>JBBDGP010002410.1:605000-1040000 GCA_037952835.1 Lithobates septentrionalis
ACCTAATTTTGTTAACAGGACCTTAACCCTTATCTATATTCCAGTTTAGGCTGGTACCATGACCGCTGCCTCAGGTTTCCTGTTTCAGGGTGGCTCCTTTCTTTTGCAACATCCTACGGAAGTCACCCTTCCATGCAGGGACTAGAGCTGTGAGTCCCTACACTGTGTGCATCAGTAGAAACACACAATCCCATAGAATAGCATGGCAAGGCACTCCCCTCCCCCTCTCCCTTTCTTTTCCACTGCACTGTGCGCATCAGTAGAAACACACAGCCCCATAGACTAGCATGGAAAGACACTCACCTTCCACTCTCCCTTTCTTTTCCACTGCACTGTGTGCATCAGTAGAAACACACAGCCCCATAGACTAGCATGGCAAGGCACTCCCCTCCCACTCTCCCTTTCTTTTCCACTGCACTGTGTGCATCAGTAGAAACACACAGCCCCATAGACTAGCATGGCAAGGCACTCCCCTCCCCCTCTCCCTTTCTTTTCCACTGCACTGTGTGCATCAGTAGAAACACACAGCCCCATAGACTGGCATGGCAAGGCACTCCCCTCCCCCTCTCCCTTTCTTTTCCACTGTTATCGCTTTCCTGTGAAGACTGGAAGTTCAGGGAAGCAGCGCTGTGAGAGCAGTATTGAAAATTGTAAACTGCAAGTGCTGGGGTAAAAATTGACATTACAAGTAAAAAATCAAAAATGAAAAAAAAAAAATTATCCCATAGCTGTAGACGCTATAACTTTTGCGCAAACCAATCAATATATGCTTATTGAGATTTTTTTTTTACCAATACATATTTGCCTAAATTGATAAAGAAATTTGATTTCTTCCATTTTTTTAAAAAGTAAAAAAAATATGTTTTTTTTTTCAAAATTCTCAGTCTTTTTTGTTTATAGCGCAAAAAATAAAAACCGCAGAGGTGATCAAATACCACCAAAAGAAAGCTCTATTTGTGGGGGAAAAAGGTAATTTTATTTGAGTACAGCGTCGCACGACCGCGCAATTCTCACTTAAAATAACGCTTAAAAATGTCCTGGCCAGGAAGGGGGGTAAATCTTCTGTAGGTCAATTGGTTAAGCTAAAAGAGGGTTGAGGTCTCATGCACACGGGCAAAAAAAAAAAAATGCCACTGCTAGGGACGTTTGACGTTTTTTGGGGGTGCGTCTATCTCTATGCACTAATCAGGCTTCATTGGCCCCACAGTGTGAAATGTACAACTTGTGCCCATTGCCATGGGAGCCTCTCCGCAGCTGTCTGCAGTTATCCGCAGCTGACGCTGGAATGCGACTCGGGTTTGTGTTTTGTTTCCAACATGAATTTCCAAAGCGTTTCAGAAAGATCTAGAGTAAGAAATCTGACCATTGATCATCCGGAGCCCGATCATCGAACACGCCGACACACCTACAGGCATTCCTGCCCATGGCTGCATCTGATTTACTTCTTAAAGTACATCCAAACCCAACTGCAAAACATCGAACGGAACCTGCAACATGTTACCGTCTGTTCCAAAGATGTTCTTAGTCTTTGTAAATCTGTAGTTTTCATGGATTTAATAACTGGTGATCCTGCCATTAACCACTTCAATACCGAGCACTTTTTCTCCCTTCCTGCCCAGGCCAATTTTTTTTTTTTTTAGCTTTCAGCGCTGTCACACTTTGAATGACAATTGCGCAGTCATTCAATGGCACCCATGTGACATTTTTATCATTTTTTTAAAATTTTTTACACAAATAGAGTTTTCTTTTGGTTGTATTTAATCACTACTGGGGTTTTTATTTTTTGCCAAACAAATGAAAAAAGACAGAAATTTTCGGGAAAAAAAGTTTTTCTTAGTTTCTGTTACAACATTTTGTAAGTAATTTTTCTCTACTGATGGGCACTGATAAGGTTGCTCTTATGGGCATTGATGAGGCTACACTGACGGGCACTGATAGGCTGCACTGATGAGGCACTGATGAGGCTGCACTGATAGGCTTCACCGATGGGCACTGATGAGGCTACGCTGATGGGCACTGATGAGGCTACACTGACGGGCACTAATAGGCTGCACTCATGAGCACTGATGAGGCTGCACTGATAGGCTTCACCGATGGGCACTGATGAGGCTATGCTGATGGGCACTGATGAGGCTACACTGATAGGCACTGATAGGCTGCACTCATAAGCACTGATGGGGCTGCACTGATGGGCACTGATGAGGCTTCTCTGATGGGCACTGATGAGGCTGCACTGATGGGCACTGATATGCTGCACTGATTAGGCTGCACTGATGGGCACTGACGGGCACTGATAAAGGCTGCACTGATGGGCACTGATGAGGCACTGATAGGCTTCACTGATCAGGCTGCACTGATGGGCACTGATAGGCTGCACTGACGGGCACTGATGAGGCTGCACTTATGGGCACTGATGAGGCTGCACTGATGGGCACTGATAGGCTTCACTGATGGATATTGATGAGGCTGCACTGATGGGCACTGATAGGCTGCACTGATGAGGCTGCACTGACGGGCACTGATAGGCTGCACTGACGGGCACTGATGAGGCTGCACTGATGAGGAGGCGCTAATATGCAGCACTGATGGGCACTGATAGGCGGCACTGATGAGCCGCACTGATATGCAACACTGATAGGCTGCACTGATGGCCACTAATAGTCGGCATTGATATGCAGCACTGATGGGCGACACTGATAGACGGCACTGATGGACACTGATAGGCAGCACCGATAGGTGGCACTGATGGACGGCACTAATGGGCAGCACTGATGAGGAGGCACTGATGGGCACTGACAGGCATCACTGATGGCACTGAAAGGCAGCACTGATGGGCATTGATTGGCATCACTGATGTACACATAATGATGTGCTCAACCACAAACTACTCTTTTAGGAGCCAGGAACAGGTGCTCTGGCTCGGGGGCCTCCACACTGCGGTAACAAGCCCATGATAAGATGGAGCTGGCTACCTAGTAATATCCATAAAAGGTTTTTCGTCTTCATATGCGGGCGCTACACACGTATGCGTTCGCTTCTGCACGCGAGCTCGGCGGGATGGGGCGCGTTTAAAAATGTTTTATTTTTTTTTCTTATTTATTTTACCTTTTATTTTTTATTTTTACACTGTTCTTTAAAAAAAAAATCGTGTCACTTTTATTCCTATTACAAGGAATGGAAACATCCCTTGTAATAGAAAAAAAGCATGACAGGGCCTCTTAAATATGAGATTTGGGTTCAAAAAGATCTCAGATCTCATATTTACACTAAAATGCAATAAAAAATAAAAATAAATAGGCTGGAAAAAAAAAATAATAAAAAGGCTGGAAAAAAAAAAAAGTCGCTTTAAGAGCTATGGACGGAAGTGACGTTCTGACGTCGCTTCCACCCTGCAATTGTATGCAACCGGGTGGGGGCCATCTTCCCCTCACTCAGCTCCATACCACATTGGGAGAAGATCCAATCGCCTCTGCCTCTGCCGGCGGTTCTGGTAAGCGGCGGATGGCACTGGGAGCGCGGCGGGAGGGGGGCCTCTCCCGCTGCCGATGAAAGTGATCTTGCGGCGAATCCGCTGCAGAGACCACTTTTATTTGAAAGCGCTAAAGAAGGGGATACTAGTTGCTGCCATAACAACGATACTCCTCTTCAAAGTACCGCCGTATAACGGCGGCGGGCGGTCCGGAAGTGGTTAACTGACAATTGTGCGGTCATGTAAAGCTGTACACAAATGAAAGTTATATCATTCTTTTCACACAAATAGAGCTTGCTTTTAGTGGCATATGATCACCTCTGAGTTTTTTATTTTTTAATTATATAAACGAAAAAAAAAAGACCAAATATTTAAAAACAAACAAACAATATTTTCTATGTTCTGTTATAAAACATATCCAATAAAAAAAAATTGTCATAAGTTTAGGCCAAAATGTATTCTGCAGCATGTCTTTGGTAAAAGAAAAATCACAATAAGTGGGACTGCGATGCAGCAGACATTCGGACACTAACTGACTCGGGGGGGGGACTGCCAAACTGCCGCTGACATCACCATTGACACTAATACAATGATCAGTGATAATACTGTAAACCGTCACTGCTGTACTAATGACACTGGCTGGGAAGGGGTTAACATCTAGGCGCGATCAAAGGGTTAATTGTCTGCCTAACAATGTGTAATGTGTGTATTGTGTGTTGATTTTTACAAAAAATCTGTTTGTTTCTTCTCCCTGCTTTGCAGGAAGAAGAAATAAAGGGATTGTTCCTTCTGTATCGTCTGTATTGTTTATTAACACAGGGCTCTAGGCTGTGATTCGACACAGCCAATCAGCAGGTCCCGGACATGAATTCTTGGGCGGGATCTGTTGACGAACTCCCGCTGTTTCAAATCTCAGGGGAATAGGTGGGCAGGGGCCAAAACCCGGAAACAGGCAGAGGCATACCTGCGCTGCCAGGGCTTTTATTCAGCGGAAGCACATCTGAGCGCAGAGCCGGCACCTCCAGCACTGAATGGATGTAATGGCAAGGGGTGCTGCAGTGTCTATTGATGCTGACTGCTGGGGGATCTATTGTTGCTGGAGGGGATACTTTTCTTCAGGGGGGTTATCATGCCTCCCAACATTTTGAGATGGGAATGAGGTACACCTACTAGCAAATGCATGTAGGTATAGGACACGCCCCCTGCCACACCCCCTTAAAGGAGCATTAACTAAAAAAAAAAAGGGGTTAATAAATCCACAAGTGTTTTTTTACCACTACTATTCCTTTATATTGGCTTTTAGAATTTACAAATGCAGCCATTTAGAAATCGGATGAAAGGTTTAGCGCTGGGATACACTTTTTGAAAGCTAAAAAGTGCATTTTATGTACAACTATATGGATCAGACTAAAATGAGGGACAAATGAGGGGGGAAGAGGGACAGAGGGACATTGCTCCAAATCAGGGACAGCCCCTCGAAATCTGGGACACTTGGGAGCAATGGGTTATTGTTGCTGTGGTGGTCTATTGTCTCTAGAAGATATGCCTATTGTTGCTGGGGTTGGTCTTATGTTGCTGGGGGGGGGGGTCAGTTGTTGCTGGGAAGGATCTACTGTTAAGGGAGCAGTCTACTGTAGCTGTCTGCTGGAGGGTCTATTAATGCTGTCTGTGGGGAGATCTGTTGTTCCTGCCAGGGGTCTGTTGTTGCTGGCGGGGGGTCTACTGTTGCTGGTGGGTCTATTGTTGCTGGGGGGATCTATTGTTGCTGGGGGGTCTATTGTTGCTGGGGGGTCTATTGTTGCCAGGGCTGTCGTTAATATTGATTGGACCCTGGGCAAAACTTTTCTTGGGGCCCCCCACCCATGCAGTTTTGCTCTCCACCTGCTCTGAGACATACAATAAATAGCAGCTAGGCTCAAAATCAGTTTACTGAATCAGATCAGGCAGCTATTGTGATTGGTTGCCAGAGGTTACAGTGTATCATTACCGCTCACTGACTGGTTGCTAGAGGTTACAGCACACATTACGGCTCACTGATTAGTTGCTAGAGGTTACGGCACATGATTTCTGCTTGTTGATTGGTTGCTAGAGAATACTGTGGATATGACCTTAGGGGGGCATGATATACATAACAATGCCGCCGACCGCCGCTATTTACATATGAATGCCGGTAATTTACATGTAAACAAAGGGTCTGCAGGTGGGTCATCTGTACACAATAGGGCAGAGCTGGGCAGCATTAGTAGCAGCACTTCACACTGAGATATTGGGACACAGCAAAGGACTAAAACCTCAAGGGACGAGGGAATTTAAACCAGGATAGTTGTCAAGTATGACGCAGCTGCTTTGGGCCCCACAACAATGACAGGGCCCAGAGCAGCTGCCTCTTTTGCCCTGCCTTAAAAACAGCCCTGATTGTTGCTGGCTGCAGGGAATCTATTTTACTGCTTTTCCTATTATTAACAAATTGCATACAAATGACTTAGTACTACAAATGTTACTTCTGGGTATAAATAAATGAAGGTTCTGTATTTTCTAAAAGGGAAAGTAATGGGAGGTGGGTAGGGGGTGCTCGGAGGTAATTAGGGGCGGAGACAAGGGGTAACTCCGAAAGGGGGAGTTTCTGCACCTATTCTCTGAGAAAAAAGACCCTGCACAGTATATGTACTGTGGCGGGTCAGCAAGCTGGTAAAGCGGTTAAAGCACAGCTCCGAACTGTCCCTGATTTGGAGCAATGTCCCTCTGTCCCTCATTCCTCCTCATTTGTCCCTCATTTTGGTCTGATCTCTATAGTTGTATATAAAATGCACTTTTTTATCTTTCAAAAAGTGTTTCCCAGAGCTAAACCTTTCATCTGATTTCTAAATTGCTGCATTTGTACATTTTAAAAGCCAATATAAAGGAATAGTAGTGGTTAAAAAAAGCCCTTGTGAATTTAATTAAACTTTTTTTTAGGTTAATTCTCCTTTAAGGGGGTGTGGCAGGGGGGCGTGTCCTATGCCTACATACATTTGTTAGTAGGTGTCCCTCGTTCCAATCTCAAAATGTTGGGAGGTATGGTTAAATACTAACCAAATGAAAGCTCTATCTGTCACTAAAAAATTATTTTAAATAATATAAAATTCATTTGGGTACAGTGTGTCATGATGGAGTAATTGTCAGTAGGGCGGGGACAAGGGATGGGCAAAAGGGACGGCTGCCCTGGGCACAGTGGCATCATGTGAGGTGGGGGGGAGCACCTGAGATTGGGGGGGGGGGATTTGTGTTGGGAGGGGGAATTTGGAGGGTGGCATGGGATAAAAATTCTTCTAGGATGGGAAATTAGGTGTGTGTGCTAGGAGGGGGGGATTGGGGGAAAAATTTGTGATGGGGGGGTGAAGTGGGGGAAGAGAATTTGTGCTTGGAGGGCAAATTTAGGGGTAGAGGATTTGTGCTGGGGGGGGGGGGGTGTTTGGAGAGAGGGAGGTTTTGAGTTTGAAGGGATGGGGGGAGCAAAGATTTGTGCTAGCGTGGGGATTTCAGCAGTGGGGCAGATTTGTACTGGAAGGAGGGGGGATTTATGCTTTGGGGGTAAGCATGCAGATTAATCCTAAATTTTCTTTTTTTGGGGGGGAGGGGGGTTTGCTGACACATAATGCTCATACATCTTGGAGGGGGTGCAGTGTTGTATGTTTGCCCTGGGCTCTAGATGACCGTGTCACGGCACTGATTGTAAGTCAAACGATCACAGCAGTGAAAGCTGATGATGGGTAAAGAAGGGTTATCACAGGCTGATACTGAAGTGGTTAATGAATTAAAAGAACATTTACTTCTGTCCTAGTTGAGTTTCTCAATGTCTTCTGATCTCGCTCTAGCTGGGGTCAGAGGCGGAGTGACGTCCCCCCCTGGGAAGGTTCAGTAGTAGTACAGTGCAGACTGCGCCATAGGCTGAGCAGGTTACTCCACATTCCTCATACAGAATAGCGGGGCAAGGGTTTCCTACAACATAATCCGCCGGACGGAGAACATGTTGCGAATGCGCACAGGAAAATGTCGCCATTGGGAGGGGATGATCGGACAGACAAGGTCGGCACACCGCCTGCTACTCACGTTAATACAAAAATAAAACATATTAAAAAAATAAATCTAGTGTCCCCTTTGCAAGATTTCCCCTCTATTCCTGTCCTGGCGACAACCCAAAATGTGGGATAATCTTTCTCTTTCGTTGATAACAGTCATAGAGAGGATGAATCTCTTTAACAGGGGCACAGGCAGTAATAAAAACCCATCAGGGGTTCTAATCATCCTCCAATCCATCCATCCAAAAAAAAAAAATGCCTTTAGTTATTTAACCCTTTCATGACTAAGCCTATTTTTGACTTTTGGTGTTTACAAGTTAAAATCCGTATTTTTTTGCTAGAAAATGAGTTAGAGCCCCCAAACATTATATATTTTATATTTATTTATTTATTTCAGGTACTTATATAGCGCCATCAATTTACGCAGCACTTTACATATACATTGTACAGTCACATCAGTCCCTACCCTCAAGGAGCTTACAATCTAAGGTCCCTAACTCACATTCATACATACTAGGGCCAATTTAGACGGGATCCAATTAACCTACCAGCATGTCTTTGGAGTGTGGGAGGAAATCGGAGTACCCGGAGGAAACCCACGCAGGCACAGGGAGAACATGCAAACTATATATATTAAACTATATATATATATATATAAACTATATATATTTTTTTTTTTTTTTTTAGCAGAGAATCTAGAGAATAAAATGGCGATTGTTGCAATATTTTATATCACACGGTATTTGTGCAGCGGTGTTTTAAACGCAACTTTTTGGGAAAAGGGACACTTTCATGAATTTAAAAAAAAAACAAACAGTAAAGTTAGCCCAATTTTTTTGTATAATGTGAAAGATGATGTTACGTTGAGTAAATAGATACCAAACATGTCACGCTTTATAATTGCACGCACTCGTGGAATGGCGACAAACTACGGTACCTAAAAATCTCCATAGGCGATGCTTTAAATTTTTTTTACGGTTACCAGGTTAGAGTTACAGAGGAGGTCTAGTGCTAGAATTATTGCTCTCGCTCTGACGATCACGGCGATACCTCACATGTGTGATTTGAACACCGTTTACATATGCGGGCGCGACTTCCGTATGCGTTTTCTTTGCTGCGCGAGCTCGCGGGGATGGGGGCGCTAAAAAAAAAAAAAAAATTCTTATTTATTTTATTATTTTTATATCTATAAATTGTGTTTAAAAAACATTTTTTTTTATCACTTTTATTGCTGTCACAAGGACTGTAAGCATCCCTTGTGACAGTAATAGGTGGTGACAGGTACTCTTTATGAAGGGATCGGGGGGTCTAAAAGACCCCCGATCCCTCCTTTGCACTTCAAAGTATTCAGATTGCCAAAAACGGCGATTCTGAATACTGTATATTTTTTAAAAACTGGCGCCATTGACAGCCAAGTAAACGGGAAGTGACGTCATGACTTCACTTCCGCTTACGGCTTCGTTCCAGGCTGTTACTAGCCGCCGGAGGCGGCGGATTGGTGATCGGGAGGCCCGGTAAGAGCGGCGGGAGGGGGGGAGGTCCCGGTAACTTTTTTAGAGCCGGCGATTGGCTTTCCAGGTATAATAACCGATGCGGCTAAAAGCCGTTCGGCTGTTATACCTGGAAAGCCAATCGCCGGCTCTAAAAAACGTTACCGGGATGATGCCTGCAGCTGCGGGCATCATCCCAGTATAACCCCCGAAAGCCGAATACGCACATCTGCGTACGCTTGGCGGGAAGGGGATAAAGCCACATCAGTGCCACTTGACAGTTCAAAGTCGCATGACAAGTTGCACCCCATTTGTGGCATTGGAACCGTTCAAATAGCTGCCGTTCAAGTCGCAGAGACTTTGAAAAAGGTTCCTGCACTATTTCTGAGCGATTTCACTGCGACTTGCATTGACATCTGTTAAATTAAGCCGCACTGATAGTCCAAATTTGAAGTGGCGTGACTTCAAAGCCACACTGCTTGTGAACCAAGGACAAAAATGTGGAAGCACGGGCGGCTATGATTCTTCTACATTCCTATGTGAGTTCAGAAGAGTTCAGGGCGCGTTCCACTCATCGCCATTGTTTGTAAACGTTTCACCCTCGGATAGATGGCAGGCCGCAGATTGTGCACTGGGACTGCAGAACCTCCAGGAACAATCGTTTTTTACTGTTATTGTTGGCGTCATTTTCAATACAAAATGTAGTTTTTACATGATGATTTCAGTTAGCCTAAGTTCACACTGAGATTGAAATCGTGCAAATTCAGCTGATATCGCACGATTTTATTCCCGCATGTCAGTCTGACTTCGGGGGGGGGAGGCGGGGCGATTTCAGAGACATCTGTGCGGGTCGCTGCACAGATGTCTATTGAAATCGCACCCGAAGTCACCAAAAGTAGTACAGAAACTACTTTTGGGAATCTGTGCGGCGCCGCAAAAGTCGGCGTCGCACCGTTTCGGATGCTTAGCCGCTTATATGTCATGCGCTTTGACATGTCATTTGATTTGACAATGTGAACCTAAGCTCATTAAGGGACAAAAAGCTGTCCAAATCTGCCTGGCCTGGTGTGAAAAAGTAATTGCCCCCACCTTGCTAAATCGTGAATGAACTGTGATTATCCACATTTTTTGGAAAGCGGAGTTAAATTTTACTTGACACACCCAGGCCTGATTACTGCCAGCCCTATTAAGACACTTAAAGGATAAGTTCACCTTTTTTTTTTTTTCTAAATTCCAGCTCCACTTTGTACCAATAGAGCATTCATGTGCTTTTTTTTGCAAAAATATCAAAGCTTTCCATAAAATCTACAGACACGTACCTTACTGTCCTCCATCCACGTTTCCAAACGTATCTATTGCTTCTGTCTTACTTCCTTACAGACTTTAGGTCAGTGATGGTGAACCTTGGCACTCCAGATGTTTTGGAACTACATTTCCCATGATGCTCATGCACTCTGCAGTGTAGTTGAGCATCATGGCAAATGTAGTTCCAAAACATCTGGGGTGCTTTAGGTTATGACACAGGAAGGAGTTGACCAGCTGATCTCATTAGCACACACGCCCACATCATCTACCCTCCCACTCCAAGCTGCACATTTTTGTAAAGGAGATGCAATCAATCAGTGATCACCCTTCTCACTAAATGCACGGTCTAATCTCCTTTAGATCTGCCATCAATTATGTAGTGTACGGCAGTGTTAATTTGAGATGACTAAAATAGGACTAAAACTAAAATGCCATTTTAATCAAAAGACTAAGACTAAAAATAAATTGAAATTTGACTTCGAAATTAACATTGGTCTGTAGTGCATGTTCATGCCTCAATGCCATAATAAATAACATTAGATTTTTCAGTCCAGCAGTATATAATGAGTTTGGAAATTGTAGAGAAAAGTTTAACGAATGCATTACAATTTAATTACACCCATTAGATTTTAGACGACTAAAATTAGTTTTAGTTGACTAAAGTGTACTGGAAATTTTAGTCGACTAAAATGTACTAGAGATTTAGTCGACTAAATACGACTAAAACTAAAACAATTGCAGAAGACTAAAATGGGACTAAAACTGAAATGCCATTTTAGTCCTAAGACTAAAACTAAATCGAAATTTGCTGCCAAAATTAACCTGCCTGATTGGATATAGAGTGATTGGCTAGATAGGTATTTTCTTCTATTATATAAATTTGTTAAATCTAAAGGAGATTGTACAATCAGATTGTATAGTGTATGGCCACCTCTATACACCTAAAATTACCAGTTGCGCTTTCAACAACACACCAAACACAGAAGCAAACACACCTGTTGCCATGTGAAAAAAAAAAAACGAGTGGCAAATGCTGCAAAACGCACTGTAAAAAACACGCAACCCACAAAACGCCAACATGTCCCATAAGCCACATATAGCACAGCCCATTTAAATCAACGGGCTGCCCCATGCGTGTCACAGGAAAAACGAGCCACAAAACGTGCGCTCCCACTATGCTGGATGTGAATGGGGCCTGAAAGTGGAATTGGTGGGTTAACGCGAGGACAATGAGGCTCCGTTCACATCTGTGCGTTTCCTTGCATTTCAGAAATGCGCTGCACCAAAAATCACAGTAAAAACGCACCAAGCTCCACTCCAAAGAAAAGTTTTGAAGCTTCTCTGGGGTGATTGCTGTGTGTAGAGCAGCCCATTCAGGTGGGTGGGCTGCCCTATGTGTGATGAGTGAAAATGCTCCAAAACACCCCCCCCCCCCCCCACCCCACAACAAAAACAAAAACGCATGTGCTAATGTGAGTTCCCGCTATGCAGAGATGTGAATGGGGTTTGACAGCTGAGTGTTTCTGTCCACTCCCTCCTATGTACTTGTATAAAGATGGCCATACACTATGCAATCTGATTGTATATTGTGTATATAGTGAGAAGGGTGATCACCGATTGATTGCATCTCCTTTAAAAAAAACGTGCAGCCAGGAGTGGGCGGGTAGGTAGGAGGGTGTCTGTAGATTTTATGGAAAGCTTTGATATTTTTGCAAAAAAATTACATAAATGCTATTTTGGTACATAGAGGAGCTGGAATTTAGAAAAAAAAAAAGTGAACAAAGGTGAACTTAGCCCTTTCACACTGAGGGCGTTTTGCAGGCGCTATAGCGTTAAAAATAGCGGCTGCAATCCGCCCTCAAACAGCTGCAGCATTGTCTCCAGTGTAAAAGCCCGAGAGCTTCACATTACTCTACCCGAGGGCTTCCACACAGGAGCGCTGCGCTGGCAGGACGGGAAAAAAAGTCCTGCCAGCAGCTTCTTTGGAGCGGTGAAGGAGCGGTGTGTTTGCCGCTCCTCCACCGCTGCTTCCCATTGAAATCAATGGGGCAGCACTGGGATACCGCCGGCGCATTGCAGGCAGTTTTAACCCTTTCTTGGCCACTAGCGGGGGGGGTTAAAAGCGCCCCGCTATCGGCCGAAATGCGCCGCTAATCCGACAGTAAAGAGCCGCTATAAATAGCGGCGTTTTACTGCCGACGCTATGGGCGGCCCGGTGTGAAAGCTGTCTGACAAAGTGAAGAACGCCAATAGATCTCAAAAAGCCACACATCGTGCTGCGACCAAAAGAAATTCAAGAACAGATGAGAAACAAAGTCACCGACTTATCAGTCTGGAAAGGGCTACAAAGCCATTTCTAAGGCTTTGGGCTCTACGGGGAGAGCCATTATCCACAAATGGAGATAATTTGGAACAGTGGTGAACAGTGGCGGCTGGAGCTCAAAATTTTTTTGGGGGGGGGGGGCACAAACATTTTTTTGAAAAAAAATCATCAATTGCAGCTACTGCGCCATCAAACGCTGCCACTGTGCCATCAAACGCTGCCAGTGTGCCCATCAAACGCTGCCACTGTGCCATCAAACGCTGCCAGTGTGCCCATTAAACGCTGCCACTGTGCCATAAAACGCTGCCAGTGTGCCTATCAAACGCTGCCAATGTGCCCATAAAGTGCTGCCAGTGTGCCCATAAAGTGCTGCCAGTGTGCCCATCAAATGCTGCCAGTGCGCCCCTCAAATGCTGCCAGTGTGCCCATCAAATGCTGCCAGTGTGCCCATCATATGCTGCCAGTGTGCCCATCAAATGCTGCCAGTGTGCCCATTAAATGCTGCCAGTGTGCCCATTAAATGCTGCCAGTGTGCCCTTGAAAGCCCTCAGTGTGACCCCCGCTCGCTCGCTGTCTGCCCGGAACTTACCCTGTCTTGGTGGGGCAGTGGGTGATGGAAACGAGCGGGGTCCTTTGTGCGTCTCCTGCTGTCCTCATCTCCAGCTCGGTTGCCTATGCTTTATACCGGCAAGTGCAGCCCCTATGGGATTAGGCATTACGCTGCATGAACTGCATTTTTTGTCTGTTTGTTTTTATACATTTTTTCAAATAATCTTTTAATATACAGAAGTTTTGGAAATACTGCACTATGGGAACCAATTTCTCTTTTTTATGAGGATCATGAAAATTACATCTATTGCAACCCGGATATCCCAAGGCTGCTCGAGGAACTGCAGAGGCTGACACCAGTGGTTACCTGCCAACCTAAGGAGCTGGAAGAGAAAAAGCCTCGCTATATAAGATGCAGGTCAGCAATGCGTTGTGTATTCAAAACACTGAAGTGCAGTTCAGACGTATGACACCCAGGTGAGCTAATCCTTAACAGTGCCACCACCTAATAAAAAACTTGCTTACCAGATAGTAAGCAAGAAGGAGCGGATGGCTAAAAACCCAGCCAAGGCCTTTTATTACACCTGCAGAGGCGTCCAGACAGGGGCAGTCACTGGCTTGGATCTGTGCTCCAATTCCTCCACGGCGTGGATAACCCATAGACCTCAGCAATACTCAGAGTAATCGGGGTATAAAAGAAAAGCAACCATAGCGTAATCTCGCTTTCATAAGGTTTATTTGTAAAAAAGTATTGCACTTACATTTGAATTGCAGAGTATTCGCGCTAAAAACAGAGCCGACCGGCTACAATAGAGATACCCGTCCTCCTAGGACAACAGTGTGGTGACATCAGCACGTATCCTCCTCCAGACGCGTTTCGTCACAGGTTGACGTTGTCAATGGGGATCTGGTGCGTGCTGAACCACCACCATAGAAATACACCAAGCCTCATTCTGAGTCCCGCGGAAGGAGCCAGAAAACGCCATCTTAAGTGTGGGAAAACACCTCAAATAACTTAACCGATGTGTTGGGAAGCCGTGACGGCTTATAAGATTGTGACAATGAACACATAAGTGACCTACTTTGAAATTATTTATTATATTTCAAAGTAGGTCACTTATGTGTTCATTGTCACAATCTTATAAGCCGTCACGGCTTTCCAACACATCGATTAAGTTATTTGAGGTGTTTTCCCACACTTAAGTTGGCGTTTTCTGGCTCCTTCCGCGGGGTTCACTCACATCCTGTTATAAGCAGAGGATCATTATATTATCATGATATTCATGTTTGGATGTTTTATGCACTGATATAAGGAGAGGATTTATTTTTAGGTTACACTAATTTGTAAGCTATTACATTTTTGGTGACAACTTCTCCTGTGTAGGATTGGTGCCCACACCTAGAGGGCTTTAGTACTCACCTACAGGGGTAGGTGAGGTGTGATAACTTTTACACTATCACCTTTATGGAAACTCTTTTGTTATAATTTATTCTACCATAGCACTGTGTCTTTTAATATTTAGCCACTATAGAGTGATTTGGTAGAGCACTATTTGACATATAGGTAGCGCCACTCGCCCCTTCACATATTCTTACTTTTCTATATTCTAGAGCCATCCTACAGGGGGCTTTTTGGGGAGGCTGCAACCTTCATATACGTCCTAAGCGCAGAACTTCCTAATTAATTCATTTACATCCTCATCTTCCATCCTCTCCTCCTGACAGGCGTCCAATAGCGGCGCCTGTCGTTTAAACCAATCGGGTGACAGGTAACAGACCCGAGCACCTGATTGGCAGAGAGGCGGTTTAGTGTTAGAAAAGGGAATATTCATTTGCTTTCCTAACACAGCTGAGTGACCTGCGAGTGCCCAGCATGGCGCTCGCAGGTCACCTTTTTGATGCCTATTAGAGCTTATGGCTCTAATCAGGTGCTTAAAAAAAAAACCCGCCGCTGTAATTCAGGCGCCCTGCGCCCAAAAAGGGGCTGGGCGCCTGAATAGGGGGTGGCAGTGACAGCCATAGATAGATTCATGCAATGCATTAAACTATCTATTGGTGATAGAGGGGGTGGCAGGAGAGAGGGGGCGGCGCCCGTGCGCCCTTAATGCACGGACCGCCACTGGTGGTGAACCTTCCCAGCAGTGGCCGGCCTACAAAAATGATTTCAAGAGCACAACGAGGACTCATCCAGGAGGTCATAAAAGAACCCAGAACAACATCTAGAGGACTGCAGGCCTCACGTGCCTCAGGTAAGATCGGTGTTCATGATTCAACAGTAAGAATGGCATCCATGGGAAATTTCCAAGGCCAAAGCCATTGCTGACCAAAAGAACACAAAGGCTTATCTCACATTTGCCAAAAAAAATCTTGATTTTCCCCAAGACTTTTGGGCAAATATTCTGTGGACTGATAAGACAAAAGTTGAACTTTTTGGAAGGTGTGCGTCCCGTTACATCTGGCATAAAACGAATACAGCATTTCGTATAAAGAACATCATACCAGCAATCAGACATGGTGGTGGTGGTGATAGTCTGGGGCTGATTTGCAGCTTCAGGACCTGAACGACTTGCCATCATTGATGGAACCATGAATTCTGAGCTCTACCAGAAAATCCTAAAGGAGAATGTCCGGCCATCGGTTCCTGACCTTAAGTTCAAGTGCACTTTGGGTTATGCAGTAGGACAATGATCCGAGACACACCAGCAAATTCACCTCTGATTGACTAAAAAAAAAAAACAAAGGTTTTGGAGTGGCCTAGTCAAAGTCCAGCTTAAAGGGGTTGTTGTAATTTTTTTAAACAACAAACATGTTATACTTCCCTCCTCTGTGCAAGGGTTTTGCACAGAGTGGCACGGATCCTCCTATTCTGGGGTCCAGCGGCGCTCCTGGCTCCTCCCCACATCGAGTACCCCCCCCCCTCGAAGACCCGCATTCCAATTGGACACCCGTGCGATCACGCTCCCGAGTCCTGCTGCTACGTCCATTGATACAGACAGCAGGGCTTGGCCCAGACTCCCGTGTCACTGGATTTGATTGACAGCAGCAGGAGCCAATGGCTGCGCTGCTATCAATCTATCCAATGAGGACCCGAGACAGCGGCTGGAGCTTCTGGGCTTGTCCATGTTGATGGAACGATCGGGTTCATGTAAGTAAAAGGGGGGGGGGGGGTTGCTGCACTACAGAAGGTTTTTCACCCAAATGCATAGAATGTATTAAACCTTGAGGGTTTACAGCCCCTTTAAATTCGATAGAGATGTTGTGGTTTGACCTAAAACAGGCCGTTCATACAGGAAAACCCTCCAATGTGGCTGAATTAAAACAATTCTGTAAAGAAGAGTGGGCCAAAATTCCTCCACAGCGATGTGAAAGACTCATTGCCAGTTATCGAAAACGCTTCCAAGAGTGGCACAACCAGTTATTCGGTTTAGGGGGCACTTACTTTTTCACAGCACTGTATGTGTAATGTAGAGTAGTGATGGTCTTCTAGGGGCCAACGTGCACACTACTTTAGTTCAAAAGCGTCAAACGGCGTAAATTTTACTATCCATGGGCGACGCTTTAAAAGCCTTTACAGGTTACCACTTTAGATGTACAGAGGAGGCCTAGAATTACTGCTCGTGATTCGACGTTCAACCGGAAGTGATGTCATGACAAGAGAGCCGACCATTGGCTCTAAGAAAACGGTACCGGAGCAGGGGCGGACTGATAACTCATGGGGCCCCCGGGCAATAGGAGATTATGGGGGCCCCAGGCAATCAGAGATTATGGGGCCACATAGTATACACACACACAGTATACACATACATGTACACACAGTATACACAGACATGTTTCTATTGGCTGTCCCTGGTCCATACTGTCTATTGGCTGTCCCTGGTCCATACTGTCTATTGGCTGTCCCTGGTCCATACTGTCTATTGGCTATCCCTGGTCCATACTGTCCCTGGTTTTACTGAGGCTGGCAACCCTGATGGGGCCCCCTAGTGGCCCAGGGCCCTCGGGCAGTGCCCGAGGGGCTCAATGGTCAGTCCGCCCCTGTACCGGAGTGATGCCTGCAGCTAAAGGCACCATCCCAGTGCAACCACTTGAAGTCAAATGACGTACCAGGTACTTGATTTGGTGGCAAGTAGTTAAATAATTGATCGCTTTATTTTCCGATTGAGCTTTTTTTTCTAAGTGAGGGTCAATTATGAGGCTGCTGACATCACATCCAAGAGAGGCCCAACAGCAGTCTCTTGGATATCTTCAAATACGTTGAAGGCTCATATAATCTTATGGGAAGTCCTTTTAGGTCCCTGGTGGCCAGCCTGTGGCTCGATGGCTAAATGAAGACCTCAGCAGTCTGTAGCGGGCTGAGAGCATTGATTAGAGTAATAGCAGTGATGTCTACCAGCTTCATGTAACATTTTCCTAGTTTCATATTGTCTTCTGTAGCCAATCCCCAGCCAGCAATGGGGGTTATTTACAAAAGTCAAATCCACTTTGCACTACAAGTGCAAACTACAAGTGCAAGGTGCACTTGAAATTGCACTGAACGTGCACTTGGAAGTGCAGTCGCTGTAAATTTAAGGGGTAGATCAGAAATGAGGGGAAGCTCTGCTGATTTTATCATCCAATCATGTGCAAGCTAAAATGCTGTTTTTATCTTCCTTGCATGTCCCCCTCTGATCTACAGCGACTGCACTTCCACGTGCACTTTCAGTGCAATTTCAAGTGCACTTTGCACTTGTAGTTTGCACTTGTAGAACAAAGTGGATTTGCCTTTCGTAAATAACCCCCAATGTATCCTGTCCACACTCTCTGACCCTCATTTCCTCTATTACGTCTGCAGTCTCTGATTGTTCTCTCAGGTGTTGCATACATTATATTACCAAAAGTATTGGGACGCCTGCCTTTACACACATGAACTTTAATGACATCCCAGTCTTCGCCCGTAGGGTTCAATATTGAGTTGGCCCACCCTTTGCAGCTATAACAGCTTCAGCTCTTCTGGGAAGACCGTCCACAAGGTTTAGGAGTGTGTCTATAGGAATGTTTGACCTTTCTTCCAGAAGCGCATTTGTGAGGTCAGGCTCTGATGTTGGACGAGAAGGCCTGGTTTACAGTCTCCACTCTAATGCCCCGTACACACGGTCGGACTTTGTTCGGACATTCCCACAACAAAATCCTAGGATTTTTTCCGACGGATGTTGGCTCAAACTTGTCTTGCATACACACGGTCACACAAAGTTGTCGGAAAATCCGATCGTTCTGAACGCGGTGACGTAAAACACGTACGTCTGGACTATAAACGGGGCAGTGGCCAATAGCTTTCATCTCTTTATTTATTCTGAGCATGCGTGGCACTTTGTCCGTCGGATTTGTGTACACACGATCGGAATTTACGACAACGGATTTTGTTGTGGGAAAATTTTATATCCTGCTCTCAAACGTTGTGTGTCGGAAAATCCGATGGAAAATGTGTGATGGAGCCTACACACGGTCGGAATTTCCGACAACAAGGTCCTATCACACATTTTCCGTCGGTACATTGACCGTGTGTACGGGGCATAATTCATCCTGAAGATGTTCTATCGGGTTGAGGTCAGGACTCTGTGCAGGCCAGTCAAGTTCCTCAACCCCAAACAAGCTCATCCATGTCTTTATAGACCTTGCTCCGTGCACTGGTCCAAATCATTTGGTGGAGGGGGAGATTATGGTGTGGGGTTGTTTTTCAGGGGTTGGGCTTGGCCCCTTAGTTCCAGTGAAGGGAACTTGTAAGGTGTCAGCATACAAAGACATTTTGGACAATTTCATGCTCCCAACTTTGTGGGAACAGTTTGGGGGATGGCCCCTTCCTGTTCCTACATGACTGCCCACCAGTGCACAAAGCAAGGTCCATAAAGACATGGATGAGCAAATTTGGGGTGGAGGAACTTGACTGGCCTGTACAGAGTCCTGACATAGACACACGCGTAAACCTTGTGGACACCCTTCCCAGAAGAGTTGAATCTACTATAGCTGCAAAGGGTGGGCCAACTCAATATTAAACCCTATGGAGTAAGACTGGGATGCTAATAAAGTTCATGTGCATGTAAAGGCAGGTGTTCCAATACTTTTGACAATATAGTGTATATTAAACATTATGTGCGGCCCTTTGGTGATGCCACGGGCCGCATTTGAGGCCCCTTTAGCTCATACGTTGGCAACCCCTGCTTTATGTAGTCCCTACCTAGATCATAATTTTTTTTCAGTGTTGCATTTCGCTACTCGGCCAGAGCCCCCCTTAGAAAAATTGACAAGAACCCCAAAAAATATCCAGCTGTGGACCTGGAGGAAAAAAAAGTCTCCTCTCTTCTATCCATCATTCCATCCAGCGGAGCCACCGACACCAGATCAGCAGCAGGGCCCTATATTGTGTAAGCCATTGGAGGACAGAGGAGGTCATTGGATGTGTCTACAGATGGAACTCTTGTTCTTACACGGGGCCCCTGAGCCAATCTCTGGGGGATGGACGCGGTGCCAGCTGTAAAGCGCTCAGCTTGCCAAGTGCCAGGACCAGTGAAGAAATTGAATGATGAAATGCATGACTGCTGAGGTGCAATACACCCAGGTCCACACCAAGATCCATCCAATTTAGACCTTACCCCTTCTAAACATCAATAAAGACCACTTACCGCCATTCATGTTGGAAAGGGCAAGGCCACAGCTTTTATTAAATTCAACTCTTTAACAACTTAAACATAACATTTAACATTCCACAGTGCCAGTCACAGTAGCACTGTGAGCACTCAGTTCCGACTGGTGGAAAGGGAGATAACTGAGGGGCCTGTCCTTACCATCAGTGCCGGACTGCCGTCTATCTCCCAATTAGCGTGAAGGGCGTACCTCTTACCGCCGTGTTTTGCTGGCAAGGTCACCAAAAACCGCCACCCGCCTGTCAGTAATCTACTGACGGGCGCCCCACCGCAGCCAGCGCCTGTTCCACGCCCCTCTGGAGACCCAGATTAAAAATATCCAGCCCAATCTCATTCAAATGAACTCCATCTCTACGCAGCAGATCGTGATTATCGCCCTCTAGGTCTCTGTGGCGGACCACTATCCCCCCTATCTGACGTACAAACTTAGCCACTTGGGCATTGACCTTCCTACGAAAATGTTCCAGAAGGGGGCCAGGGACATCACGCGCCCATACCGAGCGAGGCACGATTTCTGACCAAACAACAGTCAGGTTATTAAATAAAGCACAACATTGGGCAATGTCACTTTTTACAGCAGATATGATGTCCACAGATCTCATATATCCAACGTCATTCCCACCCGCATGTATGACCAGGATGATGGGACCAGAGACGTGGGCACGAAGTTTCTGACATTCTTGAAGGACCTGAGGCCAACGTAACCCGCGCAACCCAATCCAGCGTATCCTCGCCACATCGTATGAGAATCCCAAGTTCCTGCCATAAGTTCGGATCTCTGCCCGGCGAGCGGCCCAGTATATAAAAGAATCCCCGAGGATCCAAATCTGTGCTGGAAAGGAACCTGGAAATCAACACAACAGATGTGGTCGGACATACAGAGAAAAACGAGATGACTCCCATCTACCTAAACGCTGAAGTTCCGTATCGGTGAAACCCAAACCCGAAGCGGCGGTCGCGGCGCCAATGCGAAAAGAGTGGGTGGAAAACTCCTTTGCAGGAAAGCCCAAAATCTCCAAGCAACGACGAAAAACGCGCAAAAATTGAAAACGGCTGAGAGAAGTTGAATCAGCATGGACAAAAAATGTAGGGGACAGGGGGCGCAAAGGCACGAAAGAGAGGGCCAGAGACACCGGACAAAAGGGGCCGCCGCAATAATGCAAGACTACCCGGCGACCCCTGCCAGAACAATCAGTTTTGGATGAACGCAAGAAAATCGTGACACTGCGGCGCGACAACGACACGTCCTCCCATAGGATGCCCCCCGGGGACAATTTTGATTTTGACACCAATTCACCGATGCGAAAGGCACCAAAGAAAGCCCAAGAAAAGGATACCCGGAAAAGAAGGGTCTCATAGTCCGATGAACACACATTCGGAAGAAGAGACAAGATGGCCAAAAGAATCTGAATGGAAACAGGGCGCCTGGTGTCCGGGAGGTGCGTAACCCGCTTCCAACCCCGAACAACCCGCCGGACAGGGAAAGATTTAGTTACATCTTCCCACCCCAAGAGCTGAAACCAAAATGACAGGGCCGACAACGCGGATGAAACCGTCGACCCGGAGACGCCTTTTTCCGCCAGAAAGACTAAATAGGCAAATATGGTTAAACGACGGTCGTCTGGGGAATAAATGTTGAACTCACCGCCCGACGCCTGGACCCACTCATGCCAAACCCGGCAGTACGCCGCCCACGTCCGTGAAGAAAGCGACGACCGAAGGAGCTCTGTCAAACGCCGGAAACGAGGTTCCATAAGTGGGCCGGACAGGGGAGGCCCTCCAAAGAAGCCATCGGAGCCAGTGTTCGAAAACGGCAGAACTGTTGACGAGAAAGAGCATCGGCAATATCATTAGAAGCACCCGGTACATGCCTAGCCCTAACACAGATGTTAAAATGTAAACATTTTAAAACTAAAAACCGTAGCAACGAAACGACCGGAGGAGAACTGGCTGACTGTTTGTTCACCACCTGCACCACACTCATGTTATCCGACCAGAAGACCACCTGGTGATTGCGCAACCTGTCACCCCAGAGCTCAACAGCAACAATAATTGGAAACAGCTCCAGCAGGGTGAGGTTCCGCAACAAATCCATGTGGGCCCATGAGGCCGGCCAGCGTTCAGCAGCCCATTCCCCTTGAAAGAAAGCGCCGAACCCACAGGAGCCTGCCGCATCGGTATATAACTCCAGCTGTGAGTTCGGCACTTCCTCCCGCAACCAGCACGACTGTCCATTGTAAGTCTGCAAGAATGATAGCCATATCCCCAAGTCATCCCTCATAGGCTTGGTGATCCTGACATAGTGGTGAGGGGCAGTTATGCCCTTCGTGGCCCATGATAGTCGCCTACAGAAGGCCCTCCCCATCCGGATGACCCTACAGGCGAAAACCAGATGACCCAACAACGACTGAAGCTGTTTCAGCTGTAATTTCTTTGCCCCTTTAGCCAAGCGGACCAACGAGAGAAGCCTAGACAACTTGTCACTAGGCAACCGAAAAACCATCGCCACCGTGTCTATCTCAATACCTAAAAACGACAGGACTGTGACGGGGCCCTCCGTCTTGTCAGCGGACAGTGGGATGGCGAAAAGCCGGCATATGTCCTGAAAAATAGTGAGCAGCCGCAGACACTGCCCACTGCCCGCTGGACCCACAAAAAGAAAGTCATCAAGATAATGCAAAAGGGACTGAATACCCGCCTCCTGGGTGACCACCCAGTCAAGGAAGCTACTAAATAGCTCAAAGAAATAACACGAGATGGCACAACCCATAGGAAGGCACATGTCGAAAAAATAGCTACCCCGAAAGTAGCAACCCAGGAGGCGGAAACAGTCCGGATGGACTGGGAGGAGGCGAAATGCGGACTCTATGTCCGCTTTCGCCAGAAGGGCAGACTGCCCCGCTGCCCTAACCAGCTGAAGCGCCCTGTCAAAGGACGCATAGTGCACTCTGGATTCCTCCCTGTCAATGCCATCATTCACCGAGGAACCAGAAGGGTAGGAAAGGTGATGAATGAGGCGAAATTTTCCCTCCGCCTTTTTTGGGACCACACCGAGAGGAGATACCCTCAGGTTGTGGAAAGGAGGGAGATCAAATGGGCCTGCCATTCTTCCCAGTTCCAATTCCCTCCAGAGTTTCTCGGCCACGACGGACTCGAATTCTCCCGCCGATTTTAAATTATGAGACATGGTCGGGGTGGCTGACGGGGTAAAAGGGATCCAGAAACCGCGGTCCAAACCGTCCCGCAAAATCAGGGCCTCTCTACGAAGGGGGTACCGGTCTAGCCAGGGAAGCATCTCTATGACGTTCACCGGCGTCCTCCGGCTTAGGAAGGTCAGTCTTGGTGCCGAGTCTAGAAAACGATTGTTTTCCCTTTCGAAAACACTTACTGGCGGGGTGAGCCCCTCCACAACTGGAGCACTCATGCCTGAAACGACAGGCGGAGTACCACTTGCAGTGGCTTTCGTTGAAAAGCCAGCAGATACCCTTCTTTTGAGCGGCCGACGCTCCGGACTGAGGGGCGCCGACCGCGGACTGAAAGGACGAAGGCCTGTGAGGGCACATAAGCAGCAACCACAGGCTACCGTCCTGACAATCAAAACGAAATTCCCGACGTGACGCCATTTTTTGCCTAAATTGAGTGTCATAGTGGAACCAGCACTGGCCCCCATAGACCTTGTATGCACCCCAAATAAGGTCTAAATAGCAAAATAACGAGGTAGCCAACTCCGGGAACCGCTCACTGAGCACTCCCGCATAGGCACAAAACCCCTGCAGCCAGTTCCCGAACGTTCTAGGAAGCTGTTTGGGTTTGTCACCCTGCGCCGATACGTCAACCCGTCGGGATTTGTCGATCGTCTCCCTGTCCGGCGGAACGAGGGTAAGAAAGTCGATGAATTCGCGACGCCATATCTTCTCTTTCGTCTCTTCCGCCAAGTGGGTACCCGTCGGCGACACAGCCCACAACGCACCCCCATAAGCGGAGGTGGGGTTGGGCGATCCCGAGACACCCATACTAGAGAGAACAGATTTTACAACCGACGCTATGCGATCCTCCGGGCCCGATACGGAAGCATCAGCAGCTCTACCCCAAATTAACTCGCAGTCATACTCACTTGGTCGAGGAGGCATCGCGGGTGATGGACGATCGGCCACCGGGCCCGGCAGCGAATCCGATTCCAAGGCAATTTCAGGAGACTGCAAGCGCAGGCGGGCTGCGTAATCTGCTGTGCTGTCCCGACTCAGGGAAAGGTCCAAGGGCGGGGGTCCAACCACGGACCCGGTCGAATCCGACTGACCATGGACAGAGGCTGAGCAACGGCAGGTACACCTGCCAGCTCCTCTTGGTTGACCCAGGGCGGATGCCGCCGCCAGCCCGGGTCTGGAG
This sequence comes from Lithobates septentrionalis, assembly GCA_037952835.1. Lineage (NCBI taxonomy): Eukaryota > Metazoa > Chordata > Amphibia > Anura > Ranidae > Lithobates > Lithobates septentrionalis. Next base: position 629,258 of record JBBDGP010002410.1, read on the forward strand.
CCGAGATCCCCCGCCCTGACGGGCGCAGGGGGATGAGAAAGGGCAACCGATGCGGGCATCCCATCAGGACCGCCAGCCCGGACCGGCACGTAGGAACACAGTTGCCCCACCGACGGGGTGGATGTTAAACGCACTCGGCTGGCCTCCGCCCTGTGGGGCGCAGGAGGCCGCCGGTGGGCACGGGGTATCAGAGGGGGAGGGGTTAACCGCACATCGCCCGCCCTGCCGGGCGCAGGGGAGATGTGCCTCGCGCCAACCCCCGCATCCTGGGACGTGGGAGGAAGACACCTGTCCCCTGCCCTGCTGGGCACAGAAGGAACTCCGCAGGATTGATCCTGCACTTGTGCTAACATGCCTGCCCAGGCAGGCGCAGGGGGATAGTGCTGTGGCCCATCATTTCTTTCTCCACACACCACACTGCTGTCTCCAGCGTGCCTAGAAACCAGCTGTGGTGTGTGGAGATTTAAAACTCCCGCCCTGTCAGGCGCAGGGAGCACTCCGGCCACCAGATGGCGCTGGACCGGCTCCAAGTCCCCAGCAGAGCAATCCTCGCTGGCTCCGAGGACAGCTGCGGAGGACGCAGCGGCGGCCGGCGGACCGACCCGCCTCCTCCTCCCCTTCATGCCCGAGGATTGCCCAGTGGAGGAATAAGCGGATCGGCCGCTCAGGACCCCCCCGCCCTCCGCGCTGGCGGCAGTACTCAGAGGATGAGTGAGGGGGCTGGGGAGCGCTGCGGCTCCAGCCCGGCCGCCTCCCACATTAGAGGGGGGGGGGGGCGGGGTGAACGCTGGAGCGGGGGCTGCGTGACCTGGGACAGCGCGACGAGGCCCGAGTGGATGCCTTAGCCCGCGCAGGGGACCTTCTCCGTGCCTGAGGACAACGGGGGGGGCAGAGGAAGGGTGTTTCCCCGTCGGAACAGGCAGGGGGGAGACAGGTGCAGGAGGGGGGGGAGAAGAGGACGGATGTGGAGGGGAGCAATAGGAGGCCCTAGAGGGGCTGGGGCTGAGGCGGGAAGGCGGCCGAGTTCGCCTTCTAACCCTGGGGGGGGAAACCTGAGGGGGATCAGGTGTGGGAATAGGAGAGGGATCCCCAGGGGTCAGGAGGGAGAAAAGCCACCCTGCCTGACCCTGAAGAGCCATCTCTCGGACCCTGGCCAGAAGAAGCTCGGTGTCCATGGTTGGAGGGACAGGGTGGGGTTCAGCCAGCTCTTACCGATCTTCTTCACCAAAAGGCCCAGAATCCCCTGGGGCAATCACCTTAGTGAGCTCAGGCCCAACCCCACCCCGTCCCCCCACCAATCCACCGTGACCCCTAGTCACCATACTCCGCCCTGGTTATGCCCCCATCAGTCAGGGCTCTCTTTCCCAATTTTTGGGTTCAAGAGGCCTGCATAGCCTTGGTGACCTCTGAGTTGGCCGTCCACAAAGCATGCAACATGATTTATCCATCCTGATGTTGGGTCTGGATGGATCCAGCAAACAGTGGAGGAAAACTTCCATATCTGCAAAAGATCCCGTTATTTCTGCTATTACCTAACATGACGGGTGAGGCGGCTGGAATTGTTACACAGGGTTTGCTATGAAATAACAGAAGTTAAAGTGGGGTTCCACCCAAAAAAACAAAAATACCTGAAAAATTCTAAAAACAAAAACAAAAAAACATTTGGATATTTATTTTTTTTTTACTTACCTCTAAATGCCTGTTGCTAGGTGGTCCCTCGTAATCTGCCTCTTCCTTTGCCTGGGCTGGTGACATCACTTCCCCCTCGGCACAGGAAGGGCTCGGCTCTGCTCCCTCCCTCCTGTCAATCATCTGGGACCCATTATAGGTCCCAGGTGACCGAGCGGCCAATCACGGCGCGCGGCGCCGCTCGTGCATGCGCAGTGGGTGCCAGGCTGTGAAGCCACAGCCCGGCGCCCACAGTTGAAATGCCGGCGCCGACGAGCGGAGGCGGGAGACGAGCGAGGCTTCGATCCCCCGCATCGCTGGACCCAGGGACAGGTAAGTGTCCAATTAAAGTCAGCAGCTGCAGTATTTGTAGCTGCTGACTTTTATTTTATTTTATTTTTTTAATGAACCCCCTGGGTGGAACACCTCTTTAAAGAGATATTAACCACTTGGGCTCCGGAAGGTTTTACCCCTCGTCATGACCAGAGCATTTTTTGCTATTTAGCACTGCTCTACTTTAACTGGTAATTACGCGGTCATACAACGCTGTACCCAAATGAAATTTATATAATTTTTTTCCCACAAATAGAGCTTTCTTCTGGTGGTATTTGATCACCTCTGGGTTTTTTATTTTTTGCAATTTAAAATATTCTTCATAAATTTGGGCTAAAATATATTCTGTGACACGTCTTTGGTTTGCGTGAAAAGTATAGCAGCTACAAACTATGCTATAGATCAGTGGTCTCCAAACTGCGGCCCTTAGGGCACTATTCCTTCCACTTACATTAACAATAGGGCACTATTCCCCCCACTTACAATAACGGGGTACTATGTCTCCCACTGACACCAATGATGGGGCACTATTCCTCCCACTGACATTAGCAATAGGGCACTATTCCCCCCACTTACAATAACGGGGTACTATGTCTCCCACTGACACCAATGATGGGGCACTATTCCTCTCACTGACACCCATAATGGGGCACTATTCCTCCCAATGACACCAATGATGTGGCACTATTCCTCCTACTGACCCCAATGATGGGGCACTATTCCTCCCACAGATACCAATGATAGAGCACTATTCCTCCTACTGACACCAATGATGGGGCACTATTCCTCCCACTGACACCAGTGATGGGGCACTATTCCTCCCACTGATATCAATGATGGGGCACTATTCCTCCCAATGACACCAATGATTTGGAACTATTCCTCTCATTGACACCAATGATGGGGCACTATTCCTCCCACTGACACCAGTGATGGGGCACTATTCCTCCCACTGATATCAATAATGGGGCACTATTCCTCCCAATGACACCAATGATTTGGAACTATTCCTCCCACTGACACCATTGATGGGGCACTATTCCTCCCACTGACACCGTTAATGGGACACTATTTCTTCCAGTGACACCAACGATGGGGAACTATTCCTCCCACTGACATCGTTGATGGGGCATTATTTCTTCCAGTGACACCAACGATGGGACTATTCCTCCCACTGACGCCGTTGATGGGGCACTATTCTTCCCACTGACACCGTTGATGGGGCACTATTCCTCCCACTGACACCGTTGATGGGGCACTATTCCTCCCACTGACACCGTTGATGGGGCACTATTCCTCCCACTGACACCGTTGATGGGGAACTATTCCTCCCACTGACACCAGTGATGGGTCATTGTTAGTGATGCCAGGGCATTTTCTACTCCCACTGGACACAGTCCAGCCCCTCTAAAGCCTGAAACATAATAAACCGGCCCTTTGGAGAGTTTGGAGATCCCTGCTATAGATAGGTCATAGCTACCAAGTGCATTGATTTACCATTCAAAATGAATAGCACTGCAAAGCAGCAATGCATATAACACTCACCACCACAAAGCAATAGCCTAAATAAGCCCCCCCCCTTTTTTTTTCAACTACTTGCTGACCACCCTATAACTGTTTTACTGCTACAGGATGGCCGCGCTGCACAGGATCACGTGTATATATATATATATATATATATATATATATATATATGTGATCCTGCATTTCCAGGTATCGGGCGCGAGAGCGGCCCCAATGTCCGCCGGCACCCGCTGATCATTCACTACACAGGCAGAACAGCGATCCGTCAGTAAGGGAGGCAATGATCCTGTGTTCCTGCAAAGCAGAGACATGGATCTATGCCCTCCCCTAGTAAAAGCTCCTCCCCCACAGTACACAAACACTGGCTAGGCACACAGTTAACCCTTTGATCACCCCTGATGTTAGCCCCTTCCCAGCCAGTGTCATTATTACAGTGACAGTGCATAATTTTTAGCACTGATCACTGTATTAGTGTCACTGGTCCCCAAAAAAGTGTCACTAGGGTCACTTAGTGTCTGATTTGTCCGCCGCAATATCGCAGTCCCACCATAAGTCGCTGATTGCCACCATTGCTAGTAGAAAATAAAAATTCCATAAATATATCCCATAGTTTGTAGACTCTATAATTTTTGTGCAAACCAATCATTATACGCTTATTGGGATTTTTTATCAGAAATATATAGCAAGATACAAATTGGCCTAAATTGATGAAGACATTTGATTTTCGTCATATTTTTATTGGATATGTTTTATCGCAGAAAGTAAAAAAATATTGTTTTCTTTTCAAAATTGTCGCTCTTTTTTTTGTTTATAGCGCAAAAAATAAAAAACGCAGAGGCAATCAAATACCACCAAAAGAAAACTCTATTTGTGGGGAAAAAAAAGACATGCATTTTATTTGGGTACAGCGTTACTAGTATAAAAATATTAAATAAAATTTAAAATATTTTAAATATTTTAAAAAAAGTAGACGCTATAACTTTTGCGCAAACAAATCAATATACATTTATTAAGATTTTTTTTTTTAACAAAAATATGTAGCCTTATACATATTGGCCTAAATTTATGAAAAAGATTCGATTTTTTACATTTTTTTTTTTATTGGATATGTTTTATAGCAGAAGGTAAAAAATATTGTTTTTTTTTTTAAAATTTCTCGGTCTTTTTTTTGTTTATAGCACAAAAAAAAAAAAAACACAGAGGGGATCAAATACCACCAAAAGAAAGCTCTATTTGTGGGAAAAAGTATATAAATTTTATTTGGGTACAGTGTTGCATGGTTGCGTTATTAGTAACACGGTGTTGTATCGCAAAAAATGGCCTGGTCAGAAAGGGGGGTGAATCTTCCTTTTTGCACCTCAGTATTGCTGATCTCCTCCATCCTCTTTGAGCCACTTCCTATCTGCATGCACGCTCTCCGGCATCGGCTGCACATCGTTGCTCAGGAAGAGACAATGGCGGAGCAATGTGTTCCATCCGCATTGCGCCGTGGAAAGTCAGCGGAGAGCGTCCTTTACCTGTGCTGTCCTCGGCTATTGTAACAAATGGAGTGGAATTGGAATACCTTATTGTTTCCTATTGTTTACTGAAGCATGCATTATCCTCGGTGTACCATGGCAATACCCCTCCTTGTGATTGTAGCTATAGACAGACCTTCATGGCAACCTGCAAACTCTGAGCAAATGTCATTAAACACATTATGGAGTTCAGTGTCAAGGACAATTCACATCAGAACTCGAACAATCGAGGGCGTACGTGTTCCCATTTTTTTCGATACGGCACTGGGTTACTTTAACTGACAATTGCGCAGTCGTACGACGTTGTACCTAAATAAAATTGATTTTGTTTTTTTTCCACAAATATAGCTTTCTTTTGGTGGTATTTGATGACCTCTGCGGTTTTTATTTTTTGCGCTAGAAACAAAAAAGACCGACAATTTTCAAAAAAAAATAAAAATTTCACTTTCTCCAATAAAAAAATGTAAAAAAATCTAATTTCTTCATCAATTTATGCCAATAAGTATTCTGCTACATATTTTTGGTAAAAAAAATCCCAATAAGCGTATATTGATTGGTTTGTGCAAAAGTTATAGCGTCTTCAATCTGTGGGATATTTTTATGGAATTTTAATTAATTTTTTACTGCTTATGGCGGCAATCAGCGACTTATAGTGGGACTACGATATTGCGGTGGACAAATCGGGACACTAACGGACTCTTTTGAATTTTTTGGGGGACCAGGGACACTAATACAGTGATCAGTGCTAAAAATATGCAATGTAATAATAACACTGGTTGGGAAGGGGTTAACATCAGGGGCAATCGAAGGGTTAAACGTGTGCCTAGATTGTGCTTACTGACTGTGGGGGAGGTGCTTTTACTATAGAAAGGCAAAGATCCATATTTGCAGAGACAAAGGATCCATGCCTTCCCTACCGACAGAACGGCAATCTTACTTTGTTTCCATAGGCAGATCGCCGTTCTGGCTCTCTGCCTAACGATCAGCGGGAACGGGAAGATATCGAATCTGCCGTACTCACAGATCAGCTCCCGCTGTGATCACCACCACCACACATCCCACTCAACCAAACCACCAACACCACCACCACACAGACCACTCAACCAAACCACCACCACCAGCCCACCTAACCAAACCACCACCACACACCCCACCCAACCAAAACACCCCCACCACCACACAGACCACCCAACCAAACCACCACCACACACCCCACCCAACCAAACCACCACCACCACACACACCACCCAACCAAACCACCACCGCACACCCCACCCAACCAAACCACTGTCACCACCCCACCCAACCAAACCACCACCGCACACCCCACCCAACCAAACCACTGCCACCACCCCACCCAACCAAACCACCACCACACACCCCACCCAACCAAACCACCACTGCACACCCCACCCAACCAAACCACCACCGCACACCCCACCCAACCAAACCACTGCCACCACCCCACCCAACCAAACCACCACCACACACCCCACCCAACCAAACCATAACCACACACCCCACCCAACCAAACCACCACTGCACACCCCACCCAACCAAACGACCGCCACCACCACCCTACCACCGCCACACACCACCCAACCAAACCACCACCACCACCCCACCTAACCAAACCACCACCACACACTCCACCCAACCAAACCACCACCACACACTCCACCCAACCAAACAACCACCACCCAAAAAAATCACCACCCCCCCCCCCCAACCACACACACACCACCACACACACCCCCCAACCAAACCACCACACATCCCTTCACATATCCCACCCAAAAAAACCACCACCCTCCCCAACCAAACCACCACCACACAACCCATCCAACCCAAAAAAACAAACCATTGGGAAAATGCAAAGTGTTCTCTGAATGGGGCCCGTGCCAAGTGAACTAAGCAACGGGGCAGCCGCTCAGCACAGGACCTACAAGCTGGAGACAATCACTGACAGCAGAGACTACTACAGTGACTATTAGCTTCTACGGGGATCCTGCAGGTATGGTATATGCACCGTTGCATTGGTCCATTGTATTTATAAAAAAAATTGCCATACCAAAATTTTAGCTCCAGGAATTAGATAGGGTTAACATTTCCCCACTTTCTGAATTGAACTCTCAGATGTTAGCTGGATTCAGCAATCAGGCTGGCACTTGCCAAAAACTTCAGGGCGACTCTTTTGCCAAACGGTATTTTGTAACAAGGTCATGGTCGGCCAAGAGGAGCGCACAGCTAGAGTCCTGGCATGGGGCGGCTGTACAGTCCAGAAAGACGAGTCATTAATTGTTGCCACGTTCGATAGCCGGCAAGCAATTTTATAACTCAAAGCCAAGGATTTTTTATTTATTGCATTGCTGATGTGTAAGATATGCATGGGACGGCCAGACAGGCCACTGTTACTGGGCAGAGATGAGCGGTTGGGGATAGAGTTGTTCCAACAATATTTTACAAGAGATAATAATACTTGGTCTTCCTCTAATTTTGCAGCCTCTTTTATAGGAAAGATGAGTGATTGTTCAATATCATTTGACCAGACTGGGCCAATGAAACTGATTGCCTTTAACTCATACATAGAATAAGGATATAAAGGATCAGAGTGGGATATGAAAGGGATTCAGACAGCGGTTTGATGAGAGTCTCACTTCCATCCAGTATGGTGGTAAAGGCAGGGCCACCAATAGGGGAGTACAACCAAACGTCAGGTACTGGGCCCCCATTCTGAACCAATGAGGCCCGGGCCTCAGCCTGTTCTAGGCCTGGAGGTGACACTGGACTCCAGGAGGGGGTCCTACGTCATATCCATCCAATGCAAGCCTGTAGTGTCCAACAGAGATACCCCAGTCAGCGAGAGTCTGGTGGACATGGCCTTAGGAGCAAGTCGCTTACAAGTGGGTCTGCATTATGGAGAAATGATGGAGGAGGCCAGGGGGGGTGAATAATATTGTGCTGGAAGTGGGTGAAAGGGCCACTAGGGGTGGATGCTAGGAGGGAGCAGGCTGTAAAGGGTGCTGGCTGTAATCACAGATCCTTCCTTAGTACTGGCTGCTTTTTAGAGGTGTTTTCTAATACTTATAATGCAGATTTGTATGTGTACTGATGACCTCTGCGATCTGTGTTCTGTACTACTGACCCCCTGCACTCTACGTTACTCCCGACCTCTACACTGAATTAGATGGATACTACTGACTCCCGCACAATGCGTAAACTGACTCCTGACCTTTGCACTGTGTGTTACTACTGATCTCTGCACTGTGTATTGGTTACCCCTGACCTCTGCATTCTGTGTTACATACTACTGACCCCTGCACTCTACGTTAATTACCCCTGACCCCTGCACTAGGGTGGCCAAATTGCTTTTGCTGACCTCATCACTCTACCCCCCCAGTGATGCTGCAGCTCCTGGAAGGCAATAGATTTGTGTGTGGCTATCTTGGTTACTTGGGGAGCCACAGCCCGGTCTGAATAATGTGTCCGGGTTTCAGTCTGCTTGATACCCGAGCACATGATTCAAAACTTGGACTTTCTGGGTGAATCCCGGACAGGTGACAACCCTACCCTGCACTCTGTGTTAATTACCCCTGACCTCTGCTCTCTGTGTTTCATACTACTGACCCCTGCACTCTGCATTAATTACCCCTGACCTTTTCGCTCTGTTTTTCATACTATTGACCCCTGAACTCTGTATTAATTGCTCCTGGCCTCTGCAATTTGGGTTACGACTGACCTCTGTACTCTGTGTTACATATTACTGACCCCTGAACTCTGAGCTATTTATTTCTGACCCCTGCATTCTGTGTTACTTACTACAGACCTGTGAACTCTGCATTACTCCAGACACCTGCACTCTGTACATTACATACTTCTGATATCTGCAAGCTTATGTTTGAACTGCCTCCCACTGTCGGTGCAATTTTGCTAAAGACACAATTTGTGACATCATTCCTCTCCTCTGGGTGACCAAGCGGGAATCGTGGCCCCTGCTAGGTAGGTTGTACAGGCCTTCATGATAGGCAGCCCTGGATATAGGACCTGAGATTTATAGCAACGTGGGTTTTTTTAAACACTTGTTCCTGGTGAACATCATATGACCTCCTCCCGGAATGCGCCTCAAGCGCGCCCCACGATATGTCCAGTGGACACAGCCAATGGCAGATCACTGTACCGGGCCATTGCCGGTACCATGTGATCGCTGTGGCCAATCACAGCAGATCACATGACAATTGTAAACAATGGATGGCTTCCTTTAATGCCATTCATTGTGTACAGTTGTGTTGCTAGCTGTAATTTGGTCAAAGTGATCACATAGTACAGACATGAAAAGGGGTTTCTGATAAAGAAAACTGTAGAGGGTGTGCCACATCCCAAATGCACCAAGAAAGAGGAAACAGCCCCCTAGGGTGGGACTTTAAAGGCACTACCACATAAATATTGAGAAATAGTAGAAAAATATTGAACATTTATTAGAAAACATATATAAAATATCGCACATGACCATGGAATCAGTGTATACAAAAATGCAAAGAAAAATATGACTTTCTGGAGCCGACGCGTTTCAGAGATGGGTGATGTCTCCTTCATCTGGGATAATGGGGCACCAAAAAATAAAAATGCACTAAAAGTATATGAGAAGAGTGTATATGAGCTCAGGCATACATGTTGCTTGTAAAAAAAAGGCCCAGTTACATTGAATTACAAGGTTTCCCCAGATTACTCACTCTCCATAAATGTAGTCCGTCAGCCTCTCCAAGAATGTCCCGTCCATAGCCCTGTCTGTCTATGAAGTGTTTAAATAGCCCAGCACAGATGGCCGCAATGTCTGCCTAATATTATAACATAGTACAGACAGGGAAAATCACAGTCCATCTGTACCATGTAATTAGCTGTGGCCAATCACAGCTAATCACAACAATACACACTGAATGAATCGATTTTATTGAATAAAAATGGTTGCTTATACCAGTGAAATTCACTGGTATAAGCAATCATAATGTTTAAAAAAAAAAACCCGATTGATCACTTTCCCAGAGTAATACAACGTTACTATGGTAACACCATATTGTTCTGGTCACAGTGTGCTAAAAGAAATAGTTTAAAAAAAAAGAAAAAAGTGTAATAAAAAAGAAAAAAACTGAAAAAAATAATTAAAAAAAAATTTTTTTTGCTTACATACTGTCAGCAGTCAGTGTCCCCGATCACCTCCATACCCGTTATATGATAATGCTGTACTGGACTGATGACAGTATGTAAAAAAAAAAAAAAAAAAAAAAAAAAATTTTGAAAAAAACATTTTTTTTTTAAATTTCTTAATTTTCCAAAAAAAGTGCAAAAAGTTGCAACTTCAAAAAACTTGCCATACCTCCTAATAAATACCTTGGACTGTCTGCTTTCCAAAAAGGGTTCATTTGGGGGGATGTTTGTACTGTCCTGGCATTTTAGGGTCTCAAGAAATGAGATAGGCCATCAGTACATCAAAATTGATCGATTTTCAGATACATATACTATAGTTTGTGGACTCTACATTTTTGAAGAAAGATTATTTGTTTGCAACATTTTTTAACAGAAACAAAGAGAATGCTTTTTTTAAAAAAAAAATTTGGTCTTTTTTCGTTTATGTGGCAACAAATAAAAGACCCAGTGGTGATTAAATACAACCAAGAAAGCTCTATTTATGTGAAAATGATAAAAATGTCATACGCCTGCATGTCTGCGCAATTGTCATTGAAAGCTGAAAATTGGCCTGGGCAGGACAGAATACAGAAAACAAATTGACAGAGTGAATATGAACAGCATGTAATAGACTATTGATTATGATGGGGGTTTTTTTTATGACGTGGGTTTAATGACACTTTAATGTAAATGGGGCCTTAGCCTTTGTTCACACTGCCGCGTCTTTAAAGTCATGCGACTGACTTGTGTTGAAGTCGCCCCAAATACTGCAGGACTTGAGTCGCACTGATTAGAACAGTTCCATTGCCGTTAATAGGGCGCAACTTGTCGTGTGACTTTGAACTTTCGGCAGTGTAAACCGAGGCTTAGGGTTTACCTACACTGTCTTTTCAAAAGTTTTGGGACGCCTGCCTTTTACGCACATGAACTTTCATTGCATCCCAGTCTTAGTCCGTAGGGTTCAATATTGAGTTGGCCCTCCCTTTGCAGCTATAACAGCTTCAACTCTTCTGGGAAGGCCGTCAAGGTTTAGGAGTGTGTCTATGGGAATGTTTGACCTTTCTCCCAGAAGTGGATTTGTGAGTTCAGGCACTGATGATATCTCCACTCTAATTCATCCCAAAGGTGTTCTATCAGGTTGAGGGCAGGACTTTGTGCAGGCCAGTCAAGTCCCTCCACCCTAAACTCACTCATCCATGTCTTTATGTACCTTGCTTTGTGCAATGGTCCAAATCATTTGGTGGAGGGGGGATTGTGGTGTGGGGTTGTTTTTCAGGGGTTGGGCTTAGCCCCTTAGTTCCAGTGAAGGAAACTCTTACGGCACCACCATAGCAAGACATTTTGGATACCAAGACATTTTGGACAACTTCATGTTCCCAACTTTGTGGGAACAGTTTGGGGATGGCCCCTTCCTGTTCCAACATGACTGCGCACCAGTGCACAAAGCAAGGTCCATAAAGACATGGATTAGCGAATTTGTGGTGGAGGAATTTGACTGGCCTGCACAGAGTCCTGACCTGAACCAGGTAGAGCATCTTTGGGATGAATTAGAGCAGAGACTGCAAGCCAGACCTTCCAATCCAACATCAGTGCCTGACCTCACCAATGCGCTTCTGAAAGAATGGTCAAACATTCCCATAGACACATTCCTAAACCTTGTGGACAGCCTTCCCAGAAGAGTTGAAGCTGTTATAGCTGCAAAGGGTGGGGCCAACTCAATATTGAACCCTACGGACTAAGACTGGGATGTCATTAAAGTTCATGTGTGTGTAAAGACAGGCGTCCCAATATTTTGGTAATATAGTGTACACTTCATACTCACTGAAACAAAATACAAAGTAACAATACACAACTTTGTGTGATTTTTGTTACTTTGTTTCTCTTACTTTAAGCTGTTTTTGTTTTTTTTTGTTACAGATATTGTTGTTAATTATCTGTGCAGGTGACGTCCATTGATGAGAAGGGAGAACTGGACATCAGGGGACACTGCGATAAGGAGAATTGTGCAAGATGAAAGTCAAAACTGTCTTGTTTGACATGGGACTGCTGACAGCACAGGACTGCGATCAGGTGACCGGCTTGTTTTTATAGTCTTCAGACTCCAGAGTTAAGGCCAGCGTGCAAACTTTATTTTTAAATACATAATCATCATAGAAGCGCTAGTATGTTCATTTCAAAAGTTCTCTTTTTTATTTTATTTTTTTTATAAATCTGCAGCTTTCATTTAAGCAGAGCTTCAGGATAAGCAAATCTCAGAGCTAAAGGTTGCTGGAAGCTCTGCAAATGTTTTGTCAAAGTTTGCTGTTCACACCGCTCTTATACAGTGGGGAAAATAATTATTTGATCCCATTCAGATTTTGTGAGTTTGCCCACTTACAAAGAAATGAAGGGTCTATAATTTTTATTATAGGTGTATTTAAATGATAGAGACAGAATATCAACCAAAAATCCAGAAAAAAACACATACAAATGTTATAAATTGAGTTGCAGTTCAGTGAGTAAAATAAGTATTTGATCCCCTACCAACCAACAATAATTCTGGCTCCCACAGACTGGCTACAATAGGTGCTCATGTGGTACACAGATTAGTTCTGTCAATTTAAGAAGGTGCTCCTAATGACAACTCGTTATGTGTATAAAAGACACCTGTCCACAGAATCTCTTCTATTCAAACCTCACCATCATGGGCAAGACCAAAGAGCTGTCAAAAGACGTCAGGGACAAGATTGTAGACCTGCACAAGGTTGGAATGGGCTACAAGACCATCAACAAGAAGCTTGGTGAGAACTTAGAAGGAGACAACTGTTGGAGTGATTATTCGCAAATGGAAAAAATACAAAATAACCATCAATTGCCCTCGGTCTGGAGCTCCATGCAAGATTTTGCCTGATGGGGTGAGGATGATCATTAGAAAAGTGAGGGATCAGCCCAGAAATACACGGGAGGAGCGTGTGAATGATCTCAAGGCAGTTGGGACCACAGTCACCAAACAATCCATTGGTAACACAATACGCCGCCATGGATTGAAATCCTGCAGCACCCGCAAGGTCCTCCTCCTCAAGAAGTCACATGTACAGGCTGTCTGAAGTTTGCCAATGAACATTTAAATGATTCAGAGAAGGATTGGAGGAAAGTGCTGTGCTCAAATGAGACCAAAATTGAGCTCCTTGGCATTAACTCGATTCGCTCTTGTTTGATGGAAGAAAAATGCTGACTAATGGCGCGTACACACGAGCGGACTTTACGGCAGACTTTGCCCTGCGGACGGGATTTCGTCGGACAATTCGATCGTGTGTGGGCTCCAGCGGACTTTGTTTTCTCAAAAGTTGGACGGACTTAGATTTGAAACATGTTTTAAATTAATCTGTCGAAATCGAGTCCGGTCGAAAAGTCCGCTCGTCTGTATGCTAGTTCGACGGACAAAAACCCACGCTAGGGCAGCTATTGGCTACTGGCTATGAACTCCCTTGTTTTAGTCCGGTCGTACGTCATCACGAATTCGACGGACTTTGGTGGATTGTGTGTAGGCAAGTCCGCCGGGCAAAGTCTGCCGTAAAGTCCGACCGTGTGTACGCGGCATAAGAACACCATCCCTACAGTCAAGCACGGAGGTGGAAACATTATGCTTTGGGGCTGTTTCTCTGCTAAAGGTGCAGGCCGACTTTGCCACATTGAGGGGCCAATGGACGGGGCCATGTATTGTAAAATCTTGGATGAGAAACTTCTTACCTCAGCCAGAACACTGAAGATGGGTCATGGATGGGTCTTCCAGCATGACAATGACCCAAAACATACAGCCCAGGCAACAAAGGAGTGGTTCAAGAAGCACATTAAGGTCATGGAGTGGCCTAGCCAGTCTCCAGAATTTAATCCTATAGAAAATTTATGGAGCTGAAACTTTGAGTTGCCAAGCAACAAATAAGAAACCTTAAAGCGGGGTTCCACCCAAATTTTGAACAATATCTGTATGTATTCTCTTCCTTGCCTAGATGCTGACATGCCGTTTAAAAAAATTTAAATCGCCGTAATTACCTTTTTATTTTTCTATTCTTCTTTGCACTTCCTGGTTCTCCTCCCGTGGGAGTAGGCGTGTTTCTAGCCTCTCCCAGACTCCTGGGAGCTAGTCCCAGGCTTCCCAGGATGCCACTGAGCATGTGCGGGAACGAGCGGTGAATGCTGGGAGCACAGCATTCACCACATCCAGGAAATAAATGCTTGTGGGCTTCAAATGCCCACAATGAAGATGGAAACCGCCTGCAGTGAATAATATAAGTTATTCTTTCCGACGAAATCTGACACAGGCGGACATATTACACACAATATGCGAGTATGTAATGCTGAGAAGAAAAGTTTGTGAATGAACTCAAAAAAAAAAAAAAACGATAGATAGGTGGACCCCCGCTTTAAGGATTTAAAGAAGATTTGTAAAGAAGAGTGGACCAAAATCCCTCCTGAGATGTGTGCAAACCTGGTCACCAACTGCAAGAAACGTCTGACCTCTGTGCTTGCCAACAAGGGTTTCTCCACTAACTACTAAGTCATGTTTTGCTTGGGGATCAAATACTTATTTTACTCACTGAACTGCAACTCAATTTATAACATTTGTGTTTTTTCTGGATTTTTTTGGTTGATATTCTGTCCCTATCATTTAAAATACACCTATGATAAAAAAAAATATAGACCCTTCATTTCTCTGTAAGTGGGCAAACTTACAAAATCTGTAGGGGATTAAATAATTATTTTACCCACTGAACAAGCTGAAGCCTGTCTGAAACAGGCCTAACATTGGTCCAAGCTGGATCCATCTAACTATGCAATAAAATAAAGCTTGCCTATGTCTTTAGCTTTTTGTTCTACTTATGGCAACAATGTGACATTCCAAAACCAAACGTGTCGAAATCCTCTTTTTATCACCTTGTAAGATATGGGTTGCACGCTTGACCTCTGACCTGGATGTGCTTACTTTAAGTAATGGCCAAATCTGTATCCTCATTTAAAGTGCGTTAACTGCAGGGTTGTAAAAGGAAAACTCTTTGACACATTGGGCAACCCATCTGTGTTTAATTATTTTTAGGGATTTTTTATTACACCCTGGAGCATGATTGAATGTTTGGAAAATGCCCCTTCTGATCTGGGCTCCAGAGAAATGTGTCACAACGCAATGGGTAAGGCGACTGCAGCAGGACCAGAAAAAAACGATTGTCTAACTTTAAAGAGCTACTGAAAGTAAATTACAGGTCAGTTTATTGGAAACATGTCCCCCTGGACTCCCAAGAGCCTGCAGTCAGCTACTCTGCAGACCACTGTGGTGGATCCACCAGGGGCCTTACGTGGATCCTGCTGCCCAGCCCTGGAGGTGCCCACTTCTCTACTGACCCTGGTCCAAGCAGCCCACCTAGAGTAGATCTAAACTTAATCACTAAAATCTCATATAAGCTTTAATACTGTGATCCCCAAATTATGGCCTGCTAGTTTCCATAAACCGACCCCTCCAAAGAGAAGTCCATATATGTATGTACAGCATAGTCACAGGCCATGATGTCACAACAAGCAGCGCAGCAGGATATTCCCACCGACACCAGTGCTGGGGGGCCTTTTACTACTCTCACTGACACCAATGCATACCGCCCAACATTTTGAGATGGGAATGAGGGACACCTACTAGCAAATGTATGTAGGCATAGGACACGCCCCCTGTCACACCCCCTTAAATGAGAATTAACCAAAAAAAGGTTAAAAAATCCACAAGGGACTTTTTTATTACCACTACTATTCCTTTATATTGGCTTTTCAAATTTACAAATGCAGCAATTTATAATTTGGATGAAAGGTTTAGCACTGGGAAACACTTTTTAAAAGATAAAAAGTGCATTTTATATACAACTATATAGATCAGACTAAAATGAGGGACAAATGAGGAGGAAAGAGGGACAGAGGGACTTTGCTCCAAATCAGGGACAGTTGGGAGCTATGCCAATGCTACAGGGCCTTTTACTACTCTAACTGACACCAATGCTCAGAGCCTTTTACTACTCTCACTGACAACAAAATGGCATGGAATTTTACTATTCCTTCTGATATCAATGCTAGTGGACGTTTTAATACTCCCACTGACACCAATGCTGCACAGCCTTTTACTACTCCCACTGACACCAAAATTACAAGGCATTTTACTATTCCCACTGACACCAATACTTGGGGGCCTTTTACCACTCCCACTGACACCAATGTTGTGGGGGCCTTTTACTACTATCTTTGACACCAATCCTTGGGAGACTTTTACTACTTCCACTGACACCAGTGCTGGGGGGGCCTTTTACTACTCCTACTGTCATTAAGACTGGGAGCTTTTTTACTACTATAACCACCGACACCAATGCTTAGGAAGCTTTAACTACTCCCACTGACACCAATGCTGAGGGGGGGGGGGTCCTACACTACTCCCACTGAAACCAATGCTGGGGGACACCTGTATCCCCACTGATACCAATGCTATGGGGCCTTTTACTACACCTGCCTGCATCTGTGCTTGGGGAGCTTTTACTACTCCCACTGACACCAGTGAAGGAAGGATTTGCCACTCCTACTAACACCAATCCTGGGGGGGGGGGGGGGGCCTTTTACTACTTCCAATAACAAAAATTCTGGGGGAACTTTACCATTCCCTCTGGCAACAATACTTACTCTTTGCACCAGCACCAATGCTTGGGGGGCCTTTTGCTACTTACACTGATACCAATGCTGGGGGGCCTCTTAAATCTCTCAGTGACACCAATGCTGCGGGGCCTTTTACTACTCTGATACCAATACTGGGGCACCTTTGCTACTCCCATTGACACCAATGCAGGGGGCCTTTTACATCTCTCACTGACTCCAATGCTGCAGAGAGTTTAACTACTCCAATTGACACTGATGCTGAAGGCCTTTTACTACAATGACACCAGTGCTGTCCTTTTACTACTTTCTGTGACCAGGAACATAGGGGAATTCCTTTTTTCCCCATTAACCACCAATGCGGGGGTACTTGTTGCTCCCACTGGTGGCCAACATAGCAGCTTTCATTACTCCCACCATCCACCAATGCAGGTGCATTCATTGCCCCCACTGGTCTACCAACTTAGGGGCATTCATTACCCCCCTTAATCTTGACATAGGGACATTTATTACTCAAACTGATCACCCGTTCAGGGGTATTTATTACTCCTATTGATCAAAGATGTATGGGGTAATTATTACTCCTAATATTCTCCAATGTAGGGACATTTATTAATCCCACTGACCTCCAACAATGTGGCATTTTTTTTTCCTACTGGCCACAGCCTGGCCCCCAAATAGTTTTGATTTAATGTGTAAATGCCATTTTAAAGGCTGCTTTCTTTTAAAAAAAATAAAAATAAAAATCAGTAGCTTTAATTTAAAGAAAGGGAAAAAAAGGTTCATGTGCGTTTAAAAAGTATGTTGTGTTGCATTGACAGGCCATATAGAATAATTGGCTGCCTTGTCCGGTTAGTGCATTACATGTAGAAATGCACTTTGACATTTTTCTGAATCATTCATGGATCGTAATTCAGCTGGTTCACCAGGGATTGGTCTAGATTCATCCATCTATGGGCAGGCTGATTGTACCATCCATCGATCAACTTGGGTACAACCAGCCTGTTGGATTTTTTACATGCAATTATTTCCGGCAGCTAAAGCCGCTAGAAGTAATCATTGTGTTCTGCTGGCTGGGACCCCCCAGCAGAACACAATAGCACTGTGGGAGGCATTTCCCCATCAACACTGACTGTGTTGATGGAGGAATCAAGTGATTTTCTTTCCTTCCACCCATGGTGGAAGAAATGAAAATCGAATCATCTATGGGCTGCTTAATGGGTAAACAATCCCTAGCTCAGGGATGGCAGGTCGAGGGCACTGCCCTCACCCACAGTGAAGCTGAACACAATCAGTTTCATTGAGCAAGCCTTAAGAGTGTTACTAAACCCACATCAGTAAAATCAGTCTGTATATGCAGTAAAGCAGTGGTCCTCAAACTTTTTAGACAGGGGGCCAGTTCACGGTCCCTCAGACTGTTGGGGGGCCGCACTAGGGGGTGGACAGGGGGACAGTGGGGTGGACAGAGGGGGGGGGGCAGTGGGGTGGACAGGGGGAAAGAGGGGTGGACAGGGGGACAGTGGGATGGACAGGGGGACAGTGGGATGGACAGGGGGACAGTGGGGTGGACAGGGGGACAGTGGGGTGGACAGGGGGACAGTGGGGTGGACAGGGGGACAGTGGGGTGGACAGGGGGACAGTGGGGTGGACAGGGGGACAGTGGGGTGGACAGGGGGACAGTGAGATGGACAGGGGGACAGGGGGATGGACAGAGGGGTGGACAGGGGGACAGAGGGGTGGACAGGGGGACAGAGGGGTGGACAGAGGGGTGGACAGGGGGACAGAGGGGTGGACAGGGGGACAGAGGGGGGACAAGGGGACAGAGGGGGGGACAGGGGGACAGAGGGGGGGACAGGGGGACAGAGGGGGGGACAGGGGGACAGAGGGGGGGACAGTGGGGTGGACAGGGGGACAGTGGGATGGACAGGGGGACAGTGGGATGGACAGGGGGACAGTGGGATGGACAGGGGGACAGTGGGATGGACAGGGGGACAGTGGGATGGACAGGGGGACAGTGAGATGGACAGTGGGATGGACAGGGGGACAGTGGGGTGGACAGGGGGACAGTGGGATGGACAGGGGGACAGTGGGGTGGACAGGGGGACAGTGGGGTGGACAGGGGGACAGTGGGGTGGACAGGGGGACAGTGGGGTGGACAGGGGGACAGAGGGGTGGACAGGGGGACAGAGGGGTGGACAGGGGGACAGAGGGGGGGACAAGGGGACAGAGGGGGGGACAAGGGGACAGTGGGGTGGACAGTGGGATGGACAGGGGGACAGTGGGATGGACAGGGGGACAGTGGGGTGGACAGGGGGACAGTGGGGTGGACAGGGGGACAGTGGGATGGACAGGGGGACAGTGGGATGGACAGGGGGACAGTGGGATGGACAGGGGGACAGTGGGATGGACAGGGGGACAGAGGGGTGGACAGGGGGACAGTGGGGTGGACAGGGGGACAGTGGGGTGGACAGGGGGACAGTGGGGGGGACAGTGGGGTGGACAGGGGGACAGTGGGGTGGACAGGGGGACAGTGGGGTGGACAGGGGGACAGTGGGATGGACAGGGGGACAGTGAGATGGACAGGGGGACAGTGGGGTGGACAGTGGGGTGGACAGGGGGACAGAGGGGTGGACAGGGGGACAGAGGGGTGGACAGGGAGACAGGGGGGGACAAGGGGACAGAGGGACAGAGGGGGGGACAGTGGGGTGGACAGGGGGACAGTGGGGTGGACAGGGGGACAGTGGGGTGGACAGGGGGACAGAGGGGTGGACAGGGGGACAGTGGGGTGGACAGGGGGACAGAGGGGTGGACAGAGGGGGGACAGGGGGACAGTGGGGTGGACAGGGGGACAGTGGGGTGGACAGGGGGACAGTGGGGTGGACAGGGGGACAGAGGGGTGGACAGGGGGACAGAGGGGTGGACAGGGGGACAGAGGGGTGGACAGGGGGACAGGGGGACAGTGGGGTGGACAGGGGGACAGAGGGGGGGGACAGTGGGGTGGACAGGGGGACAGTGGGGTGGACAGGGGGACAGAGGGGTGGACAGTGGGTGGACAGGGGGACAGTGGGGTGGACAGGGGGACGGACAGGGGGACAGTGGGGTGGACAGGGGGACAGTGGGGTGGACAGGGGGACAGTGGGGTGGACAGGGGGACAGTGGGGTGGACAGGGGGACAGAGGGGTGGGCAGGGGGACAGAGGGGTGGACAGAGGGGGGACAGTGGGGTGGACAGGGGGACAGAGAGGTGGACAGGGGGACAGAGGGGTGGACAGGGGGACAGTGGGGTGGACAGGGGGACAGAGGGGTGGACAGTGGGGTGGACAGGGGGACAGTGGGGTGGACAGGGGGACAGAGGGGTGGACAGGGGGACAGAGGGGTGGACAGGGGGACAGAGGGGTGGACAGGGGGACAGAGGGGTGGACAGGGGGACAGAGGGGTGGACAGGGGGACAGGGGGACAGTGGGGTGGACAGGGGGACAGTGGGGTGGACAGGGGGACAGAGGGGGGGGACAGTGGGGTGGACAGGGGGACAGTGGGGTGGACAGGGGGACAGTGGGTGGACAGGGGGACAGTGGGGTGGACAGGGGGACGGACAGGGGGACAGTGGGGTGGACAGGGGGACAGTGGGGTGGACAGGGGGACAGTGGGGTGGACAGGGGGACAGAGGGGTGGGCAGGGGGACAGTGGGGTGGACAGAGGGGGGACAGTGGGATGGACAGGGGGACAGAGGGGTGGACAGGGGGACAGAGGGGTGGACAGGGGGACAGAGGGGTGGACAGGGGGACAGTGGGGTGGACAGGGGGACAGAGGGGTGGACAGGGGGACAGAGGGGTGGACAGGGGGACAGTGGGGTGGACAGGGGGACAGTGGGGTGGACAGAGGGGTGGACAGGGGGACAGAGGGGTGGACAGGGGGACAGAGGGGTGGACAGGGGGACAGTGGGGTGGACAGGGGGACAGTGGGGTGGACAGGGGGACAGAGGGGTGGACAGGGGGACAGAGGGGTGGACAGGGGGACAGAGGGGTGGACAGTGGGGTGGACAGGGGGACAATGGGGTGGACAGTGGGGTGGACAGGGGGACAGTGGGGTGGACAGGGGGACAGAGGGGTGGACAGGGGGACAGAGGGGTGGACAGTGGGACAGTGGGACAGACAGTGGGACAGTGGGGTGGACAGTGGGACAGTGGGGTGGACAGTGGGACAGTGGGGTGGACAGGGGGACAGTGGGGTGGACAGGGGGACAGAGGGGTGGACAGGGGGACAGTGGGACAGTGGGGTGGACAGTGGGACAGTGGGGTGGACAGTGGGACAGTGGGGTGGACAGTGGGACAGTGGGGTGGACAGGGGGACAGAGGGGTGGACAGGGGGACAGTGGGACAGTGGGGTGGACAGGGGGACAGTGGGGTGGACAGGGGGACAGAGGGACAGAGGGGTGGACAGAGGGGGGACAGGGGGGGACAGGGGGACAGTGGGGTGGACAGGGGGACAGAGAGGTGGACAGGGGGACAGAGAGGTGGACAGGGGGACAGTGGGGTGGACAGGGGGACAGAGAGGTGGACAGGGGGACAGTGGGGTGGACAGGGGGACAGAGAGGTGGACAGGGGGACAGTGGGGTGGACAGGGGGACAGTGGGGTGGACAGGGGGACAGTGGGGTGGACAGGGGGACAGAGAGGTGGACAGGGGGGACAGTGGGGTGGACAGGGGGACAGTGGGGTGGACAGGGGGACAGTGGGGTGGACAGGGGGACAGAGAGGTGGACAGGGGGACAGTGGGGTGGACAGGGGGACAGAGGGGTGGACAGGGGGACAGTGGGGTGGACAGGGGGACAGAGAGGTGGACAGGGGGACAGAGAGGTGGACTGGGGGACAGTGGGGTGGACAGGGGGACAGAGGGGTGGACAGGGGGACAGAGGGGTGGACAGGGGGACAGAGGGGTGGACAGGGGGACAGTGGGGTGGACAGGGGGACAGTGGGGTGGACAGGGAGACAGTGGGGTGGACAGGGAGACAGTGGGGTGGACAGGGGGACAGTGGGGTGGACAGGGGGACAGTGGGGTGGACAGGGGGACAGTGGGGTGGACAGGGGGACAGTGGGGTGGACAGGGGGACAGAGGGGTGGACAGGGGGACAGTGGGGTGGACAGGGGGACAGAGAGGTGGACAGGGGGACAGAGAGGTGGACAGGGGGACAGAGGGGTGGACAGGGGGACAGAGGGGTGGACAGGGGGACAGAGGGGTGGACAGGGGGACAGTGGGGTGGACAGGGGGACAGAGGGGTGGACAGGGGGACAGAGGGGTGGACAGGGGGACAGAGGGGTGGACAGGGGGACAGTGGGGTGGACAGGGGGACAGTGGGGTGGACAGAGGGGTGGACAGGGGGACAGAGGGGTGGACAGGGGGACAGTGGGGTGGACAGGGGGACAGTGGGGTGGACAGGGGGACAGAGGGGTGGACAGGGGGACAGAGGGGGGGACAGAGGGGTGGACAGGGGGACAGAGGGGTGGACAGTGGGGTGGACAGGGGGACAATGGGGTGGACAGGGGGGGGACAGGGGGACAGTGGGGTGGACAGGGGGACAGTGGGGTGGACAGGGGGACAGAGGGGTGGACAGGGGGACAGAGGGGTGGACAGGGGGACAGAGGGGTGGACAGGGGGACAGAGGGGTGGACAGGGGGACAGTGGGACAGACAGTGGGACAGTGGGGTGGACAGTGGGACAGTGGGGTGGACAGTGGGACAGTGGGGTGGACAGGGGGACAGTGGGGTGGACAGGGGGACAGTGGGGTGGACAGGGGGACAGAGGGGTGGACAGGGGGACAGTGGGACAGTGGGGTGGACAGGGGGACAGTGGGGTGGACAGTGGGACAGTGGGGTGGACAGGGGGACAGTGGGGTGGACAGGGGGACAGAGGGGTGGACAGGGGGACAGAGGGGTGGACAGGGGGACAGTGGGACAGTGGGGTGGACAGGGGGACAGTGGGGTGGACAGGGGGACAGAGGGACAGAGGGGTGGACAGAGGGGGGACAGGGGGGGGACAGGGGGACAGTGGGGTGGACAGGGGGACAGAGAGGTGGACAGGGGGACAGAGAGGTGGACAGGGGGACAGTGGGGTGGACAGGGGGACAGAGAGGTGGACAGGGGGACAGTGGGGTGGACAGGGGGACAGAGAGGTGGACAGGGGGACAGTGGGGTGGACAGGGGGACAGTGGGGTGGACAGGGGGACAGTGGGGTGGACAGGGGGACAGAGAGGTGGACAGGGGGGACAGTGGGGTGGACAGGGGGACAGTGGGGTGGACAGGGGGACAGTGGGGTGGACAAGGGGACAGAGAGGTGGACAGGGGGACAGTGGGGTGGACAGGGGGACAGA
This sequence comes from Lithobates septentrionalis, assembly GCA_037952835.1. Taxonomy (NCBI): domain Eukaryota; kingdom Metazoa; phylum Chordata; class Amphibia; order Anura; family Ranidae; genus Lithobates; species Lithobates septentrionalis. The sequence goes on from JBBDGP010002410.1 coordinate 652,498, forward strand.
GGGGTGGACAGGGGGACAGTGGGGTGGACAGGGGGACAGAGAGGTGGACAGGGGGACAGAGAGGTGGACAGGGGGACAGTGGGGTGGACAGGGGGACAGAGGGGTGGACAGGGGGACAGAGGGGTGGACAGGGGGACAGAGGGGTGGACAGGGGGACAGAGGGGTGGACAGGGGGACAGTGGGGTGGACAGGGGGACAGTGGGGTGGACAGGGGGACAGTGGGGTGGACAGGGGGACAGTGGGGTGGACAGGGGGACAGAGGGGTGGACAGGGGGACAGAGAGGTGCACAGGGGGACAGAGGGGTGGACAGGGGGACAGAGGGGTGGACAGGGGGACAGAGGGGTGGACAGGGGGACAGAGGGGTGGACAGGGGGACAGTGGGACAGTGGGGTCCTCACTTGTTCGTAGGCTGTTGCTTGAAGCCTCCGCTCTCTCTGTCACTCTTCGCGCCTCCTGTCTCACTCTCCGTGCGGGACTGTGCTGGGAACTACACTTCCCAGCATGCAGCGCTGCACATGGAGCCCTCCATTACTGGTGTGGGGGAGGCGGCTTGAGCAGAGCGGAGCGGATATGCTCCCTGCCGAAGCCGAGCCGACCTGGCCCCGGCCCGAGCCTGGATTGTCGGGAATCCGGCCCTGGGTGGATTGGGCCGGATAAATGTCCTCGGCGGGCCGCATGTGGCCCGCGGGCCGTAGTTTGAGGACCCCTGCAGTAAAGCATGCTTGTTATACTCACTGTGGAACCTAAGGGGTTAATCGTGCGCATTGTTTAAAAAGGCTGTTTGATCCTGTCTTCTTTGGTCATCCCCTTTTTCATCTTTACCCAATCCATCTCCTGATAAGACAGAGCCTTTGGAGTCACTCTGCACATGCTCAGTTTGGTGTGTATTGCTAAGAGAGTTCTTTTTTCTTGGGAGAGTGCATGTGATCAGCACAGGGCCAATCAGCACTGTCCAGACAGAGGGTCAGGGGTCATGTAGCCTCATAGGACAATCCGAGTAGAATGAAAACTCCTCCTACAAGCTATAACCAGACACTGATAGAAGTCACAACACTGCTATATACTGGTAATGAGAAAAGGTATTTAGCAGTTTATATTTTCTTAAATAATTGCATTTCCATGTTCTGTGTACTGTGGGAGACCAGATATAGTGAATGCAGGCTCCTGCATCTGCCTATCAGTATCTGATTAAAGCTTGTAGGAGGAGTTTTCATTCTCTTCTGATTGTCCTATGAGGATGCAGGACCCCTGACCCTCTGTCTGGACAGTGCTGATTGGCCTTGTGCTGATCACATGCACAATCCCAAGGAAAAAAAAAACTCTCTAGCAAAACACACCAAACTGAGCAGCTTGCCCCCGAGGCTCTGTACAATCAGGAGATGGTTTGGGGACAGTGGAAGAAGGGGAGGATCAGAGAAGATAGGATCAAACTGCCTTTTTACACAATGCGGAGGATTACACCCTTAGGTTCCACAGTGAGTATAACAAGCATGCTTTACTGCATATACAGACTGATTTTACTGTTGAGGATTTAGTAACACTTTAACCACTTGACATCTGCGCTATGGCCGAATGACGGCCACAGCGCCGACCTGCATTCCCGGGAGGCCGTCATATGACGGCCTCCCCTGTGCACGCTCCCTGCGCACGCCCTGCAGGGCGCGCTGTGATCACCGAGTCACTGAGACTTGGCTGATCACCGATCCGAGTAAGGGGCCGGTCCCGGCCCCTTACCATGTGATCAGCTGTCAGCCAATGACAGCTGATCACATGATGTAAACAAAAGATCGGTAATCGTTTTTTTTTTACTCACGCTGACAGCGCGAGAAGAAAAAAAAGCCGATCACCGGCTCACATGTCAGGGACATCGGTCCCGAAGTGGAAGAGGCACATCTGCCTCATCAGTGCCACCTAAAAGTGCCACCTAACAGTGCCCACAGTGCCACCTAACAGTGCCCACAGTGCCACCTAACAGTGCCCACAAGTGCCACCTAACAATGCCCACAAGTGCCACCTATCAATGCCCACCTGTAGTGCCAATCAGTGCCACCTGCCAGTGCTGCCCATCACTGCCACCCATCAGTGCCCATCACTGCCACTCATCAGTGCCCATCACTGCCGCCTCATCAGCGTACATCAATGAAGGAGAAAAATTACCCGTTTTTAAAAATTTTTATAACAAAATGTAAAAAAATAAAAAAAAAATTTAAAAAAAAATTCAGTTTTTTACATTTTTTTAACAAAAAGTAAAAACCGCAGAGGTGATCAAATACCACCAAAAGAAAGCTCTATTTGTGCTGAAAAAAATGATAATGTAATTTGGGTACAGTGTTGTATGACCGCGCAATTGTCATTCAAAGTGCGTCAGCGCTGAAAGCTGAAAATTGGTCTGGATAGGAGGGGGGTTTAAGTGCCCTGTAAGCAAGTGGTTAAGCATCCCATAGATCAGGGGTGTCAAACTGGTAGCACCCCAGCTGTTGTGGAACTAAAAGTCCCATCCTGCCTCTGGCTGTGGGAATCATGCTTGTAAGGCTCGGTTCACACCTAAACCTGCCGCAGATCACACAGCAACACTGTCCGTCCCTGTTCTCCATTCCAGGGACAAATCAGGGCAGAATCTTTGACTGAATTCGGCCCTGAAACGGAGGCAAAGACGCCCAGCGTTTCTGTGCAGTGCGCTCCGCAGCCACCCCGGAGACATATGAACCGGCTCCATAGAGAGCCGGTCATATTCTCCTACTATGCGAATTGTATGCGGAAAAATCTGCTTCCAATTCGCATAGGTGGGAACCCAGCCTAACTGTCAGCCTTGCAATGCCTCATGGGACTTGTAGTTCAGCAACAGCTGGAGGGCTGCCAGTTTGACACCCGTGCCATAGATGATTCCATTCTCGTTCCTTCCACCAGTGGAAGGAAAGAACATCGCTTGATTGCCCCATCAACACAGTTAATGTTAATGGGGGAATACCTATTGTGTTCTGCCAGCAGGAAGGGGCACGGGGAGCTTTCCCTGCTGGCAGAACACAATGATTACTGCTAGAGTCTATAGCCGCCTGCAGTAATCAGATGTAAAAAATCCAACAGGTTGGTTGTCCCGAAAATCGATCTGTTGAGCACCCTACCTATAGAAGGATTAAATCTCAGCCGGTCCCTGCTGATCCATGTATGGTTGGCTTTAGTACATGATCTGGTCAAGGCTCCTAAGACAATCTAAAAGGACCGGGCCATGCTGAAGTATGATTTTCACTTTGGAAGGGACTCTGCTTAGTTCTCTAATGTGTATGTCTGTGAAGGCAATCAAGAAAAGAATCATCAATTTAATCCATCATGTGAATTAAAACATTTGGCTTGAGATTTCTGTCATTGAGATGCTTATCTATTTGAAGAATGGCTCTATAAACAGCAATAATTAAATAATAATTGATATAAAGCAACCGACAGCGGAAAAGGTCTTTGAAGATCGATGTTAATGCCATCACTGATGTCACGAATTAATGAAAGCAACGCCGGCCCTCAGAAACTCACAACTGATCCAAAACCCACCCGTCCTCGCAGAATTTCCTAAAAATGTGTTTCATATTCATCTTTCAGCAAAGTGAATATGTCAACTAAAGTGCTCCAGGCCGGCTAAACAAATTAATTCCGACCTTTTATTGATGGTCACAGAAAAGCTTGTGGCTTTCTAAATAGATTTTTGGAACATATACTGTATTTACAAACTAGTAGAGCAGATCCAGAACGAGACTCCTTGGGGGGTTTATCAAGAAAATTAAAGGCTAAGTTCACCTTTTGTTCACCTTTTTTCTTTTTTTTTTCTTTCTAAATTCCAGCTCCTCTATGTACCAATATAGTATTGATGTACTTTTGCAAAAATAAAACAGCTTTCCATTAATTCTACAAACGCTACCTCACTCTCTTCATGGAGATTTAAAAACACTGCTCCATTACTTCTGCCTTACTTCCTGAACAGACTATAGGTCATGACACAGGAAGGAGTTAACGAGCTGATCTCATTAGCACACGCCCTGCATCATCTACCCCTCAGATGGTCAACTCCTTCCTGCTTCATGACCTAAAGTCTGTTCAGGAAGTAAGGCAGAAGTAATGGAGCCTGTTTGCCCGTTTGGCGAACACCCGAATTTGCGGGACGCTCAGCAGGATGTTCACCCGCCGAGCGCCCCACAAATCACTGCGCGCTGCCCAGTGCATTCAGAGCCCTAAATGGGAAAAGCTTTGCCCAATCAGGGCACAGTGAAAAGCTGGTTGTTAAGGAGTGGGGCCCTGCGTCTTTAACAATAGATGAGTCATCAGCTGTCAACAGATTTCCCCGCTGACAGCTGTATATAAAAAAAAAAACATTGCCTACGGGTCTGGTATGGATTTTAAGGGGAACCTCATGCCAAAAAACACAAAAAAAAGTAGGGTAACCCCCAAAATCCATACCAGACCCTTATCCGAGCATGCAGGAAAGGGGTGGGGGACGAGCGGCAAATGCTCGGTATCGGCACCGATACTAGTATCGGTATCGGTGTAACCCTAATAACAAGCACGCTTTATTGCAAAAACAGACTGATTTTACTGTTGAGGGTTTAGTAACACTTTAATGTCTTGGTCCTTCTTTATTTAATAGAACTAGCCAGAAAGTACACTATGATTGCATCTAACAATGACTCCTCAACATGCTCAATGGCAACTACCCTTTAAAATAATAGTCTGAATATGTAATAATAGCCAATCTGTAAAAAAAACTATTCATAAGTGCCAATGATAGGGAGAATAAGAGGCAAGCTGTCAAATCATAGGCTGAATACTCACCTGTCCAGGGTGTGGCAAGGGAAATGTTTTCTCATTTTTGGAGCTCCTAATGCCACTGTTATCCGAGTGTGTTGGATGGTGTGCCCCCTGCTGGATGCTGTGATTCCTCCTGAAAACCTACATTGCTTGTTCTGTATAGAAGTAGGGGCAGTTGGGAGAAACCATAGCACCCAGCAGGGGGACACACTATCCAACACACCCAGAAGTGCTGGTGAGCAGCGCTATCAGGAGCTCCTAAAGTTCGCAAAGATTTCCCTTACTGCCCACCAGACAGGTAAGTATTTTATGGTTTTACTTTTTCAGCCTCGTTTTTTTTTTTTTTGGTCTGAAATTTAAAATTCTGCATAAACAACCTAAAAGAATGACACTAATGAGGGGTCATTTTATTGTCCCAAGTTACCTTCAGGAGCTAACCTCCCCCCCCAAAAAAACCAAAACATTATATCATATTCCCTGTTGACGACAACGCATTTACACAGAAATTGAAATTTTTTACAAATTCATATATACTTTTCATACTATTAGATTGTAAGCTCTTCTGAGCAGGGCCCTCTTAATCCTCTTGTATTTTATTGTATTATAACTGTATTGTCTCCCTTTTATATTGTAAAGCGCTGCGTAAACTGTTGGCGCTATATAAATCCTGAGTAATAATAATAATTATTATTAATTAATTTAGTGACTGCATTTGTACATTTACATACATTTTTTCTACACATCTTCCATGTTTATACTTTGTAATCCATTTATTTTTACATTTTTCTCACTACAATTTTCTACTTTATTTTTTTATTTCTTAGTATTTTCTTATTTTAATCTAGTCATTCTTTATTTTTCCTTTACTTTTTTTTTTATTACTCAATTATTCAAAATCATTTTCCATTTTTTTTTTTTGATCCAATATTTTTTTTATTCCTTTATAATTTTTTTTAGCTTTTTATTCCATTAAATTTTCATTCCTTTTTATCATACAATATCTTTCCTTTTTATTCTTTTTATTCTCCAGCAGTGGCAGTCCGTCCATTAGGGGCACATGAGCACCGCCCCCTCATCCATGCATCCAGCCCCCGGATCTACATACAGGGCACCGGACCATGGATTCCAATGGGGGGGTGCTCTAATAGGCTTCAAAAAAGGGTGGGCTTTGGGGCGCAGGGCACTGCGCTCTGAGCTAACCCAGTTGTGTGACAATAGCGAATGAATATTCGCTATTATCACACTGATTCTCCTCCTGGCCAACAGGAAGCAGGTTGTGAGACCCATTTCCTGATTGACCGAAAGGAGAAGCCATCCTATTGGCCGAGGAGGAGGGAGGAGTTGTACGGCCGAGGAGATGCATGGACCGGGACACCGCCGCCACCTGTCAGCAGAGTGAGTGAGCTGGTGACGGCGGGGCTGCGGGTATGGTGAGCGGTGCCCCCTCCAACCGATGGAGCACCAGCCACCACTGTTCTCCAGCATATCAATTAGTTTTACCTTACACACATATAACTTCACTCACGTCCTCCACTTTAAAAAAAAAGTTTATAACGCATAAATTCCACATTGCTTCAAGCTCCCTCCTCTCTGACTAAGCCTCGGAGGGTGGGACGAAACGCGTCAGTGACGTGGTCTGTGGTTATTTTGTGAATTTTGCTGTTTGCGACATTATATTAAAACAACTTCTGAAGTTGACCATTTTATCTTTAGATTTTTCAGGGTTTTTTTTCCTTATTTGCTGTTTTAATTTACTATTTTTTTTACTTTTGTATGCAATACATTTTTTTGTGCTAATTTAAACTTTCTCTGTTTTCTTTTGTGCTTTGTTAGTTTGTCAGCACAGCATTGCACTTTGCACATGTACCGATCTTTATGAAAAGTTCCGTTACTTGTAGCAGGATATTTTCAGTTACACATTAACTGTTTTCTCTTTCTCTGGCCTTCGCCTAGAACATTTTATGTGCCTCTGGAATGATTGGCAATGCAGCACCAGGGACCTTGATAAGTGGAATTTGGAAATTATTCCTGACATGTAATGAGCCCTTGAGACAAGGAAGGATGTGGAAGGTCTGTGTGCTATTAAAAAAAATATAAAAAAATATGTTTTTCTCTGTTTTTTTTTTTAATTTTTTTGGGCCAGTGTCAGTTTCTTTGCTTTGTAAAGCATATCTAAACACAAAATGAAAGTGTAGTATATTGTAACTTACTAGTCCTTATTGTGGTGGCTGCATTTGTTTTTTTTTCAGACTTTTTTTCCTTTATATATTTTACTGTGTATAGAACGCTTTCGTTTTCTTTTCATCTAAAACCAAATACAGTAAAACCTTGGTTTGAGAGTAATTTGGTTTAAGAGCGTTTTGCAGGACAAGCAACATTTTTTCTTTCAAAATGTTTTATTGATTTTCCAAAAATATAAACAATATAACATAAAGTAAAGCAAAACATTACATTACATTCCCCTGTGGGGGGTACAAGATAAGCCTAAAACATAAAGTAAGAATCAAGCAAACATCAAACACATTGACAGGTACCTTAGAAGCAACTGTAACTCTTCCAATTATTATCTGCCCGGCCTGCGGCCAGTAATGGGGAGGGGCAAGGAGAGGTTCCGCCAGCACCCCAAAAGGGATCACGTTGTGCCCGGCCGAATCTCAACGAGCCACCAATATCAAATCTTCTCCAGATAGGCCTGGTATCTAGGATAAACAATAAGGTTGCTATGACCTGATTTGCTAGCCCCAAAGGGTGAGACCTCCCAATGCAGAACTAATTGCACTGAAGTCGAGGGATCTTTCCGTGTACCTAAGAGGGTTCAGCAGAAGGGGGGTGTAAAGAGGGGAGAGGAGAGGAAAAGAGAGGGGGAGGAGAAGAGAGGGAAAAAGTATAGAGCCTTTCAACGGGAGAGGACCACGCATCCTCCGGTGAACCGAAGAACTTTACGGTTGAACTCCTGGTATAAGGGAAATGCCCATATACTGGGCCCAAGGTTCCCATGTAGCTTCAAATTGCGTTTTGGTGTTGTGGAGAATGCTGGAGAGTTTCTCTTGGGACATAATTCAAGATATTTTACGTGTAGCAGCCTTGACGGAAACCTTGGGTTGTTTCCAAGCTTTGGCAATGGTGAGCTTGGCACCAAGGAGGATGAAATGTATTAATTTACGCGTCTGTTTTGGTGTTTTGGGTAAATTTGCATTAAGGAAGGCTATGGCTGGGGTTTTCGGGACCTAAACTTGCTTAACTTTTCGAATCAGGGAGATAATCTTGCTCCAGTGGGACCTTAATCTCGGACATTCCCACCATATGTGGGCCATGGAGCCTGAGAGTTGACACCCTCAGGAGCACCTGGGGTCTGCTGATGGGAACATTTTGGCCAATCTGTCCGGAGTAAGGTACCATCTAGTAATGACCTTGAGGCTGGATTCTATCAGGGAGATATTCTTAATGCCCTTATAGGATCTATTAAAGGAGACTCTCCATCTCTCTATGTCCCAGTGGAGGGATAGGTCAGTCTCGCATGCGAGCATGTATGGGGTCTTTAAGGATTGATGAGACAGTGACTGATAGATGATGGAGATTCCGCCCCTCTGTTCTGTGGACTGTCCACACCATAATTCGTATGGTGTGAATTTGGGAGGCGAGGTTTTCTCCCCCAAATGTGATGAAGGAAGTGTCTTATTTGGTAAAATCTATAACTTTCTGATTTAGGGATTTCTAGTTGATTCACACAAAATTCAAGGGAAATAGGGCCATCGGACGTGAAGAAGTCCGATTCGATACAACCCCTTGTCCAACCACCATCTAAAGGCTTTAATGTCCAGGCCCGGAGTAAAGTGGGAATTGTTGAAAATGTGCACTAGGGAGCGGCAACTCGAGGATAATGCAGGGTTGTTTCTCAAATTGTTCCAGATTTTCAATGATCGAGAGAGAGAAGGGGAGAGGATTGGGGGACGCTGTCTTGGGGGAACCCAGAGTAGGAAGTCAAGGGTGTAGGAAGGAGCAGCCTGTCTTTCTATTTGAATCCAGTCTGGTTTCTCAGCCTTAGAGTAGACTGCGGAGAGCTGGACCAGCCTGGCAGCTTGAAAATACCAGAATAGCTGGGGGCAGCCCCAAACCCCCTTGTGGTCTGGCTAGGAATAGGGATCTTTGCTGGATTCTATGTCCCCTACCCCCCCATATGAATTTGTTGACTTTTCTTTGAAATTAGGTCAAATGGTCCTTAATAATGTTTATTGGAAGGGCCCTGAAGAGGTAGAGGAGTCTTGGTAGTAATGTCATCTTAATAGCGTGGATTCTCCCGAGCCAGGATACCTCCCCCTTTGTCCAATTTCCTAAGTCAGCTTCAAGCTTACGGTATGTTTGAGGGAAGTTAGCAGTGTATAATTGTTCTGTTTTAGCTGTGAGTTTAATCCCTAGGTAATCAATGGAGTAGTCGCTCTACTTAAAGTCAAAGGCACTTTGAAGTGCGACTACTGTGTCTGTCTTGAGGGAAATGTTTAAGGCAAATGACTTAGGGTAGTTAACCTTTAACCCTGAAATCGTTGAGAACTCCTTCAGGAGTTTGCAAAGGTTTGGGAGGGAGGTGATCGGGGATGTGATGAAAAGGAGCATATCGTCTGCAAATAGGCCGCATTTGTGGACTTGGTTCCCACAGGATACACTATGGATGTTGGGATTAGATCTTATTGCTATTGCCAGTGTTTCGATCGCCATGGCAAAAATTAGATTGGAGAGAGGGCAGCCCTGTCTAGTGCCTCTTGCTATATTAATGGGGTTGGAATACTGGCCTTGTAGGCGGATCACTGCCTTCGGGGTGGAGTACAGGTATCGAAGGACCCCTAAAAAACTGGTCCCAAAACACCACTTCTCCAGTAGGGAAAAAAGATAAGGCCATTCGATCGAATCGAAGGCCTTATGTAAATCCAGTGACAGGATCATTCCTTCTTGCTTGGGGCCCCCTACCCAATTAGATTGGAGAATGGAAACAATGTCGACCGCTCTCCTAATTTGGTCTGGCCCTTGCCTGCCCGGAATGAAACCCACCTGATCTTTATGGACATAAAATTTAATGAAGGATGCTAGACAGTTGGCGAGAATCTCACCTCCTTTTTGTTATCTGACTGTATCAGCTCTGAAAGTCTATGCCAACATCAGAGGACCCTGCACCCCCCCCCCAAACACACAGCAGGTGAATGACAGCCTCAGTTGTGCATGTTTCCCTAGAGAGGGAAGTGACCATTCACTACACTCAGGTTACACTTAGCTCCCTGCCCTACGCTGTGCAGTGTGTGATGTTAGATCCTCACCTCCTGCCCGCTGTAGCTGAGGAATAGCCTTTGGTCTGTGTATTTTAGAAGGCTGTAGAGGAGGGTGGGCAGCAGGTAAACCAGTACAACTTGCGTAAGAGGATTTTTTTTTTCATCTTTGTGTGTCACCTGAGGCTATGTTACATAGTAACATAGTAGATGAGGTTGAAAAAAGACACGTCCATCAAGTCCAACCTATATGTGTGTGTTCAACTTTTAATCTTGTTGGCTGGCATTTAAGAAGGGGAGGGGGGACAGATTATTTCAACAGTTAATGAAGTATTTGGTGAAGTGTAGAAATTACGGATATCCATTTCCTGATGGCGTGCCAGCTGCTTGTCGGCAGTTTTTTAATTGAATCAGATAATTTGAAGAAAATGGCAAGTGAGGTACAGAACGTACAGGGCAGAAAGAGCAACAGCTGAACCTTTCAGTAGATAACACTAATAAGTTTTGACTTGCCCGTGACCCAAGATGTGCAAGATGGCCAGATAAAAGGAGGCACATTGTGTGGCCTGTTTAATCAAATACAACCTGAGATGTGTGTGTGTGTGTGTGTGCGTGTGAGTGTGTATATATACAGTATCTCACAAAAGTGAGTACACCCCTCACATTTTTGTAAATATTTTATTATATCTTTTCATGTGACAACACTGAAGAAATGACACTTTGCTACAATGTAAAGTAGTGAGTGTACAGCTTGTATAACAGTGTAAATTTGCTGTCCCCTCAAATTAACTCAACACACAGCCATTAATGTCTAAACCGCTGGGAACAAAAGTGAGTACACCCCTAAGTGAAAATGTCCAAATTGGGCCCAAAGTGTCAATATTTTGTGTGGCCACCATTATTTTCCAGCACTGCCTTAACCCTCTTGGGCATGGAGTTCCCTAGAGCTTCACAGGTTGCCACTGAAGTCCTCTTCCACTCCTCCATGACGACATCACGGAGCTGGTGGATGTTAGAGACCTTGCGCTCCTCCACCTTCCGTTTGAGGATGCCCCACAGATGCTCAATAGGGTTTAGGTCTGGAGACATGCTTGGCCAGTCCATCATCTTTACCCTCTGCTTCCTTAGCAAGGTAGTGGTCGTCTTGGAGGTGTGTATGGGGTTGTTATCATGTTGGAATACTGCCCTGCAGACCAGTCTCTGAAGGGACTTCAGTATGTCACAGTACATGTTGGCATTCATGGTTCCCTCAATAAACTGTAGTTTCCCAGTGCCTGCAGACTATGACACTCCCACCACCATGCTTGACTGTAGACAAGACACACTTGTCTTTGTACTCCTCACCTGGTTGCCACCACAGACACTTGACACCATCTGAACCAAATAAGTTTATCTTGGTCTCATCAGACCACAGGGCATGGTTCCAGTAATCCATATCCTTAGTCTGCTTGTCTTCATTTTTGTAAATATTTTATTATATTTTTTCATGTGACAACACTTCTTTAATGGGATAATAATGAAGCTGCTTTGCTGGTGATGGATATATTGCACACAAATTTTCAAAGGCTTTTTTACTAGTGATATCAATAATATTATTATGCTTTTTTTTTTTATTTGGGCAAGTTACCACAACACCATTATCCCGTAGTTTTAAAAATCAAAGATACAACTATGTTGGTGTCCCTTGTCAATTTTACATTTTTAAAATGTACCGTATATACTTGAGTATAAAGTATAATATATAATATAATATAATATAATATAATATAATATAATATAATATAATATAATAATAATAATATATATAATATAATATAAGTATAAAAAAATGTGCTGAAAGTACCCCCCTCGACTTATACTCGAGTCAAGCACTTTTCTGCAGCAAAAAATTTCATTTCCCAAACCGACTTTGGGGCCCCATATCTCAGGGCCACTTGGTGCTAGGAACCCCAAATTGGTGTGCAAACCCAGCGGAACTAGGTCCACAACATATCCAAAGCTGGAGTTTCTAGCACCAAGTGGCCCCGAGATACGGGGCCCCAAAATCGGTTCGGAAAATGTCATTCTCTGCTGCAGAAAAGTGCTTGACATTTTCTGAACCGATTTTGGGGCCCTGTATCTCAGGGCCACTTGGGGCTAGGAACCCCAAATTTAGTGTACAAACCCAGTGGAACTGGTACCATAACATATCCAAAGCTGGGGTTCCTAGCACCAAGTAGCCTCGAGATACGGGGCCCCAAAATAGGTTCGGAAAATGTCATTCTCTGCTGCAGAAAAGTGCTTGACATTTTCTGAACCGATTTTTGGGGCCCTGTATCTCGGGGCCACTTGGTGTTAGAAACCCCAGCTTTGGATATTTTATGGTGCTAGTTTCATTGGGTTTGCACACCAAATTTGGGGCACCTAGCACTAAGTGGTCCAGAGATACGGGGCCCCAAAGTCAGTCAACTGTGTCCATCTGCAGCAATGTCATTTCGGGACCCTTTGGGTTCAGAGACCCCAAATTTTGGCTGCAGCTAGGGGGCATCTAGGAACCCTTAACTACCGAGTTTGAAGTTCGGGGGACCTATGGCTGCAAATGGGCACAGTGAGGTATGCAAATGGGCACGGTGAGGCTGCAAATGGGCATTGTTGACCCTCTTTTCCACTTACAATAGCTGTGCATTTCTCACCCTCGTCTTATACTCGGGTCAATAAGTTTTTCCCATTTTTTTGTGGTAAATCAGAGCCACGACTTATACTCGAGTATATACGGTAACTGCCGACTCCCAAAATGTCATTTGAAGTGAAACACATAGCCAAGTATTATTCTACACAATTTTTTTTATTGTGCATTAAAAAAAGAAAACAAATAAAATTAGACATGCTATCTGCCAATAGAACTTAACCAAAAAGTGCATTCTATGCATCCAAAAATATAGAAAATATACCAAATCAAATCATTATTATTCAACCAAAAAAAAAATGTCAAAGCAATAACTCCAAGGCCAATAATAAATAACACGTTATCTCCTCCGATTCCGCAACATGTCCGGTTGACGAACGCGGCCATTCAGAAACGAACTGAAAAGTACGAAATGAAAAGTGCAAAAAAAAAAGTGCAAAATGAAAAGCGCGAATCAACACTCGCCATACTTCTACTAACACAAAATTAGCAGAAGGAGCCCAAAGGGTTGTGCTAAAGAGCTGAAAAACAACGTAGTATGTCACTACGTTCGTAATTGTTGGCCAACAATTGTGTGGCCGTGTGTATGCAAAACAAGTTTGGGTCAACGCCCTTCGGACAAAATTTCAGCAATCAACAATCCGATCATGTGTACGAGGCTAACCTCTTACAAGCCATTGGTGGACAAACCTCTCAGAATACAGAACAGTTCAAGCACTCTTATAGGGCACAGATTATTTCGAACCTGGTCGGTCAAACTGCTTTGCTGGGCAAAGATAATCCTCTATAGGTCAATTCAATAAAATATCAGCTTGAATTTTTTTTAACGTTCTTTTGTTAATCTAAATCTTTAATTAAAAACATTTTTTTAATTAAAGATCATTAATGCTCTCTCCCTCCTCATTGGCTCAGAGGCAAAAGCAGGAGCCATTGGCGGGGAGGCAGCAGTGGCGGATCCAAGCCCTGCTCTGTGTGTCTTATGGACACCAGTGGTGGCCTGTCTATACAGGGCACAAGGGTGCCGCCCCCCCTAATCCATGCGTCTGGCCCCTAATCTACATGTAGGGCGCAGGACGCATGGATTCCAATGGGGTTGTTTTATTTTATTTTTTTTTAGAAGCACGTGATTAGAGCCAGAGGCTCTAATTGGCTTCAGAAAAGAGTGCTCCGCGCCCCAAGCCCACCCAGTTGTGTGACAATAGCAAATTAATATTTGCTATTGTCTTCCTGATTCTCCTCCCGGCAATCAGGAAGGGGGTCCTGAGACCCGATTAACTGAGAGTAGAAGTAATCGTATTGGCTGCCAAGGAGGATAAGAAGACAAAGTGGAAGCCGCTGTGAAGCAGAGGAGGAGGAGACGCAGGGTAAAGCCGATGAGGAGGAAGCACTGTCCGCGATCTATATGTGGTGAGATATGGGGCAGGTGGGCTGAGGATCGAGCAACGGGGGAGGGGGGGGGGGGGTGACCGACTAACCTACTGACCGGGGGGGGGTGGCGGTCAGTTTTGCCCCACCCCCAAAAAAATGGAGCACCAGCCGCCACTAATGGACACACAGAGCTGGCCAAGTGCCCCTATAGCAAGCAGCTTGCTATGGGGGCACTCAGCAGGAGGGAGGAGCCAGGAGCACAAGCGGCAGACCCAAGAAAAGGAGGATCAGGGCTGTTCTGTGCATAACCATTGCACAAAGCAGGTATGTATAACATGTTTGTTTTTTTGTTTTTTTATTATTTTTATTCTAGCTTTAGTATCACTTTAAATCGGTATGAAGGTGGTGGAGTATATCCATGAAATAGTTTTTTGTAAACAATGTATCTTTGGAATAACGATACAGTATACCTGGACTTGAGCATTATGGTGTGGTACTTCCATGCTAGGCTCATCCTCATGACAACCCAAAGTGATCAAGGCCAATACACAGATTCTCCATAGTAATACCACCATCACACCATTGGAGGAAAGCAACAATATAAAATAAATGTATAACATAACTCCAGGCTTCCAGTGCCTCTAACCCACTTTCTCAAGACTTGCAAGATGTTGTCCTCAATTGCTGAGCCGGAAAGAAAAAAAACAATATAAAAAAAAAAAACAGGTCAAGAAAACAAGTTTTTTTAGAAATAATTTGAATGGAATTCACAAAACAAGTTGCTGTTCAGCACAGCACAGGATAAGAAGAGCTGGATAAACAGCTAAGGGTCAATGTAATGATTAACCTCGAAGGTCTGACGCCATAAGCAGCTCGGCAGATTCACCTGTTTGTTTGGATGAACCATGACTAGACTGAATTATTTTCTTTTTTTATGATGGAAAACAGAAAAACTGAACAACAAGTGTGCTGCGGGCTTATTAGCCTCCAGGTCAAAGGCTTCCAGAGATGACCTACGTTAATGTATGGTAATCACGAGATCCATTTTCCTTTGGTGCTTCCCATCCCAAAGCGATAATTATGCTGTTAAAACTTTGCTTTGTATATTGTTGAAGCAACTTTGTCTTATTAGCCTCCCTGCCAGAGGCTTTCTGAGATGACCTGGGTCATCAGAAGCTTGATCCTTAATGTATGGCAATCATAGAATCCATTTTCATTGGTGCTTCAGATCATTCCAAAGTGACAGTTATGTTGTTGAAACTTCACTTTGTATATTGCTATAACGACTTTGTTGCATCCAAAGAGCCGTGACCGTGTTGTACTAAAAGTAAAAAAAACAACCTTTCTCAAACTTTTTACCATGAAGGAACTCTTAAAGTGGAGTTCCACCCACTTTTACAACTCTTCAGCATCCCTCACTAAACTGTGCCCTGTAAACAAATTGGATATTTTTTAATTTTTTTCTCAACATCTACTGTATATCTGCTGTATTCATTTTTCACTTCCTCCTCCCTGGCCGCGGCCCATCGCATCATTTCCTGTTTGTAATGCCTTCTGGGAAGGGGCGGCAACTTCCTCTGAAACTGCCGTTGCTATGGAAACCTGACCTGAAACCTATTACACTGCTTGTGCTGCACTGAGCATGTGCGAGATCTGCAAGAGATCCAGGAAGAAATACAGTCTGGCTTCAGATGCCCACACTTAAAGTGGTGTTTCACCAAAAAAAAAAAAATTAGATGTCAGCAGCTGCAAATACTGCAGCTGCTGACTTTTAAAATAAGGACACTTACCTGTCCCGGGGTCCAGCGATGTCGGCACCCGAGACCGAGCTGTCCCTCGATCCTCGGGTGCTGCCGCCGCCATTCACACTGAGGGAATCAGGAAGCGAAGCGTTGCCGCTTCACTGCCCGGTTCCCTACTGCGCATGCGCGAGTCGCGCTGCGCGTCTTCACTGGTCCCCGTTGTGTTGTGGGAACTGTGTATTTCCCACAACACAACGGGGGTGGGCGGGGAGTCTGCGGCTAGCTGCGGCTAGCTGTACCCGGAAGTGGGTGCAGATACCTGTATTATACAGGTATCTGCACCCCCCTCCCCCCTGAAAGGTGCCAATTGTGACACCGGAGGGGGGGAGGAATCCGATGAGCGGAAGTTCCACTTTAGGGTGGAACTCCGCTTTAAGATGGCCACGGCCTGCTGTAAGTTTATAAAATAACAAACTACTGCTATAAACTAACAAAACAGACCTTAGTTTACAAACTAACTTTACTAGAATACATTAAGCTTGTGTTTTATAGGGGTATTTTTATTTAAAAAGTATAATTTCAGCCGGAACACCACTTTAAAATAAGTTTCAGGTCTTAGGGAACCTCTGCTAGTGGTTATTACACACATACAGGGCAGGACTTAGGGTGGTGGGGGCCCCTGGGCTTGAGTCACTTTCGGGCCCTACCCTTCTATACATATGCACAGCTCTATAAAACAGAAATAGAAATGGACAAGGTGCGCCAGACTCAGTGCAGTATTAAAGAACATCTGTTTAATCGGACAAGACAAAACAGCCAAACCGCTACTCACAAAAGTAGATAATATATAAGCGTATAAGTGGGGGATACTGTACTGGTATTCATCCTGGGTCCATGATTAATAAAAGCAATAAAAATGGATAAAATGGTAATTACCGTATTTATCTGCGTATAACACGCGCCGGCGTATAACACGCACCCCAAGTTTAGGAGGGAATTTTAAAGGAAAAATACTTTTAGGAGGGAAGTTTAAGGAAAAAACTTACATTTAAATGCCCATCAATGCAGCCTTATCAGTGTCCATCTGCAGCCTTGTCAGTGTCATTGCAGCCTTGTCAGTGTCAGTGTAGCCTTGCCCCAGTGTCATTTGCAGACTTGTCAGTGTAGCCTTTCAGTTTAAAAATGGTGCCGCTGAGATACAGAGCCGGATGTCCTGTGTATCTCAGCAGCTTTCGGCTGCCCCCGGCAGCTTTCGGCCGCTCTCATCGGCTTTCGGCAGCATTCGGCCGCTCTCGCTGGCTCTCGTCGGCTTTCGAAACAGGAGAGGCCCGCAGGGCCCCCTATTGAGCCCAGTTAAGCCCAATGGTAAGTCCGGCCCTGCATATATATATATATATATATATATATATATATATATATATAGCTTATTTTACATTAGCGTGTGCAGTACAGTCTGAAATATTTAAAAATAAATGAATAAGAAATGTGGCATGATTAGCACATTTGATACCCAAGGTTATTCTATATGGCAAAAATATTTTCAGTAATAATAATGAAATTAAGCAAAAAATAAAGCTCAACAATGAAACAGAAACCATGAAAATTGTAGTCTTCCTGCACATTGGTGGTCAATGAAGAAGTGCTAAGTTGGTGGTCGGTGGGAGAAGGACCCTCTTACATTGGTGGACAGTGGAGAAGGACCCTCTTACATTGGTGGACAGCAGAGAAGGACCCTCTTACATTGGTGGACAGTGGAGAAGGACCCTCTTACATTGGTGGAAAATGAAGATGGACCCTCTTACATAGGTGGACAGCGGAGAAGGACCCTCTTACATGGGTGGACAATGGAGAAGTACCCTCTTACATTAGTAGACAGCAGAGAAGGACCCTCTTACATTGGTGGAAAGTGGGAGAAGGGCCCTCTTACATTGGTGGACAGTGGGAGAAGGACCCTCTTACATTATGGACAGTGGAGAAGAACCCTCTTACATTGATGGACAGTGAGAAAAGAACCCTCTTACATGGGTGGACAGTGGAGAAGTAGCTTCTTACATTGGTGGGCAGTGGAGAAGGTTCCTTTTACATTGGTAGACAGTGAAGAAGGACCCTCTTATATTGGTGCACAGTGAAGAAAGACCCTCTTACATTGGTGGACAGCGGAGAAGGACCCTCTTACATTGGTGGACAGTGGAGAAGGATCCTCCTACATAGGTGGACAATGGAGAAGTAGCCTCTTAAATTGGTGGACAGTGGAGAAGGGCCCTCTTACATTTGTGGACAGTGAAGACGGACTCTCTCTCTCTTACATTGGTGTCAAGTGGAAGAAGGGCCCCCTTACATTGGTGGAAAGTGGGAGAAGGACCCTCTTACATTATGGACAATGGAGAGGAACCCTCTTACACTGGTGGACAGTGGGAAAAGAACCCTCTTACATGGGTGGACAGCGGAGAAGTAGCCTCTTACATTGGTGGAAAGTGGGAGAAGGACCCTCTTACATGGGTGGACAGCAGAGAAGTACCCTCTTACATTGGTGGACAGTGGGAGAATGTCCCTCTTACATTATGGACAGTGGAAAAGAACCCTCTGAAATGTGTGGACCGTGGAGAAGGACCCTCTTACATTATGGACAGTGGAGAAGGACTCTCTCACATTGGTAAACAGTGAAGAAGGACCCTCTTACATTGGTGTTAAGTGGAAAAAGGGCCCCTCTACATTGGTGGTCATTGAAAAGAATGCCCCCCTTACAGAGAGCTGAGAAGATTATATGTGTCAGTGGTTACTTATCTGAGAGACAAAAATTGTTAATGGTTTAAGAAACCCTTAACAACCTCTAGAGGAACCCTAGTTAAGAGAAAATAAACTAGATAGAGAATATGAGGAACCCTTGCTTTCAGTTATTATATTTACAGCTCATGGTTCATTAGCATTGACATTTGATTTTTTTTTTTTTAATTCTTTTTTTTTTAGTTTTTGTAGAGTACAAAGAAAGCACATCTGTTACGTTAAAGCCAAAAAGAATCAAACATAGATCTAGTAACATCGAGCAGATCTAGTACAAATGTATAACAAAATAGAAGATAATACATAGGAGAACATTCAAAGGGCTATAACCAATATACAGTTGAACAATGAAGACAAGGGATTATGATGCTGGGTAGGTATGTGGGATCTAGGTGGAGTTTAGGGGTGGGGAGCCAAACTCATATTTGTCCCACAAGTCCAAAGCTCTTTAAAATCTGTCCACAGCATCTTCTACCTGGGCTGTCATGTGCTCCATTCTACATATTTCAGCAATGACCTGTAGAAATTGATCCTGAGATGGGGGTGTGGAGGACAATGAACAGATGGGAATAACTAGCTTGGCGGCCAGTAAAATATAGGAGGCTAATTTATTCAAAGCTTTCCCCAGACCAGGAAAGGGGAGGCCCAGAAGAAGATGTAACGTACCCAGCGGAAAAGGGTGATCAAATATACGCTGGAGCAGAGACATCACCATGGACCAAAAAGCCACAATTAACTCGCATTGCCAGAAGATGTGGTAATGAGTGCCCCTGGTTTTACCACATCTCCGACAAAGAGGGGAAAGGGAGGGGTCCTAACAATGTAATATTTCAGGAATCCTGTACCAGAGAAATAGTATTACACACCTGGATACTTTGGACATTGAAGCCAAGATCTTATCCCATTGAGGGAGGAAGATTGGTTGTTGAGTGATATGGACCTATTTTCGCATATAGGTGTGTAAATCTTCAGAAAGTGGAGAGGTCTCCTGCAGTAGTTGAAAGATAGCAGATATTAATCGCAGTTGGTGGGTACCTTGGGAACAGAGGAGTTCAAAGGCTTTTGGTTTGGGTAGAGTATGGGTTGGAGAGAGGGTTGATATGGCTTACTTGGAGGTATGAGTAGAACAGATTGTTGGGTATCTGGTGCTTGGACTGAAGGTCCACAAAGACCCTGAACTTACGAATAATTGGATGAGCATATTGGCAGAGCTGGAACAGGACTGCTTGTGCCCAGGGAAACATTTGAGTGTGTGAAAGGCTATCTGGGATTAAAAGATTGTAGAGTACATTGGAGGGGGGGGGGGGGCATGGCGAAGAGAGAGAGAACCTTGCGGTACATGTACGCCATATCTTTAATGAGAACGACATGGGACCCAGACATAGACTTTGAAGTTTGGGATCCTGAAGCAATGCAGGCGACCAGACAAGGGAGCAGGGATGAGTAGGGAACAGAGAGCCCATCTCGATCTCCGACCACCTATTTGGCAGTGAGAGACTGGACCAGGATACCACTGCGCGGAGGTGAGAAGCCAGGTAATATTTGTAAATGTCTGGGGCCCCTAGACCACCTCAGTTTCTGGGAGAGAAGGTCACTGATCTTGCTACTCCATGTGCCTTATGTCTCCAGATGATTTTAAGGAACCATTGTTTGATCTATTTCAATTAAGGTATGGTAATAGGTACTGGCAAGGTCTCGAAAAAATATAGCAGTTTAGGCATGACTGACATTTTTAACACATTGATTCTGCCTATCTAGGATATTGGAAGTGGATTCCAGCGAGTCAACATGGCATTGATATCCTTAAGCAAGGAGGTGCAGTTGGTCAAATATAGGGAAGAGTAGGTAGGGGTAATTCGTATACCCAGGTATTTGAGAGATGAGGTACACCAGTGGTAAGGGTATGAGTTTTTAGGGACGCCAGATCTTCCAGGGGGATATGTAGGGGCAAGGCTTCTGTTTTAGAGGTGTTGATTTTGTGTCCAGATAGGGAACTAAACTGGGATAGGAGAGCATGTAGGGATGGGAGGGAAATATGAGAATTGGTTAGGGTCAACAAGATATCATCCGCGAATAGGGATAACTTATATTTCCTATGGCGCATGGGAACTCCTCGGATATCAGGGTGGGACCGTATAGCTTGCGGCTAGGGGCTCCAGACATACAATGAATAGGAGTGGGGATAAAGGGCAGTCCTGTCTGGTACAGTTTGACATAGGGAAGGACTGGGACATAAAGGAGGCCATTTGAACCTGTGATGAGGGGTTGGAATAGAGGGTTTTTAAGGCAGACATAAAGGGACCATGGAACCCAAATCTAGAAAGGGTATCAAATATGTAGGGCCAGCTTAGTCTATCAAACGCCTTTTGGGCATCTAGGCTGAGTATCAGTGCGGGTCTACGTATCCTGTTCAGCATATCGATGGTGCGCCTAGTATTGTCCCCTGCATGTCTAGTAGGGACAAAGCCAACTTGGTCTCTATCAATCAGTTTGGTCAAGAATTGGGAAAAGCGATTAGCTAGGATTTGTAATCCAAATATAGGAGTGCAATTGGTCTATAGTTGTCCAGGAGAGATGGGTCTTTATCCGGTTTAGATATGACCGAGATATAGGAATGGAGAAAAGGTTGGTGGGGGGCCTTGCCCTGTAGGAGGGAGTTGTATAGGGATAGCAGTTGAGGTCATAAGATCGGTGAAAATGTCTTATAGTAGGAATAGGGGAGACCGTCTGGACCAGGGGATTTGTGTGAGGGTAGATGTTTAATAGTATCAGCTAATTCTTCCCCAGTGATGGGGGCGTTTAGAGTTTGTGAGTCCATTTTGGGTCAGTTTAGGTAGCCTTATGTCTGACAGAAATGTCTCAAAAGTCTCCTGATCGAATGGGGGGTGGAGGGCAGGAGTCAGGCAGTTGTAGAGTTTAGCATAAAACTCGCCAAAGACCCGAGTCATAGCCTGTGGGCAGTGGATGGGAGTCCCATCTGGTTGTTTGAAATGGTCTGAGAAAGAATAGATGGGTCTAGGGTTGAATCTGGAGACTCACATTCTATGTGGCTTGTTGGAGAACTCGTAAAACTTTTGTTTAGCCCATAGGAGGGATTTATCTATACCTGACACCTCCAGAGGCTTTATCTGGTTTCGTAGCGAGGTTACTGTCCGCAGTCGGGCCACCGTGGGAGATTGGACTAAGGAGTGCTCAGCAGTCTGCAGTTCAGCCAGTAAAGATAATTTCAGGAGGGCAGCATCCTTCTTTCTGCGGGAGCTCACAGAGATGCACTGCCCCCTGAAAGACGCCTTGTGGGCCTGAATGGACTGGAGACAGTGCCTACTTTGAGCTGGAAATATTCTGTTAGAGCAAGGGAAAGCACGTCTTTAGTTTTGGAGTGACTTAGCAGTGACTCCTTAAGTCTCCAGTGGCATTTCTTAGGGAATGCAGTAGTGAGAGAAAGGTCTAGAGTTAGGGGAGCACGATCTGACCAGGCAGGAGAGGTAAGTAGTCTAGTCTAGAGAACATCTTGTGGGGGAAGAGTACAATGAAAACTGTTTGCTAGTAGGGTGTTTAACCGCTTGCCGACCGCCACACACAGATGTACGTCGGCAGAATGGCACAGGCGGGCAAATGGGCGTACAGGTACGTCCCTTTAAATTTGTCGCCGGAGCGTGCCCGTGGGTCCCGGGGACTCAATGTTCTCCAGTGGCCCTCGATTGCGGTGCGGAGAGGTAGAACGGGGAGATGCCTATGTAAACAGGGCATTTCCCTGTTCTGCCTTGTGTCATCACAAAGATGCACTGCTCCCTGTGATTGGGAGCAGTGATCGCTGTCATGTCCTAGGTAGCCCCTCCCCCCCACAGTTAGAATCACTCCCTAGGACACACTTAACCCCTTCATCGCCCCTAGTGGTTAACCCCTTCCCTGCCAGTGTCATTTACACAGTAATCGGTGCATATTTATAGCACTGATCGGTGTATAAATGACAATGGTCCCAAAATAGTGTCAAAAGTGTCCGATGTGTCCGCCATAATGTCGCAGTCATGATAAAAATCGCAGATCGCTGCTATTACTAAAAAAAAAAAAAATTATAAAAATGCCATAACACTATTCCCTATTTTGGAGACGCTATAACTTTTGCGCAAACCAATCAATATATGCTTATTGCGATTTTTTTTACCGAAAATATGTAGAAGAATACATATCGGTCTAAATTAAGGAAAAAATCTGTTTTTTTTATATGTTTTTGAGGGATATTTATTATAGCAAAAAGTAAAAAATATTGCATTTTTTTCCGAAATTGACGCTCTTTTTTTGTTTATAGCGCAAAAAATAAAAACCACAGAGGTGATCAAATACCACCAAAAGAAAGCCCTAATTATGTTTGGGTACAACGTTGCATGACCGCGCAATTGTCAGTTAAAGCGGCGCAGTGCCGAATCGCAAGAAGTGCTCTGGTCAGGAAGGGGGTAAAATCCTCCGGGGCTGAAGTGGTTAATCCACCAGGTGTCGAACAGGTGGTGGACACGTGTCAGCTTACTAAAGGATGTGGATAAAGATTGCGTGGGCTGGGGTAGTTTAGTGTGGAATAGGGATCTCCTATCTAGTCTAGAGGAGATTATAGCGTTAAAGTCTCCGCCTACCACCGAAAAAGGCCGTGAGAAGTGTTGGAGCTGTTCAAATGCCTCAGTTAAAAACTTGATCTGACCTGAGTTAGGTGCATACACTTTCATAAGTGTGATGGGACAAGACATATAAATACATTGCATTATTACGTAGTGACCATGTGGTTCTAGAATGTGTGGACTGGATCTGGAGAGGACAAGAGCATCTAATCAGTATTGCGATGCCAGCCTTATCAGATGAGTCAAATGCCATGTAAGAGACAGAAAAATATTTGGAGGTGATTTTAACCACTTGCCGCCCGCCATATGACGTCGGCAAAGTGGTTGCGATATCCTGACCGGACGTCATATGATGTCGCCAGGATATCAAGCTGCTGCACGCCCCCGGGGGCGCGCATCTGACAGACGTGAGTAGAGGAGAGCCGATCGGCTGCTCTCCTGACAGGGGGGGTCTGTGCTGATTGTTTATCAGCGCAGCCCCCCCCCCCTCGAATGCCGGCCCAGGACCACCAGGATGCCGCCAGGACCAAATGGGATTGGCACCACACTGGACAACCAGGTATGCCACCCTAGACCACCAGGGAAATGCCAATCAGTGCCTAGGCAGCTGCCAATCAGTGCCATTGAAAAATGCCTGCCAGTGCCAGTGATGCCTATCAGTGAAATCCAGTGCCAATGCCAGCCATCAGTGCCCATCAATGCCGCCTTTCAGTGCCAATCAGTGCCCCCTATCAGTGCCCAGCAGTGCCGTCTGTCAGTGCCACCCATAAGTACCCATCAGTGCAGCCTTTCAGTGTCCATCAGTGCCGCATATCAGTGCCACCTATCAGTGCTGCCTATCAGTGCCCATTAGTGCCACATCATCGGTGCCATCTCATTAGTGCCGCTTTATCAGTGCCCATCAGTGCAGCTTATCAGTGCCCATCAGTGAAAGAGAAAACTTACTTATTTACAAAATTTTATAACAAAAACAAAGAAATTTTTTTTTTTTTTTTAAATTCGGTCTTTTTTTATTCATTTAGCAAAAAATAAAAAACGCGGAGGTGATCAAATACCACCAAAAGAAAGGTCTATTTGTGGGAACAAAATGATAAAAATTTATTTTGAGTACAGTGTAGCATGACCACGCAATTGTCATTTAAAAAGTGGCAGCACTGAAAGCTGAAAATTGATCTGGGCAGGAAGGTGCGAAAGTGCCCTGTATTGAAGTAGTTAAAGGAACCTCCAGCACTGAAGTGGGTTTCCTGGATCAGGATCACATCCCTGGCCCTGAACTCCCTCAAAGCCAGACACCGTTTTTTGATGGAGTTCAGACCTTTCACATTATATGACAACAACTTCAGAGCCATACCAAGAAATTTAGCCAGTGTACATTCAGTGAAACAAGTAGTATTCCAACAGTGTGGGTGTAGGTTAATAGCCTTATATTAAACAATATTCTATATTGTACTATAAAAGATACTAGAAAAGGGAAGTCCAAACAATAAGTGTAGGCCTGAGTCGCAGCAGAAACTCAGGAATCCTCGGCCATAGCCAGAAGACATTTGAGGGAGCAAGGCTGTCTCCAACGGTGACTCCATTAGTAGTATTAACAGACAGAAGACTCCATAAAAATCTTACATAGAGAATCAAAGCTTCTAACAAAAACAGTCCGAAGCACCTCGATGAAAAGAGAGGGTAAAAAAGAAAGAAACAATTAGCCCTCTATCTCTTGTAATGAGCTGAGTTGAAGTAGATCAAACCAATGAGAGGGGGTTGTGGGGATCTCTGATCCTAAGGGAAAAAACCTCTTGAAAGACGACTCTTAGGAGATCAGGTAGGTTGCCTGGGTTGTTAAGGGCGCTGAGGAGTAAGCCTTCAATCGTCTTCCTCGCACTGGGGTCCAGATCGTAGATGGAGCTGGAGGAAGTCAGGGGGTAGTAGGCATTGGCTGCCTCTCTTCCTCTGGTAATAGTGGTAAGCCCAGGTTTTTGAGGAAGGAATCCCCTTCTTGCAGATCATGGAGGGTATGTTGAGCGCCATCTTTTGTTGCACTAAGACAGAATGGAAAGCCCCAGAAGTAAGGAATCTTGTGTAGTTGAAGGTGAAAAGTGATAGGTCGCAGTGAGCGCCTTTTGGCCAGGGTGATTGGAGAGAGGTTGCTAAAAATTTGTATTCTGTCCCCTTTATAATCTATATGGGAATGGTTGCGGGTAGCCAGGGTCAGCGCATCTTTGCTCTCATAATAGTGGAAACGAACCACTATATCTTGCGGTCTGGCACCTGCAGGAGGCTTAGGGGCCAGAGACCTGTGGTCCCGGTCAAGGCGCCAATCTATGTCCACAATGTCAGGAGCAAGGTGGTTTAACAGGCCTAATAGGTACGGTCTGATGTTATTGTCAGCCACATTCTCTGAAACCCCACAAATCTTGAAACTTTGTCGTCTCTCCCTGTTTTCCAGGTCTTCTTGGAGAAGCTGTAGCAGGGAAACAGGGTTTTTAAGAGAGGCATTTTCCTCTTCCAGGGCCTAAACATATTGTAATGTCTCATCAAACTTAGTTTCAAATGTAGCTGTGTGCTCACCAAGCTGGTCAATCTCCCCTCTGAGTTCCCTAGAAATCCTCCCCACCTCCTGGGCTATTCCCCTTGTGAGCTGTTGTACTAGTGCCTGGAGCTTGACATCGAGCAGTTCAGGGGTTAAAATGGACTGGGAGGGTGGGAGGTGCTGTGGGGGAAGGGCTTGCTGAGAGTTTTCATCCGCCATCAGGGTGGATATTCCTCTGGGTCTCCTTGTGTAATTGAGACTAGGGATTGAGGCCTAGTCAGGTAACGGTCCATGGTGACTACAGGCTGTAGCCCTTGCAGGGTTCGATAGTAGGGTCTCTGATCCCCGATTTTTACCATGGGGTGCTAGGAGGCTTTAGGTGTCTGTAGGACTTACCCCCGTGGCAATTGTATGCCGATAAAGCTGTGCAGGAGTCCTGAGTTCACATATCCACCATCTTGAAGAGCCGCGCATGCACCACCGACATGTAATGAAATATAAGAATAAATAAAAGAACAAGGAATGTGGCATATTTAGTGGATTTGCTCAAAGCTGGGAGCTTTGGACTGTGAGTGTGCTGATAATAACATACTGTATTTTACAGTATCTCACAAAAGTGAGTACACCCCTCACATTTTTGTAAATATTTTATTATATCTTCATGTGACAACACTGAGGAAATGACACTTTGCTACAATGTAAAGTAGTGAGTGTACAGCTTGTATAACAGTGCAAATTTTCTGTCCCCTCAAAATAACTCAACGCACAGCCATTAATGTCTAAACCACTGGCAACAAAAGTGAGTACACCCCTAAGTGAAAATGTCCAAATTGGGCCCAAAGTGTCAATATTTTGTGTGGCCACCATTATTTTCCAGATTCGCCTTAACGCTCTTGGGCATGGAGTTCACCAGAGCTTCACAGGTTTCCACTGGAGTCCTCTTACACTCCTCCATGATGACATCACGGAGCTGGTGGATGTTGGAGATCTTGCGCTCTTCCACCTTCCATTTGAGAATTTGCCCCACAGATGCTCAGTAGGGTTTAGGTCTGGAGACATGCTTAGCCAGTCCATCATCTTTACCCTCAGCTTCTTTAACAAGGCAGTGGTCGTCTTGTACGTGTGTTTGGGACCGTTATCATGTTGGAATACTGCCCTGTGGCCCAGTTTAGGAAGGGAGGGGATCATGCTCTGCTTCAGTAATTCAGAGTACATGTTGGCATTCATGGTTCCATCAATGAACTGTTACTCCCCGGTGCCGGCAGCACTCATGCTGCCCCAGACAATAACACTCCCACCACCATGCTTGACTGTAGGCAAGACACACTTGTCTTTGTACTCCTCACCTGGTTGCCGCCACACATGCGTAACACCATCTAAACCAAATAAGTTTATCTTGGTCTCAGACCACAGGACATGGTTACAGTAATCCATGTCCATAGTCTGCTTGTCTTCAGCAAACTGTTTACAGGCTTTCTTGTGCATCATATTTAGAAGAGGCTTCCTTCTGGGATGACAGCCATGCAACCAGTTTGACGCAGTGTGCGACGCAGTGGCGTCGCTAGGGGGTGGCTTCTGGGGCTATAGCCCCGAATCCAGGGGCCATAACCCTTGATTCTCTAGGGTGAGTAGGGCGGGTGCTGAGGCAGAGGGGGCGGCCCGCTTCTCCTGCTGTGTCAGCTTTAATTTAAATCACCGGGCGCCCGCCGTCACAAAGTCCTGCCTCCTGGTATGGCTCCTTTGACAGACAGCACACTTGTCCAATGGACATGTGCTGCCTATTATAGGTGGGAGCCGATCCAGGAGACAGGACTTATGTGATGGCGGCACCCGGTGATTCAAACTAAAGCTTATACAGCGGGAGACGCCGGCCTGTGTGATGATCCAACCAGCTCTCCTCTTCCTCTCCTCTCTGATCCCCGACACAGGTGAGGGTGATGTGGGCACTGGTGAGGCTGCATTCCTGGATACAGGTGAGGCTGCATTGCTGGGCACTGGTGAGGCTGCATTGCTGGGCACTGGTGAGGCTGCATTCTGGAGCACAGGTGAGGCTGAGATGTGGGCACAGGTGAGGCTGCATTCCTGGGCATAGGGGAGGCTACATTCCTGGGCACAGGTGAGGCTGAATTCCTGGGCACAGATGAACCTGCATTCCTGGTCACAGGTGAGGCTGCATTCCTGGGCACAGGTGAGGCTTCATTCCTGGGCACTGGTGAGGCTGCATTAATGGGCACTGGTGAGGCTGCATTCCTGGGCACAGGTGAGGCTGCATTCCTGGGCACAGGTGAGGCTGCAAGCCTGAGCACAGGTGAGGCTGCATTGCTGGGCACTGGTGAGGCTGAGATGTGGGCACAGGTGAGGCTGCATTGCTGGGCACTGATCAGGCTGCATAGATGGGCACAGCTGAGCCCTGCATTCTTTATGTAGCGCACTCCTGAGACCTGCATTCTTTATGAAGCGCACTCCTGAGCCCTGCATTCTTTATGTAGAGCACTCCTGAGCCCTGGGGGTCTCTGAGGACCCTGATGTAAGGGGGAGGCTCTCTAGGGGCCCTAATGTAAGGAAGGGGTTTTCTGGGGACCCTTATGTAAGGGGGGCTCCCTGGGGACCCTGATGTAAGGGGGATCTGCAGTCAGATTTGTAACAATATTTTATATATAATATATATATATATATATACACACACACACACACATGTATATTATATACATGTGTATGCCCGTCCAAGCATATGACTTTCTTTACTTCGCTGCTATGGACTCTAGCCCCAGATCTTTTGTAGACCTAGCAACGCCCTTGGTGCGGTGTATGGTCTGAGCACTGACAGGCTGACCCCCCACCCCTTCAACTTCTGCAGCAATGCTGGCAGCAATCATATGTCTATTTCCCAAAGACAACCTCTGGATATGACGCTGAGCACGTGCACTCATCTTCTTTGGTTGACCATGGCGAGGCCTGTTCTGAGTGGAACCTGTCCTGTTAAACCGCTGTATGATCTTGGCCACAGTGCTGAAGCTCAGTTTCAGGGTCTTGGCAATCTTCTTATAGCCTAGGCCGTCTTCATGTAGAGCAACAATTCTTTTTTTTCAGATCCTCAGAGTTCTTTGCCATGAGGTGCCATGTTGAACTTCAAGTGACCAGTATGAGCGATAACACCAAATTTAACACACCTGCTCCCCATCCACACCTCAGACTCACGAGTCACATGACATCGGGGAGGGAAAATAGCTAATTGGGCCCAATTTGGACATTTTCACTTAGGGGTGTACTTACTTTTGTTGCCAGCGGTTTAGACACTAATGGCTGTGTGTTGAGTTATTTTGAGGGGACAGCAAATTTACACTGTTATACAAGTTGTACACTCACTACTTTACATTGTAGGAAAGTGTCATTTCTTCAGTGTTGTCACATGAAAAGATATAATAAAATATTTACAAAAATGTGAGGGGTGTACTTACTTTGGTGAGATACTGTACTTACATGTTGTTCTGCCTGTTTTTTTTTTTTTTCAACTGCTATTTCAGACCTGAGGATGCTTACAGAGAACCGCCAACAGTGCTTCTTATAAGATTACAGAAGAGGAAGTCAGCTTTGTAATGGGAAATCTAAACATTTTTTTAAAGACCTATGAAAAAGTTAAAATTTGTAAAAGATCTGACAATAACATTTATGCAGCTGTTAAAGTGTATCTATTGGCAACATTTGTTTTTTCAATTTTTTTTCATTATTTTTTTGCTGTCTGCATTCTGGAGACCAAAGCTAGTATAGACATCCCCAAAAAGACTTGCAGTTGTAATTGCAGTGAAAGGTGGTTCTTCAAAGTATTCACTCCGGGGGGCTGAATACAAATGCACACCACACTTTTCACATATTTATTTGTAAAAAAATGTTGAAAACTGTTTATCATTTTCCTTCCACTTCACAATTATGTGCCACTTTGTGTTGGTCTATCACATAAAATCCCAATAAAATACATTTACGTTTTCGGTTGTAACATGACAATATGTGGAAAAATTCAAGGGGTATGAATACTTTTTTCAAGGCACTGTATATTTAGCAGACCATAGGTCAGGGGTAGGTAGCCTCGGCCCTCCAGCTGTGGTGAAACTACAAGTTCCATGAGACATTGCAAGACCCCGACAATCACAGGTATGACTCCTAGAGGCACAGGCATGAGGGGATTTGTAGTTTCACCACAGCTGGAGGGCCGAGGTTGCCTACCCCTGCCATAGGGGATCAAAGAAGAGAAGTGTTCACGAGCAAGAATCTCAAGCTTATATATACAGATACTATATTCACAAACCTAATAAAAATAAATAAATAAATATCTGTATATATATTCACAAACCCAATTAAAAAATAAACTAATAAAAACAAGTAAACAAATTATTTTTTTCAGTTTATTGTCAAAGTAAATATACTTTTTTATGAGGACCATAGAAGAAAAATACAGTATTATTTTATGTACATGGCATCATAGAGATATTTTACCTTTTGAATTAATTTACATAAAATTCTGATACATTATTAAAGGCATTTTTTTTTATATGGAGCTTTCTATATATATAGATATATATATATATATATATATATATACAGTATTTACATACATTCATAAGAGGAGGAGTAAACGTCTTGTTCATAGGCAGACTGATAAGAAAGGAAGATGGCGGGGATCCCTGTCAACCCCAAACCCCCAAAAACTTGATACATAGGAGCATTTAAAGTGATAATTGATCTGGTTCCATGCTCCCTGCATTTATAGTTTGATATCTGAGCTGTCCGAAGGGATCATTCAGCTGCCCTTGGTAGAAGCGACCATTTTTTTTGTGGTGGCCATTTTGGATATTGACCCAAAAATGGCTTGGATACATTGTTTTCTTTTCTGGAGAACATGTAGGGCTCGCTACTTTGACCATCAATGATAAGAGTCCATTTTTAACTTTCGTTGGCGCCAATGAACAACCGTTGCGAACCTGCCTTTGATACAAGATTGTCTGATACACACATACATCTACATTGATAAGGAATGCACGGATGATTAGCTCCTTTGAAGCCAGAGAGACCTATATATATATCACAAAAGCAGCACTAGTCAGAAAAATCCAGCAACGAAACAGTTTAAGACAGCTTACAGAAATTTTTTTTTTTTGTTTTTTTTTGTTTTTTTTTGCCCGGTATACAGAAAATAAACACTTTTTTCTCTTATTTCCATTGTCTTCTATTAAGGCAGAATATGTCTTCAAAATAATTAACAGCAATATTTCAACCTCAGGACACAAACGCAAAAAAAAAATTATTTTCTTTTCCCACATATGGGAAAAAGATACAATTTTCCTGGCGATATTTTGTTCAGTGGTCATCAGTGAGGCACTGGAGGGGTGAAGCATATTGGATATAAAATAGTTCATACGCATTGTTTTTGGTAGAAAACGAAACACCGCACTTGCAATAAAAAAATAGATTTAATGAGGATACTGTTGTACTGTAACTAAAACACAATCATAAAGGCACAGATTTTTTTTAATAAAAAAAAGGCCAAAAATCTGCAGTATTTGATATAATGTATATTATAAGAAGGAAGGCTTTTTTTAAAAAAAAAACAGAACCCGAGGCAATCACAGCTTAGTAACAAGTAAAAGAAAAAAACAAAACAAAATGGCAATATTGGAATACATTCTGTATATAATTTTTTTTAATTGTTGTGGCGTATAACTCAGCCACCAATGATTCTACATTTGTAAATGTATTGTTTTGCATTATTTGTTTTATTAATATTTTTATAAATATTATTACAATGTACTATCTAATTATTTGTTTATTACTAAAAGGCAAGGATTTCTAGGTAATGAAAATAAAGGATCCTCCTAGGTTTGTGCATATTTTCGATGTCTATAAAGTATCAGTATTTTTTATTAGCCTTGCAGTGAAAAGTTAAAATCTAGTATTTTTTTTAAATTCCTTTTTGTTTTCTTATTTGCTTTTTTTTAATACAGGATTAAAAATAGCTATTTTTTTTTTCTTCATGCTTTGAGATAACAGTGGCAAATTATTTGTGAAAAGTGTATTATTTTCCAGCTAACATGGACCTGGTTTAGTCATTAGAAGCGCACAGCAGATCCCTCATGAAACGTCCGACTGGTTTAGGATCCGAAGGATGTGTTTTGGCATATTGAAACCTTGCAAAGAATTTATAACATCCGATACGGTGATACATTCTTTGTTCACAAGAAAAGAATATAGGCCAAAATGTGCAAAAAAGTATTATAGTACATAGCAGTCATTTAATATCCTCTATAAAAGTGATTTTTGCTAGGACTAATAAATACTGGTGTGGTTTCTGTTCCTAAGAAGGTCTGCATTCAGCCATAATGTGTGATGTCTATTTTTCTACATCCTTATTTTGGGGAGGGGGGGTTATTTTTATTTACTGAGAAATGGAAAAGTTCCACAGAAAGGCTCAAAAACGAAAAACAGAAGTTGTAGCTATGTGGAAATAAATAAAATCAAGAGATGGGGCAATTTATCGTTTTATATCATAATTTAGGATAGACCAACTTTTTCATTGAGGCAAACCAACCAATGAGGTTTTTTTCTTCCACTGAAATGCCTTTGGTATAAAAAAAAATATATATATATGATTGGCTGCAATGGGATTACTGCTCTTTTTATTTCCATCTTTAAGGAAAACCCTCGTGTTTTGGTGAAGACTTATTTGGCCTATATGTTGACCAAGTTAATGATAAATCTTGGTTAGAAGTACAAAAATTGTCAGTTTGTTTCTCCAAGAATCCTATATTGAAAGACACTCAATGGGAGATGTCTTTCTTGTGTTACCATTCAGTAGGGCTGATGTACAAAAACTTTGGCAAGAATGGAGAAGATGCCAATGGCAACCATGAGTTACCAATGTCTTGACCAGTTGCCATGGACAGCTTCCAAATTTGCCTCAATTTTTGTACAACTGCCCTGCAGTAAATCTCTAGATATATTCTCTATACTTATATACACTCCCTGATGTTTGATGAGTGTGTATTCAGTTAGCAAAATGGCAGCCTTGTAGTGACTATCAACATGGTTGCCATTGCTTGTGTGTAAGGGTTTAGCCAAAAAGATGGGTGATGGAAGAAAGCAACAGCATAGCTGCCTTTGTTGGCTGAAGAGTATGAGTTTAACCAACAAAATAGGTGATGGTGGAAATCAACAACATGGCTGCTTCTGTTCACTTGAGAGTGTAGGCTTAGTTAGCTAGCAAGATGGTTGCATATTAGGAACGATCAACATGGCTTGCTCTGTTTTCACAAGAGTGTAGGTTCAGCAAACAAGATGGTGCCTAGTAGTAACCAGCAACATGGCTGTCCCTGTTTTCTTGATAGTGTGGGTTCAGCCAACACAATGGCTGCCTAATACTAACAATCAACATGCCATCCTCTGTTTTGAGAGTGTAGGTTCAGCCAACTGGTATCAACCAACAACATGGCAGCCTTTGCTTGCTTGAGAATGTGGGCTTAGCAAGATGATGCTTGGTTGTAACCAAAAGCATGACTGTTTCTGTTTACTTGAGAGTGTAGGCTTAGCTAGCAAGCAAGATGGTTACATAGTAGGAACCATCAACATGACTTGCTCTGTTTTATCAAGAGTGTAGGTTCAGCCAACAAAATGGTGCCTATAAGTAACCAACAATATAGCTGTCTCTGTTTTATTGATCGTGTGGGTTCAGCCAACACGATGGCTGCATGTAGTAACCGACAACATGGCTGTCTCTGTTCACTTCATGGTGTAAGCTTAGCTAGCTAGCAAGATGGCTGCTTTGTAGTAACCAACAACATGGCATCCTTTGTTTTCTTGAGCATGTGGGCTGCTGGTAGTGGCCATTAACATGATCGTCTCTGATGGCTTAATAGTGTGTGTGGGCTTAGCAATCAAGAGAGCTGCTGGTGTAAACCAAGAAAATGGCTTGCGGGTGGGTTTAGCCAACAAGTTGTCTGCCTATTAGCAGCTTTTAAACAGTATAACATATGCGGATATTATATATAATCCTATAATTTCTTTATGCCACATTAAAAATATCCAAGCATATCGAACTTTTATAAAACCTGCCTTTTTTAAAATGCACATTTTATATACACGTATTGCTATTTTTCTCTATATTTAGCACCTTTGCTGGGAGGACACTTTATGAGCCACAAGTGAATTCTATACAAAATGGCCAGCTGAAGTGGTGACCAGTTTTAAATAATGTTCTATTAAATGATCATTTGAACTGAAGATACACATTTACTGACCCAATAATTGGACTTCAAAGGAGAAAAAAAATAAATAACGGAATCAAGTTATTTAATACCCCCCTCCCATATAACCGTTAACTTCCAGAATGTGACCCAGATGAATTCCCTGGTCCTTCCAGGATGCTCCATTCACAGCCATGGTAAATAAACGTGGAGTTACAACTGTCCAGTCGAAACCGAAAAAGGTCTTTTTTTTTATTACACACAATAAGTTACGATGGGGAGATGGACAAAGTGCTTTGGGCTTCAACTCTACGCAGGTCGCTGATACTATCGCGTTCAGTTTGATAAGCGGGTGGCGCGGCTGCTCCTTGGAAATCTGTGCACCTTGATGTGTTTGGACAGGTGGTCGCTGCGGGCAAATTTCTTTTCGCAGACGGCGCACTGGTAAGGCTTGACCCCAGAGTGAGACCGTCGGTGTCGGGACAGCTCATCAGACCGGGAAAACCTACAAAAAGGAGAAAAAAAAAACATTTAAAACTTAACCAAGCATACATTTTCACAACAAAGTCCAACATTCTGAACCCCAGGAAACGACTACATACACTGATGGAGTATCTGTTTTACTTGTCAAAAGATTTGTATTTCTGTCCATTTAGTTCTATAATGTAAACAGGTCTGCCACACAGAACAACCTTATCTGCAGGTTGGGAGACCTGACTTTTAAAACCAAGTACTATGGTCACATGTACCTATTATCAGCATTGGTTCATTAGACCAGGGTGGACTTATGAAGCGCCTATTGAACCCCATGAACAACATTGGAACCTTGCTCATTACTGGGTCAAGGGTATTTGTAGAGATGTTCATGCTTTACAGCAGTCTTTTTTCACTAGGGTTCCTCCAGAGCTTACTAGGGCTTCCTTGAGCTGTGGCTGATTGGCATCCCATTTGACAGTGCTGTATGGTTCCAGGAATAATCACTTGTTCCACAAGAACCACTTGACAGAGCCAGCAGCTCCAATAATCTTTTTTAGCTATCTGCAGAGGTGGCATTCTGCCTATCACTGTAAGTGAGGCATTTTTTCACTGGCCTCCACTGTAAGGGGCATTTTTTTCTCATTGGCCCTAGATGATTTGCCTTTAGAAGGGATCATTTAGAAGACCCAATGGTTTTAGGAGACCTGAGCATTTTTTCTAGTGTTCTAGTGTTTACCCTCTAGGGTAAAAAGGTTGAGAAAGGATGTTTTACAGACTCCTGGGTTAAAAGCCTTACATATGGACCACCGTCATCGTCATCAGATTCCAAAAATATATTAAAATGCCACCTCCACTTACATACATGCATGCCAGCAGCCTCAGTTTTACCCCAAAAATATTTGCCCATGAAACAGTTCCTGATTGTCAATGCAAACCAGCTCTATCACTAAAACTGTTCTTTTCCTACTAAATGATAACCTTTTTTGCTTTATGTGAACCAAGAAACCTGAACCATTCATCTCCTTGCTTAATATTAATGTCCCTGCCACACTCACAAGCACACATAGTGGTGCCAATTTAGCCAGAGGCAGATTCATTTATCAGAAGATTAATGAATTGTGGGAAGAAACAGGCACACCTAAATGACACCCACACACATGAAGAGAACATGCAAACACATTGAGTCCATGATGGGACTTGAGCATAGGACCCCACCTTTGGAAGGTAAAAGCACTAATAATGTATCCACCATGTTGACTAGTTTATGGTCCGATGTAATGGTTGGGTATGATGACCACACCTGTCATGCAAGTGTGGATCCACTGCCCTAAAACCTAAATATTGGGTTCCTGGAGCTGGGGAATGTTCCCGGAGAGCACTTTAGAGATACTGTGTTTTTTTATGTTTTAAAATGTCTTTATCTCTCTCACATCTGCATCTATTTTTCTTGAAAGTGAATTTCAGATATATCGATAACATAATCCAAAGTTGGAAATGTTTAATTGTACATAAAAGCCAAATCCCTTCTCTTGGCTGAATTTGTAATCCCTAATTGTAAGCAAAATGAAATAATCCATAATAATTTTTCTTAAGCCAGAATAGATATGTGCCAGATGAATTTAAAGGCACTGCTACAGTCTATGACAACATTCAAGTGCAGCAGAAGAATAATATAGAATTATGCTGCTTTATGGGGACCTATGTAAGTACACATTTTCAGTCACTTCCTGTTCTGTCAAATAGACAAGAAATAGGGAGAAATCCGCCTGATGGGAGCACAGACAGCAATACCAATTCAAGAAAGCTCTAACCATTTCACACTGTATTTAAGGGCTCATTTACAATAATAACATCCCTTGCCACCACTATAAAAAATGGTTCATGGTGGATTGCTTTTCTGCAGTCATATAGGTGGCTGGGAGGTAATTTGCTGCCCACCATAGGTGACTGGTAAGCGATATATTACCTCCTCACCACCAGTTTAAAGCGGAGTTCCGCCTGAAAAAACAAAACAGTCAGCAGCTACAAATACACTAGCTGCTGACTTTTAAAATAAGGACTCTTAACTGTCCAGGGTGCCCGCGATGTCCTCACCCGAAGCTGACCCGTTCTTCGGCTCCGGGGGGAAGGTGTCTGCATCTTAGGTAAAGGAATCAGGAAGTGAAGCCTTGCGGCTTCACAGCCTGGTTCCCTGCTGCGCATGCGCGAGTTGCACTGCATGTTTTGAGTGGTCCCTGCTGTCTTCTGAGACCTGTGTGTCTTCCAGAAGACAGCGGGGGGATGGAGGAGGGGCCAGATATGGCGTAGATCTCAGCAGATACTGCGGCGATCTTTTGCCGTAAGTGGGAACAAATACCTGTATTAGACAGGTATCTGTTCCCCCCTCCCCCCTGAAAGGTGCCAAATGTGACACCGGAGGGGGGGAGGAATCCAGACAGCGGAAGTTTCATTTTTGGGTGTAACTCCGCTTTAACCCTGATAAGCGGGCACCACCATGCTGCAACCAAATACATTGTACACGGTTGCAGGGCAGTTGTGCTGCAGCCCCATTCACTTGCATTCGCTGGAGGTACCACCCACTGAACCCAACGGGAAAAACATTTTTGCTGCCACTGTGGCATGCGTATAACTCCCTCTACTCACTGTGTGAGGTTAAGATAGGCGTTTGGTAAAACTACAGCCCAACTGCCTATTTTTATTGCGTCCCAGCTGCAAGTGTGAACAAGACCCAACTGTGACCCCTTTCCCACTGGAGGCAGTTTTCAGGCATTTTAGCGCTAGAAATAGTGCCTGTAAAGTTCCTGAAAACTGCCTCCCATGCCGCCCGAATGTGAAAGCCCGAGTGCTTTCACACTGGGGCCGTGCACTTGCAGGACATTAGAAAAAGTCCTGCAAGCAGCATCTTTGGGGCGGTTTGGGAGCGCTGTATACACCACTCCCAAACCGCCCCTGGAATGAATGGAAAGCGCTTCCGAAGCGCCGCAACAAGGGCACTTTAACCCCTTCTTCGGCCGCTAACGCAGGTGCGGACCCAATGTGAAGATAGCCTTAAGCTGGTTAGAAAGGGATAACTTTCTGTAAATTGTTGCCACTTTTGATTATGCCGTAAATTATTGGTTTTGATCGACCGCAAGGGGATAGCATCAAAGTTTGCTTTAATTGACCCCCATAGAAAATTCTAATTGCGGTATTTATTTCTGGTTTTGATTGATTGATTAATTCCAATTTTGGAGGTGTTCTCTACACGTCATATTGTAACATGATATTACAGTATGACTTGTGTAGCAATTGTATATGCTATATTATTTTTGTTTTATTTGCTATTTTTTTTTCATGAAAGTGGAGTTATCCTTCAAAAGAGAAGTATGGCCAAAGTTTTTTTTCACCATTCTTCTCTTTTGGGTCACAGGAGTGCACTTACTTTTGCCTAGAATCAGCCGACAGCAGGCTAAAGTCTGCTGTCAGCTGAGATCACAGAGCCGCTCCGGGTTCTGGAACAATGTTGACAGTGTTGTTAGGATTCACCCAGCTGCCTGACTGACAGCTGGCTCCATCTCTCAGCACTCGGCAGAGAGCTGAAGCCAGCTGCGCCTGCCCCCTTTGCCACCCGGCGCTCCAGTTAGAGCTGGAGGGGCAGAGTGGAGAGCAACGAGTGACAGTCACTGCTCCCTGGTCTGAAAGACCGAGAGCAGCGCAATCAACGGTCAAGTGATGGCACAGTTCTCAGTCTTAGAGCCGGCAGGGGACAGCTGCAGCATAGAGGTGAGTATATATGTTTGTTTTTTAAACCCCATACTTCTCCTTGAATGTTTTATTGTTGTTTTTGTTTCTGGTATGTTTTTTCTTTAATTGTTATTTTTTCTCCTTTAACATAGTTTTGCTTTATGTTATAGTAATGTGATTCTTTTTATACTAAAATATCCTAAACTTAAAACACATTAACATTTATGCAAAACAGTTACGTTGTGCTTATATTTTCCCATATATGTATTTTAATTCTTTAAACGTTTTATTTACATTTGTTATATAGTAAAGCCCTGTTTGCCAAATAAAATTGGGCAGGAAATGAGCTCTGTGTAAAGAAAGCTCTCTCATCAAGGCCAAAACTTTCCCGAAATTACTTTCAGTTCTTTACCTTATGAATTACTCTTTTATAGGAACCAAGTTATACTTTAGGTTTATTGGCCTTTATCGTATCCTATCCTACATAAGATTATATACTCATTCTACTGTATATGCTAGGTGGAAGTACAGCTGGAACATGATTTGACACACTGTATCATGTGTTCTTCCATGCCAGCAAACATTGTGACAATAGATTTCGCGTCTCTTGTTGCAACACAGAGCAATGTGACACTGCTCATCAAACCAGCTGCTACTGACTCATCTGGGAACAATCCCACCTATTCTCCAGAACTGGAGTTACATTGCATAAACACAACTTCTCCTAATATATTTCAGTATCCAAAAATGTAATCTTCAGCCACCAGCTGCCCTTTTCCTGACCTCCAGAGATAGGCACAGAGTCAAAATGTCTTCTTTCTGCTCTTCCCAACCTCCAGATTATGGTGTAGAATGTATTTTTCATGGTAGTTTATTACAAGGAAACATGCTAAAGCCCCCCATTGTCTGTAAGGTTTCTGATAATGTATCCAACCACGAGCACATGTCCAAAAACAAGCCTTTCTTGGTGACTCTGGTGAGGAAAATAGCAGGGAGGGATCCACTTGGAACCACGGATCAAGTAAACAGCAGTTCTGGGCCTACAAGCGATGATCACTTCTCTGCCTTTTGGTTAAGATTAAATAAAGATAGTATCTTTATTAATCAGTTTTCCAGGCTTTTCCCCGTTTGAAGGCAGAGCTCTTCCTAAGTACTAATGCCTTGCTGGTAGGAATTGGGCTGCATTTGTCTGGCCTGGGGCTGAGAGATGCAAGGAGCTCCCAGTGAAGTGCCCCCTAGGAGCGTTATTCCAGGGGTGTTGGAAGAACACTTTGGGTTTCATTGGCACTGGGTCATGTCTCTTTTTTGCTTTTCTTGCACATGCTTCTTGAAAGGGCCTTTTTGCCAGCTTAGAGCAATTTTTACACCGGCTGAAATGCCAGCAGTGTGTACTTTTGTTATGTTTTTATATTCATGCACCTAGACTAAGGGTTCAGATTACCGGGACCTGCCCTGATGTTGAGGGGAGGATCTGTGGCCTTCAGGTCTTTTTCCACTCCCCAACCAGGAGGTCTCTCTTCGGGACAGCCCCCCCCCCCATCAAGTACTTGGAGGACAGGCTTTGGCAGGTCCCAAAGAAGTGGGGTCCAACTGGCTTAGGACTCTTGTGACCCAGAGGGGTTAGGATCTGAGGGAAAGCCCCCCACCAAGTACTTGGATGACGAACTTCAGCAAGTCCCTAAGCAGTGGGATCCACCTGGCTTCAGCCTAAGTAGACTATGGAGTGCCTTGTCCCTGTCAGGAGCATTGCACCCTGGTGGGGGTTCAGGGTTCGAAGCGCCCCCTTCGGAGTTTTGTCAGTTTCTGTACCCACATGTGCATTTTTGTGTGTTGTGATTTTATGGTTCACTTTTTTGTTTTACAGGGGTTCGATAAACACTGAACCGCGGAGCTCCAAATTAAAAGAAAAAGAGAGCAGTGAACGCCTCATTTTGTTCAGCATACACTGCAGATGCCAGAAATTACTCTCAGTTTACTTTACTGTAAACTCTATGGAGTCCAGAGACCTCCTTAAATGTGAGGTGGATGGATTTGACTTCTGAATCTGCCATTTAACTACCTGATTTGGCTAAATTTTTTCTAAATATTATGAGTAATAACACCAGAGACTGTTGATCTGGGGAATATTCTATTGTCTTGGGGCAATCCTTACTGCCTTGGGGGTTAATAAGGATTTCTTTCTCCCTCTGAAGCAATTTGGACCATGATTTATAAGGGCTTTTTCTTTTTCTTCCTCTGGATCAACTGCAAGTTTAGGGATCTGTATACAGAGGTTATCTATCTATCTATCTATCTATCTATCTATCTATCTATCTATCTATCTATCTATCTATCTATCTATCATCTGTATTTCTATCCTTCAATCAATCTATTTATGTATGTATCTATCTATCTATCTATCTAAACATACACACCTCCTGTATATATAATGACATATTTACCCACTTATGCTTAAATATATCCTACACTTCTAAAATAATTTAGCAACCTTTTTGCAAGGTTTAGATTCACCAATATATTTTTTATGTATGTGCTATCATTGGGGAATATTTATCAGTGTTTCCGCCCAAGATTCACACACCTTTCACCCAAGATTTACACTTTCACCCAAGGTTTACACACCTTTCACCCAAGGTTTATACACCTTTCACCCAAGATTTACACACCTTTTACCCAAGATTTACACAAATTTTACCCAAGATTTACACACCTTTCGCCCAAGGTTAACACACTTTTCACCCAAGGTTTACACAACTTTCACCCAGGATTTGCACACCTTTCACCCAATATTCCCACACCTTTTCGCCCAAGATTCACAAGACTTTCACCCAAAATGTACACACCTTTCACCCAAGATTTTTACACTTTTCACCCAATATTCACACACCTTTCAGCCAAGATTCATGCAACTTTCACCCGAGATTCACACAAGTTTCACCCAAGATTCACACAACTTTCACCCAAGAGTCACACACCTTTCACCCAAGATTTATTTTCCCCCCTCCAACGATTAAAGGGTTCGTTTGTTCATGTTTTCACCAAAGGTTTAGACATTAGCCAAATCGGATTCAATTCGAAAAATGCCTGAATCTTAGGTGAAAACATTGGTGAATAGATCCCAAAAAGTGCATTGTAGACATGTGTGTGTTTAGCTAGATAGAGAGATAGATAAATAGATTGATTGAAGGATATAAATACAGATGTGCTATATAGATAGACACATAGACACATATATTGATTGCTAGAAGATAGATAGATTGATTTTATTATTATTATATTATATCTATCTATCTATCTATTTATTTTTTCAGTTGGTTGAACTTGAAAGACTTGTGTCTGTTTCCTCTGCTGCACTGAGTTCTCCCCTGCTGGACTATAGAACAACTCCTCCTTATGTTCTAAAGATGAGGAAAGGGAAAAGTTGTCAGCTAAAACAGAAGGTTGGGAGCTCACCTTCTTGCAGATCAACAGACATTTTGTATCAGATATCTGTACTGTATTTTAAGGGGATAAAACGTGGGGAGATGTGCATATAAATTGCAAAGATGTACTAAATATGTCTTTGTTTACCTATTTTAAAGGGCCAATCCACCCAAAAACAAGAGGTAGTGTTGTGATCAGGCTCTTTGTAGACATCCATCTAATTCTCTTTCCACTCCTATTCCTTGGTAATTGAATTTCTCCTCATGTATAAGTAACACAGAGTTGAGCACATCAATTAGGCTAAATAAATAATGTATAAAATAAGGCATGGCACAACGTACAGCGCAAGGGAGGGGTGCGACAAACGCTTTTCAACACGCAGTACTGCTGATGAAGAGCCTATAAATCAACACAGTGTGACATTATTGGCAGAAGGGATCGTACAATATTAATGTCAAATCTAATTGTCTAATCTATCTGTGCTCAGTCTCCTTTTACAGGACTGTGTCACTCTCCCTGCAATGGGCAGGTTGTGCTTTCGAAATTGAAAGTTGTGAAAGACATGTAGGTGTACGCCGTTCAGAATTAGGCCTCAACACATAAAGCTTCCCTAGCTAAGGAAGCTCCTACAGAACAAGTTGCATCAGAAAAATTGTGTATAATATATATATATATATATATATATATATATATATATATATATACACACACATATATACAAATACATACTGGATATATACGGTATATATATATATATATATATATATATATATATATAAAGAAAAAGTTCAGGAGGTTGTTGCACTTAAAACCTTTCAGTTGCTTTATTTCACATAGTCTTGAAGGAAAATTATAAAGCAAGCATAATCATTCCAGACAAAGTCGTGGCAACAAATGCCTATGCAATTCAGATATGAATGGATTCATTCATATCTGAATTGTATAGGCATTTGTTGCCACGACTTTGTCTGGAATGATTATGCTTGCTTTATAATTTTCCTTCAAGACTATGTGAAATAAAGCAACTGAAAGTTTTTAAGTGCAGCAACCTCTCGGACTTTTTCTTTATATATAAGGTCGGTGGGAAGACCTGATTGCTGGCACTAAATCGTAAGCTGGGTGCGGTTCTCCTCTATGATTGAATATATATATATATATATATATATATATATATATATATATATATATATATATATATATATATATATATATATATATATATATATACTCTGTTGTCAAATGTATTGGGATGCCTGCCTTTACACGCACATTAACTTTAATGGCACCCCAAACTCACTCATCCATGTCTTTATGGACCTTGCTCTGTGCACTGGTGCGCAGTCATGTTGGAACAGGAAGGGGCCATCCCCAAACTGTTCCCACAAAGTTGGGAGCATGTATTTGTCCAAAATGTCTTGGTATGCTGACGCCTTAAGAGTTCCCTTCACTGGAACTAAGGGGCCAAACCCAACCCCTGAAAAACAATCCCACACCATAATCCCCCCTCCACCAAATGATTCGGACCAGTGCACAGAGCCATCAAAGTTTGTGTGTGTGTAAAGGCAGCCCAATACTTTTGACAATATAATGTATATATGTGACTTGCAAGTTCTGGGAATTCTGACAGAACAGTTGGCCAAACACCTCACAATCACACCCGTAAAAGTTTGTTGGACAATCCACTCCAAAAACAAAACTTTGGAGTTGACCCAACTTTGCATTTATTACAGTCTCCACACTGCTAGGAAGGTTCTCCTCAATATTTTTGAATAAGTTTGTGGGAATTTGTCCCCATTCTGCCAAATGAACATTTGTAAGGTCAGGCACTGATGGTGGATGAGAAGACCTGGCTCATAATGAGCATTCAAATGTATCCTAAATGTGTTTAATAGGGTTGAGGTCAGGGCATTGTGTAGGCCACTCAAGTTTCTCTACACTAGACTCATCAACCCATGGAGCTGGCTTTGTGCACAGGGGTACAGTCATGGAACGTAAAAGGGCCCTCTCCAAACTGTTACCATAAGGTTGGAAGTGCACAATTGTCTAAAACGTCTTTGGATGCTGTAGCATTATTACTACCTTTCACTAGAAATACCTAAGTTCAAATCATTTGTGGGTTGTTCAGATATTTTTGCCTATATAGAATGGGTATGATAGCCAGTTGGCAACTGCAGGGGGTGGCTTTCTTGGTTGGGCAGAGTTTACAGATATACAAATATAAAGGTTCATATCAAGTGGCCTGTGGATACCTTATGAGCTAGGGTAGTAGAGTAGTAGAAGTCATGGTCACATGCCCATAAGCAGTTGTGCCCACCATACTTGCACCCTTGACAATAAGATATGTAATGACTGAAGGTCCTTTAAAAAAAATGTCCATGCATCATGACATTATGTCCATCAACTCAGCAGGACTATCACAGGCCTAAGAGCAGTTGTGCCCACCATACTTGCCCACCATAATCGATCATGAGATATATAATGACCCGAGATCCTTTAAAAAAAATGTCCATGCGTCATGACATTATGGAGTTGATTTACTAAAACTGGAGAGTGCAAAATCTGGTGCAGCTCTGCAGAGAAACCAATCAGCTTCCCAGCTTCCGTTTTTTTTTTTTTTTTTTTGTCAAAGCTTAATTGATCAAGCTAAA
This sequence comes from Lithobates septentrionalis, assembly GCA_037952835.1. Lineage (NCBI taxonomy): Eukaryota > Metazoa > Chordata > Amphibia > Anura > Ranidae > Lithobates > Lithobates septentrionalis. The sequence continues at coordinate 696,737 of JBBDGP010002410.1, forward strand.
GTTAGAAAGAAGCTGATTTGGCTACCATACACAGCTACATCAGACTTTGCACTCTCCAGGTTTAGTAAATCAAGCCCTATGTTCATCAACTATTACAGGCCCAAAAGTTGTGCCCACCATACTTGCACCCTTGACAATGAGATATGTAATGATCTGAGGTCCTTTAAAAAAATATCCATGCATCATGACAGTATTGTGATTAACTCAGCAGAACTATCCTTATAAACTTAGCTATGCATATGATTGACCATAAAACAGATAATTGAAATTTGCCACACTGAGGTCCACATGGTGTTTAAGTCATAGACAATTATTCGCAAGACCACAACCTGCGTAAGAATGACTTTACAGTCACGCCTGACCTTGCAGGCTGAAAATCCATACCACCGGTCAGGAGATCTGTACAGTAATTTGTGTAACCTGTCTCCACCACAAGTCCATTCTGCAGTTTATTTAAGTTACACATCACGCGGCCCCTATTTTTGGCAGATGTTAAGCTTGGTCATGTTAGGCATGAGCACTGACCGCCCTACAACTGCCTTCACTTTTCAAAGACAAACCTTGAAAGTCAATGAATTGGCAGGTTGCTGTCATCTCGGGAGATTAAAGTCACTTATGAGTCACTAGAATACCATGTTCCCTGACATTGCAGGTCACATGTTATAACAGGTTGTAAGGATGCAGGCAAAAGCAGATCTAATCTGATCCTGTTAATACAACAACACTGAGAGTTTACTACAGGTTACAAACACATGTATCCTCTCCAACACACCCAGAGCAATTATCTGTTCGGTATGTGTATTATAAGGGAAAGTACTATTGATTTACTCTTGTATTCTATTCACACACCCCTGGAATCTGAATTTGTATACTAAAGGTAATTATTAAAGTTATTCCATTGATGGGGCCAATTCTCCCCCAGTTGTTTTTACAGAAGAGGTCCAGCAATGGAGTCATTGAGAAGGCCTTCCCCACAAAGTGGGGTTCCAGGCATGTTTTTTTCTGTCCTTTTTTTGGATAAAGGTTGGAGGAGTTAAGCTGGCCATAGATGAATATTTTTTTTTCCATTCAACCAGCAGGTTAAACGAAAAAAAAAACTGACCCCAATCCCCCATCCCCCATTGAGGTGGATGAGCTAATCCTCCCCACTGTGTCATTGTATCCTGACAGCGGGGAGAATTACCCACCATCAAAATACACAGATTGGCACTGCAATTGATAACCCGCAGCGCTGATTGAGCAGCTAAAATCCAACAGGGTGGGTGAACAGAATTTAGAAGTCAGTAAATCAACCTCTGTTCAACCACAGTGGCCATACATGGATCAAAATTTGTCAGTTCCTGCTGAACAAGCACAATTTTGATTCATGTATGACCAGCTTTAGAACCATTATTGGGTCTTATTGCACCTTACAGGTCCACTATTGCACCTTTATCTCTGCAGGGAAGATTTAACCTCACTTCCTGTTGTGTCAATAAGACAGGACATGAAGGGGAATCTCTCCATCTTGGTTTTGTTGCTGTTTGGGTGTTATGCAGGACAGGAAGAGAGAGGGGGCAGCATTAACAACCATTGGGTGAAAAGGTCAGTGCGCCATGCGCATGAAAAAAGGTGCACTGAAGTTCCATGTGAGACCAAACCAATGGGTCCTCTTTATCAAGTTGACAAAACAGATCAGGGAACCCCATGTCTCCAAAATGTTAGTTTGGTCATATATGGGACTTTAGTAAATAATCTTTCATGCACATGGTGTTGTGGCTTGCACTTGCAATAGATTTTTGACAGCGCCCCTGATTGCCTAGCAGCCCCTATACCGTCGCAATTGCATGACAGCGTGGAAAGTATTGTTGAATCTAAGCAATTAGAATCAGACAGAGGTCCAAACTCTCTATAAGTCTATCAATAATGGTTTCCCAAATTCTCTCAGGGACATCCCTGGTAAGATCTCTGTGCTTACATTCTTCTTTATACTTGCCATGCTGGTTAGTAGGGGTCCAGCAATCAACATCACAGGTACACCATAAAGAACTTTTGAACGTTTTCATTAAAGTGTATGCATTTTATTGATTATGCATTAGCTAAACATTGGCAAAAGGATTTTTTAAAAATGATACTAACCTCCAACCACAGCCAGGCCAAGTACAAGCAAAGGGCTTTTCCCCAGTATGTCTCCGTAGGTGAGCTTTGAGATGACTGCTCTTGGTATACATTTTGGTACATCCAGGAAAGGAACATTTGTGCATTTTTATCAGTTCAGCAGCTGGGTTTTTTTGGAATTTCTGACCCGACATGTGCCCAGATTGTCCCTGAGCTCCACCTCCAGGGCCCATGGGTTTAGCAGCAATGGGTACTGGGGCGATACGGACAAATTTAGAGGACAAATTTGATGACTGGACCAGCTGTGGAACCAGTGCAAACGTCTGGCCTTGGATGTTGACCAGAAGTTGGGCCACTTTAATATTCTCTGGAAACTGTGTTGGTGAGGCTTGGCTGGTGTTTGACTCTTGTTTGATCTCTAGAGGCTGGATCTGAAGTATAACAGGTATCCCACCCTCCACAGCGAGAGTGCCTGAGCATTTACTGCTAGACTCTTCTTGTGAAAAGCTTTTGGACTCCTCATTTGTATCCTCTCTCATATTATTGGAGACCACCATAGGGGTCTGTTTGAGCTGCTCAGAAAACAAATGACCGCAGTTCCTCAGCTCTCTAACTTCATGTTGAGTTTCGGCCTTGAAGTCTGTGCTCATTTTTTCCTCCAGAAACTCCTGGATTTCATCCAAGGTGGGATGAAACAATGGTGTCTCCTCTAAGTCCACCCCAAACTCCGGGACTCTGAAGAACTCCTCTTTGACCATTGTCTGTTGATTTCTTTTGTCCCACCAAGACAATGAGGTGTTGCTCAAAGAAGTTTGAGACAGAAGGTAGTCTAGAATGCTATCCTGGCTTTCGGCGCTAGATGTGCTGCCATAACTGGAGCTTAGGACTTGAGAGTCCGGACTGGAACAGGATCGAAAGCTGGAAGAGTCACTATCATCCTCCGAGGTGGGGGAAGGCAACATCTGGTAGACCCTTCCACCCATTAACATGTCGGTGGTGAAACCAACAGCAGATGGATTGGTTGAAAAGCGCTCATCTCTAAGAAGCAAATGATCCACCATTCCTAGAGGAGCTTCTGAGAAGGTCCCAGCGGCATAAGCAAAGTGGCAAAAGTGGGTGGGGACTCTGAAAAAGAAAAAAAGCATATATGTCAAATAGGGTGATAACAAACAACGATAATCCAGTCAATGTTCTGTGCTCTTCAGCAGTAAACCAAGTAAATATCAGCCCTACCCAAGTAAATATTGTAGCTTATTAGTTAGATGTAGTGTTTGCATATTTTTTTCTTAATATTAACCTGGTGATCCTGCTAGTAACACACTTCCTGTCCCAGGTCGACAACGCACCCTTACTCTACTGTAATGTATCCATGGAACAGCAGCAGTATCACCATAGGACAAGAAGAGTGTTAAAACTACAAAATACCTCCCACTCTACTCGTCTTTATAACAGAGGTGTTCTGTAGTCCACAGAAAACCCAAACCCAAGGCTGATTACTGCTCGAATTTCTGAATTTCCAAATTTACGAATTTTCAAATATTCAAATTTAGTAATAGTTGGAAAAATTAGTCAAACGGGTTTTCGTTAATTTGGATATTTCCGAATGAACAAATTTGTCGAAATTTGTTAAAAAACGAATTCGGAACAAAACTAATTCTACACATGTCTACCAGCTTTACCCTTACTTCCCATCTGGTAAAGCATTATATGCAGGACAGGAAGTGAGTAAATCCCATTAATGGAGTCCTGTATAAAAACCCAACAGGGATTCTGAAATTTCCCTACTCAACCGAAAAACAAAGAAAACAAGTTTTGGCTGGACGCCTTTTTTTTAAATTTCATTTAGTAAAAGTCACACTGAGAGTGACTTTCATACTGGAACATTATTCCGGCCACTCACAGAACCAACAAAAACATTTCTTTATATGGCGGGGGGGACCTGCTGCATTTCAAAGCTCTCACTTCTTGGAGCCAGGTTCCCTTTAAATAAACTCTAGAAGTCATCGCTGCTTACAGCAGCCAGGAGAACTCTGAGTACATTCTGTATCGTTATTCCCTTTGGCCCCAAAAAGCAGTAAATGAAAGGAGGAATGTCTTGTTAATGAGACGGCTTGATGCAGGGACATACGGACCGAGCTGGAACTGGCTATCAGCTCCGCGCACAGGGCGAGATTGCTGGCTCCACTGGGGAGCACAGATAAAGGGGCCTTTCTGAGAAAAATTGCGAGCATTACAAGAGTACCAGTCATCCCCCCCTCATCATATGAGGGCCGTGACTGTGCATGTATGAAAACCCCAGTCATGTTGCCTCCAGCACAGGCCCCAATTCTTCATGCTAACACCGCTGATCCTGAACATGAATAGTCAATGGAGGGTTATAGATGGCCTTAACCCGCCCCCCCCCCCCCCCTGTTGCCAGGGTCAGCCTCTGCTGAGTTCAAGTTAAAGAAGAACGCGGCAAAACATTGTTTTCATCTCAACGAGTCAAATGGAAAAAAATAAATTAAAAAATCTGAAGAATTTACAAAATTTGTAAAATTAAAAATCTGAGCTCGGCTTTTGATCCGCTTATCGTAGCCGGATGGGCATTGTCAATGAAATCTGGGTTCTGATTGGTTGCTTTGCAGCAGCACAGACTGTATTTATTTCATATAACTGATATTGATCAAATAAAGTTAAAGAAGAGTTCCAGTGGAATATTTCACTTTTATGTCTTATATCTTTCTGATATTTATATGTCTAAGATATCTATGTTATATATATGCTGTTTATGTTCTCTTTCTTTTTACGCAAAATATTGGCCTTAAGCTTCTGAAGAAGCTCTCAGCGCGCAGCATGTAGAGCGAGCCAAGTTATACTACGACACAACTTTACAGTACATCAAGCACGCTGCGACAACCTTACCGTATAGAATGAGCTCTATTTTATGCAATGCGATAGTTTGATGTTATAGTGGTGATTACTATCGCGAAAAGCGTGAATTTTAGGCTTTATTGTTTGTGTAATTTTATCATATGCATTAAAGTTATTTTATTTTAAATTGTGTACTAGTGTGCCTATAAAGTTCTACTAGCAATTCCCAAAGAAGGATTCCAGGTATGGATATTTTACTTAGTTACAGTGCCTTGAAAAAGTATTCATAGCACTTGAAATGTTCCACATTTTGTCATGTTACAACCAAAAATGTAAATTTATTTTATTGCTATTTAATGTGATAGACCAACACAAAGTTTTGTGGAAGCGGAAGGAAAATGATAAATGGTTTTCAAAATTTTTTACAAATAAATATGTAAAAAGTGTGGGGGGGCATTTGTATTCAGCCCTCCTGAGTCAATACTTTGTAGAACCACCTTTCTCTACAATTACAGCTGCAAGTCTTTTTGGGGATGTCTCTACCAGCTTTGCACATCTAGAGAGGGACATTTTTGCCCGTTCTTCTTTGCACAATAGCTCAAGCTCTGTCAGACTGGATGGAGAGCGTCTGTGAACAGCAATTTTCAAGTCTTGCCACAGATTCTCAATTGGATTTAGGTCGGGACTTTGAATGGGCCATTCTAACATGTGAATATGCTTTGATCTAAATCATTCTATTGTAGCTCTGGCTGTATGTTTAGGGTCGTTGTCCTGCTGGTAGGTGAACTTCTATCCCAGTCTCAAGTCTTTTGCAGACTCTAACAGGTTTTCTTCTAAGATTGCCCTATATTTGGCTCCATCCATCTTCCCATCAACTCTGACCAGCTTCCCTGTCCCTGCTGAAGAAAAGCTTCCCCACAACATGATGCTGGCCCCCACCATGTTTCACGGTGGGGATGGTGTGTTCAGGGTGATGTGCAGTGTTAGTTTTCCGCCACACTTATGCCCCGTACACACGGTCGGACTTTGTTCAGACATTCCGACAACAAAATCCTAGGATTTTTTCCGACGGATGTTGGCTCAAACTTGTCTTGCATACACACGGTCACACAAAGTTGTCAGAAAATCCGATCATTCTGAACGCGGTGACGTAAAACACGTACGTCGGGACTATAAACGGGGCAGTGGCCAATAGCTTTCATCTCTTTATTTATTCTGAGCATGCGTGGCACTTTGTCCATCGGATTTGTGTACACACGATCGGAATTTCCGACAACGGATTTTGTTGTCGGAAAATTTTATATCCTGCTCTCAAACTTTGTGTGTCGGAAAATGCGATGGAAAATGTGTGATGGAGCCTACACACGTTCGGAATTTCCGACAACAGGGTCCTATCACACATTTTCCGTCGGAAAATCCGACCGTGTGTACGGGGCACTAGAGTTTTGCTTTTAGGCCAAAAAGTTATATTTTGATCTCATCTGACCAGAGCACCTTCTTCCACATGTTTGCTGTGTCCCCCACATGGTTTCTCGCAAACTGAAAACGGGACATCTTATGGCTTTCTTCTTGCCATTCTTCCATAAAGACCAGATTTGTGGAGAGCATGACAAATACTTGTCCTGTGGACAGATTCTCCCACCTGAGCTGTGGATCTCTGCAGCTCCTCCAGAGTTACCATGGGCCTCTTGGCTGCTTCTCTGATGAATGCTCTCCTTGCCCGGCCTGTCAGTTTAGGTGGACGGCCATGTCTTGGTAGGTTTGCAGTTGTGCCATACTCTTTCCATTTTCGGATGATGGATTGAACAGTGCTCCGTGAGATGTTCAAAGCTTGGGATATTTTTTTATTACCTGACCCTACTTTAAACTTCACAACTTTATCCCTGTCTCGTGTGTTCCTCGGCCTTCATGATGCTGTTTGTTCACTAAGCTTCTCTACCAAACCTCTGAGGGCTTCACAGAACAGCCCCCATTTATACTGAGATTAAATTACACACAGGTGGACCCTATTTACTAATTAGGTGACTTCTGAAGGCAATTGGTTCCACTAGATTTTAGTTAGGGGTATTAGAGTAAAGGGAGCTGAATACACACGCCACACTTTTCACATACCGGTATTTATTTGTAAAAAATTTTGGAAACCCATCTATGATTTTCCTTCCACTTCACAATCATGTGCCAGTTTGTGTTGGTCTATCACATAAAACCCCCCAAAAATACAAGTTTTTAGTTGTAACATGACAAAATGTGGGAAATTTCAAGGAGTATAAATACTTTTTCAAGGCACTGTACATTGGTCCAGCTTGGAGCAATATAACTATGTATTTACCATACCTGTGGGATCTTCTAGAAGCTGGAAATCACTGTATAGACACCGCTACTTCAGTGATCTCCACTAGCTTCCAGATCCTGTGCTGCCCTGCTCCTCTGTGAACACCGGAGGATGGCTGCTCCGCACAAGAGCCATTCAGAGATCGCTTTGTATTTTCTCAATGACTGCAAAGCAGTCTCTGATTGGATGAGATGCCGCAGTGGCGCTGCGCTCTAGACCTTGTCCAATTAGCAAATGCTACTCATTCATTGAGAAAAATTAGAAAGCTGGAAATCACTGTATAGACACCTCTACTCCAGTGATTTCCACTAGCTTCCGAGTCCCGTGCCAAGCGGCTGCAGTGCAATCACAGGAGGTCGACCACTGGGCACGGGCGCCATTCAGAGAATGATTTCTCGATGAATGCAAAGCATTCACTGATTGGACGAGGTGGAGAATGTAACGTCACCATGCCATCTCATCCAATCAGGGGATGCTTTACAGTAAATGAAAAAAATGCAAAAGTGATCTCTGAATGGCGACCGTGCCAAGCAAGTGACCTCCTGTGTACACAATACAGCAGGACAGCACAGGACCCGGAAGCTCACTGAAATTGCGGCGTCTATTTCAGTGATTTCCAGTTTCTAGAGCAGGGATCCTCAAACTACGGCCCTCCAGCTGTTGCAGAACTAAACATCCCATGAGGAATTGTAAAACTCTGACATTCACAGACATGACTAGGCTTGATGGGAATTGAAGTTCCTGAACAACTGGAGGGGCCATAGTTTGAAGACCCATGTTCTAGAGGGATCTCACATGTTCGGTATAGACGTAGTTATATTGGTCCAAGATGGTCCAATGTAATGATGCAAATATATCGATTCCTGGAATGTAGATGTTAACCTTCACTGAATGGCATTTAGTTTGGACCGGATTTACCATTAAACACAGTAGGCACATGCCTATAGGCCAGGGGTTCTCAACTTATTGAGACCACGGCCCAGTAATGTCTTCCAAAGCATTCTGTGCCCCAACAGCTATAAACAAATATTTATACAGTACTGTTGTCGGACACTGTGAGACACTGTTGGAAGTTGAGGCCAATCCACTGTGAAGAGCTGGAGGTTCTGCAGCAAGTAAGGGGGCACTACGGAGAACTGGGGAGGCACTGTGGGGGGCTAAGGGCTTTCAGGGGGCCCTGTGGGAGGTTAGAGGATTTGAAGCTGGGTGGAGGATCAGGAGCAAGGAGGCTTCGGCCCAGCGGAGGACTATGGCCCGATGATTGAGAACCACTGCTATACACGACAAAGAAGTAGATTTCTCTGTATTGGGCAAATAGCTCTTCAAATAGTTTAATAAATATAACCTATGTACAAGGTCCATTAGCAGCCAATGTGAAAGGGCCAAAATGCATACCCTCTAGCATAAGTTGCAGGTCCTGTCCTTTTTGCGCCCTCCCGTTAAAGCGCCCAAGGCAGCTGCCTCTTCTGCCTACCCCTTGGCCCGGCCCCGGGTGTTATTAACCGGCTTACTAATAACCGAATATGATTTTCACGGCTGTGTCCAACCGATTATGGGATGCGGTAACAGCTGCACCTGTTTCTTTTCTAAAAAGCTGCAAAAATTTTCCGCTCTGAAAACTGGACAAACAAGAACTAATCAGCTGAGCCACCGATCCCCCCCACCCCAATGCCATGTGTGCTCGTTCCTGAGCTGGAAAGATTGTTTAAATGTTATCAGTGACTTTGAAGTGTTACTTATTAATCAGAGGCATGACCCTACCAGCATGCCGTGATCCCAGCTCAGCCAATCGGGATCTCTTGTTCTATGTGACGGACAGTATTTTATTCCTCCCGTTAGGATACTTTCTTCTCCTTAGAAAAGCTGCCAGTCACTCTACATTAGAAGTATTTTGTTTTTATTAAACTTTGGGGGGAGTAATAGAGTTCTATCAGGGCTGCCGTATTCTCAGTACAGCAAATCCATCATTTTTTTTTTTTAAATGTAAAACTAACAATTTGCAAACACATCAGGCTGTATAGCTTTGGTAAACCCTAAGCTCACCACATGTTACAATTCGATTTTACAGTCTCCTTTAGATCTAGCAACAATTATGACTAAAGCAAGGGCCTGCATGAATGGATACAAATGGATACAAATTAAGGCAAGTCCTTACACATATATAGATGACAGAAGGTCCAGTGGAGATTGTACAATCAGGTTGTATAGTGTATGATCAGCTGGGCACTCAGGTTACTATATCAGCCCTTACTTGCAAACTTGCAATGCGGCTCTTTGCAATAGCTTTTCTCCAAAGCCCAAACATACCTTCCCTGTGCATTATGGGTAATACACTTCACCTGCAGAGGTGCTAATAGCATCAGCTGATACACTTAACAAGTGTTCCTTGTGTATATATACCTAGAGATATGAGGCTTGAACTTGTCGGATCAGAGATAAAAAAAAAAAACAGGAGTTGCAGACACCCAGCTGTGGAAAGGCGATGTTCCCTTTAAATCAGTGAACATATTTAACAACACACCATGGAACGAAATAAATAGCGTCCAAACGGGTAATTTATTGCATGATCACAACACAAGGAGAGTGCAACGTTTCGGAGTCACGTAGGACCCCTTCGTCACATGCCTTCGGTCCTCCATGGTGTGCTGGCAAATATCTTCACTGTGACTTGCACCAGTATCCAGCTGGTTGTTGCTACAGCACCCAAATTCGAGAGCTCATCCAGGAATGTGTGCGATGGGAATGTGAAGTCTTACTTGTTCCCCTTAAATCTTCCCAAATGTCCTTTGACTCTAGACTCTGGAGGCAATTAACATTTTTGTGTTTGGCAGGATCCATAATGGGAGGCCGAAATTACTTTCATCTGAAATTCTGCAATTCCTCCAGTTGAGGAACACACAGAAAGCAGCTGCGATACGGAAATCCATCATGGTAAAGGGTAATGTATTGGAAATACAGAGAACCATATAAAGCAGGGGTCTCAAACTGGCAGCCCTCCAGCTGTTGCGAAGCTACAAGTCCCATCATGCCTCTGCCTGTGAGAGTCAAGCTTGTAACTGTCAGCCTTGCAATGCCTCCTGGGACTTGTAGTTTCACAACAGCTGGAGGGCCACCAGTTTGAGACCCCTGATATAAAGAGTAGCATCAGCAGGGTCATAGGACACATGCACCCAGCCTTACCGCATGACTTTGTTTTTAGACTGCGATGGGTGCGCAAGTATCAAGTAAATCAAAACTATGCACAGAATGTGTCACTGGTCCCTTCCTGAAGGGGAACGACCCTTCCCTTACCTTTAGAGTTGCAAGGCTCCTGACAAGGAGGCACACTGGTCCTTAGCACAAAGGCCTTGTGGACCCCTCTCCATATTGCTAACTGAAGCCAACCACCAAGTAGTAGGTGAGGGCTCTCCCAAAGCAAGAGCAGCACTCCCACCTTCCTTCCCAAGACAGCGAAGGAAAGAACCCAATGGTCACACATCATCCCCTTAGATTTCAGGGCAGGTGTTTTTTCTCCTTTTCTTCTTTTGAGCACACGGTGCCCAAAAAACAAACACCAAGTGAACCAAAAAAAGTGCATGTGATACACACACAAAAAAATAAACAGGGTGTGTCAATGGTCCCCTACCGAAAAAGGACTTCCCTGACCCTCCAGGGCACAAGGTTCCTGACTGAGCAAGGACACTCTGGTCCAACTTGTCAAAAATCCTGATGGACCCCTCTCCTCATTACCACCAGTCAAAGCCAACCACAGAGTACTAGGTGAGGGCTCTCCCAAAGTGAGGCCTCCAAGACTGGGAAGGAAGGAACCTAAATGGCCACACATCTTCCCCCAAGACTTCAGGGTAAGAGGGTAAGATTCACACCCTCCAGCCAGTGGAGTGAAAAAAAAACACAAAAAAAAAAGCAGTGATAAACACATGGATAAACTAAATAAGCTGCCAATGTGCGAGTTAATGGCTAGGCCTTGAAGCCTGGTAAACAAAATTGCCCTTGTCTTGGCAAAAAGGCCTAAAGCCTATTTGGTTTTTTTCGTTCAACCCAGCGGGCTGGACAAAAAAAAAAACAGAAGCGCTCGGGAGGAGGTCCAGTACTAACAATCCGATGTTAGTACAGCGACCTTCCCCGCTGAGCTATTTTGTCCTAACAGAGGGATGGCCCCCCCAGCTATTGGCCGAGAGTGCTGATCAGATGCCGATAGACAGACCTTTTTCGGTCATGCCCCTTCGATAGAAGCCGGATGTTCTGCCGGCTTCTGTCGGACTGGCTCTCGTACACATGGGCCGAATGGCGGGCGGTTTGTATTGAACCAGCTGATACCACCCAATATTCGGTCCGTGTGTACGACCCTTAACTCATGAGGTGATGTGCAGAAAAGAAAAGACTAGTAGTGTCGTGGACTAATGCAGTTTCACACAGTGGGGTCCCAAACCCAAAGTGTTAATCTGTCACTCCCAGATCCCCACTCCCAGGTCAAATAACCCAATAATACCATTTTGCAAACCAAAGTTATTCCATTAGGATTTAGCAAGAGTTGGAGAGCTAACGCTCTTTAGCAAAATGGCATTGTTTGTTCCCTCTCTGGTCTACAGTCTAGCTGTTGCATAACACCAAGTCTTTATAGGATGGGCTTCATATTGATACAGTTTGATCTATGCCTTCAGAAAAAATTGGTCTACTAAGGAAATTTTGCTATTGCAATATTGGTATTTTATACAATGCAATACAGGGAATGCAATGGGCACAACGTTAAGTTTATCTCTACAAGGCAGGCACACTGTTTGTACAGTAATCTATGTGGATTTGAACCGGAAGGGGCACCAAACACACGTGATGAGAGTATAAGTATGTATTTTATTAATATAGGTAATCTTTCTGGTTCACATACACATCGATTGCTCAACCCCAGTGAACCGGTGATTGGAAAGAGCCCTGCTTGGAGGAGAGCTACCGCACCAAAGCTGTTTTAGACCCAACTAAACACATTCCTTTAACTACAAAAGAACTTGCGTTTAGTGCCTTGCATCTACCCTCAGTTGGAACACTATTTGGGCAGACTGTGCAGTTGCACAGCGGCCCTTTGAGATTTAGGAACCCAATTACACAAGGTGGGGCAGAGAAAGTTCTGGGACCCCCTCATGTTGTCCTATTAGATTTAGAACTGCTCACGTCTAGGGCAGGTGGGAACTGGGAATCATTCGTCATGATGGCCAAACATCACCAAGTTTGTAAAAGATCCACATCTGCAAAGCCATCAGGAAGATCAGATTAAAAGTTACTAAACAATGACATGAATTTGTAATTAGACAAAGGGTCTTGAATCAAAGAATATCAAGCATGGAAAGTTGTGTTAGCTATAATCATTGCTTGACCTGCAGAGTTCCAAAGGAGGATACCTATTTTTGCAAGATCAGATAGGAGTGGTTTCAGTGACAAGCTATGTCTATGAAGGTTCTCATTTTTCCAGGTCATGGAAAACTAGAGCTAGTACTAGTTAGTCATATTCAACTGGACTTTAAAACAAAAATATGTGTAGCGTTAAAGAAACTAAAGAGTTCAATATAGGGACAATGAAGTCCAGCTAATAATGAAAAAACATCTGAGAAAAAAGGAAAAAAGGAAAAAGTCCTTAATGTTTATATGACTGATAAGAGTTGATGGTCCATATAAATGTAGTGACTTCGTGTGAAAAACAGTTCCAATGCGTGACATCCAAAGTGAAGACAGGAGAGGCACACCACCACCAAAAATAGGAAGGCTTACCAGATCTTGTGGACCCAGGAGGGCGTACGCCCAGATGGGTCGAATCAGGCTTGGGTGGTGGGTGATGATAGATGTTCCAGAGAGATGGTGAAGATGGACATCTAAGAGTAAACCAAGCAGGAAACGGGAAGCCAAACACACAATGAATACACAATGGCTGATCAACCATTGTGTATTCATTGTGTGTTTGGCTTCCTGTTTCCTGCTTGCTGTGTGCTCTTCGCTTGTTTCTGTTACCGACCTTGGAGCTTATAAGAGTTAACGTGACAGCACAGCCTGACAACAAGACAGTAATAGAACAGGTGGCTTTTAACATCAGCTATGATAGAGGACAGATGCCAGTGAATGGATTTCCCTTAAGTAAAGGTGTTTCAAGAATATCCTGCAAAATGGAAAAAAAGACACACAAGTCCATGGTTTACTCTTAGATGTCCATCTTCACCATCTCTCCGGAACATCTATCATCACCCACCACCCAAGCCTGATTCGACCCATCTGGACATCTAAGAGTAAACCATGGACTTGTGTGTCTTTTTTTCCATTTTTCAGGATATTCTTGAAACACCTTTACTTAAGGGAAATCCATTCACTGGCATCTGTCCTCTATCATAGCTGATGTTAAAAGCCACCTGTTCTATTACTGTCTTGTTGTCAGGCTGTGCTGTCACCCTAACTCTTATAAGCTCCAAGGTCGGTAACAGAAACAAGCGAAGAGCACACAGCAAACAGGAAACAGGAAGCCAAACACACAATGAATACACAATGGTTGATCAGCCATTGTGTATTCATTGTGTGTTTGGCTTCCTGTTTCCTGCTTGGTTTACTCTTAGATGTCCATCTTCACCATCTCTCTGGAAGATCTATCATCACCCACCACCCAAGCCTGATTCGACCCATCTGGACGTACGCCCTCCTGGGTCCACGAGATCTGGTAAGCCTTCCTATTTTTGGTGGTGGTGTGCCTCTCCTGTCTTCACTTTGGATGTCACGCATTTGAACTGTTTTTCACACGAAGTCACTACATTTATATGGACCATCAACTCTTATGAGTCATATAAACATTAAGGACTTTTTCCTTTTTTCTTAGATGTTTTTTCATTATTAGCTGAACTTCATTGTCCCTATATTGAACTCTTTAGTTTTTTAGCGCTACACATATTTTTGTTTTATTGTTATATGCCTATACCCTATTGGTCGTGTTAGCTGCTTATACACTCTCTGGGCAGCGCAGAATTATTTATACTCCATATTCAACTGGACTTGTTGAAGACATTTTGTGGCTTGAAGAAGCTACAAAATGTTTTTAGTTTTACAGACCAAGTCTAGTTGAATGTGACTAACTACTACCAAGTAAGTGACCAGCTATGTCTATGAAGGTTCTCATTTGTCCAGGTCATGGTAGAGCTAGTAGCAGTTGGTCATATTCAGCTGGACTTGTTCTGTAATATTGAAGATATTTTGTGGTTTGGATAAGTTACAAAATGTGTTCAACATAATGGAAAAAGTCCAGCTAAATGTGAGCAACTACTACTAGATAAGTGACCAGCTATGTCTATGAAGGTTCTCATTTGTCCAGGTTACGGTGCAGCTAGTATTCAACTGGACTTGTTCTGTAATGTTGAAGATATTGAGTAGCTTGGAGAAGTTACAAAATGCCTCCACCCTCTGGAAAAGTGTCCAGCTTAACATGATAGAACTGCTACTAGATAAGTGACCAGCTATGTCTATGAAGTTTCTCATCTGTCCAAGTCATGGTAGAGCTAGTAGTTGTTGGTCACATTCAACTGAAATTGTTCTTAAATGTTGAAGATATTGTGTGACTTAAAGAAGTTACAAAATGTCTTCAACATTATAAAAAAAAGTCCAGTTAAATGAAACCAACTACTACTAAGTGACCAGCTATGTCTATTAAGCTTCTCTGTTATCCAGGTCATGGTGCAGCTAGTAGTAGTCGGTCACATTCAACTGGACTTGTTCTGTAATGTTGAAGACATTGTGTGGCTTGGAGAAGTTACAAAAAGTTGTCAACCTTATGGAAAAGTGTCCACTTGAACAGGGCCGTCTTTAATATTGATTGGGCCCTGCGCAAACCTTTTCTTGGGGCCCCCCCATGCATTTTCGCTCTCCACCTGCTCTGAGACATACAATAAATAGCAGCTAGACTCAAAATCAGTTTACTGAATCAGATCAGGCAGCTATTGCAATTGGTTGCCAGAGGTTACAGTGTATCATTACCGCTCACTGACTGGTTGCTAGAGGTTACAGCACACATTACCGCTCACTGATTCGTTGCTAGAGGTTACAGCACATGATTTCTGTTTGTTGATTGGTTGCTAGAGATTACTGTGGATATGACCTCAGGGGGGCATGATATACATATCAATGCCGCTGGCCACCGCTATTTACATATGAATGCCACCGCTATTTACATATGAATCATCAGAGTAATCTGTACACAACAATAGGGCAGAGCTGGGCATCATTAGTAGCAGCAGTTCACACTGAGATATTGGGACACAGCACGGGACTAAAACCTCAAGGGACGAGGGAATTTAAACCAGGATAGTTGGCAAGTATGAGGCAGCTGCTTTGGGCCCCACAACAATGACAGGGCCCAGGGCAGCTGCCCCTTTTGCCCTGCCTTAAAAACGGCCCTGCACTTGAACATGAATAAATACTACTAGATAAGTGACCAGCTATGTCTATGAGGGTTCTCTGTTATCCAGCTCATGGTGGAGCTAGTAGTAGTTAGTCACATTCAATTGGAATTTTTCTGCAATGTTGAAGAGATTTTGAGGCTTGAAGAAACTGTGAAATGCCTTCATCATTACAGAACATGTCCAGTTGAACATGACTAACTACTACTAGATAAGTGAAAAGCGAGCTACCATTGTACAACCTTGCCTGTAGCTCACCTTGCTAAGGGTTAACCATAACAAGGGTAACTAAGACACAGGAACACTACTCATGCCCCAGGCTTTAGCATTCCACAACTGCTATTCTGGAATTCTTCATCTAATCCTTCTTACAAAGCTTCTGCCCTTGAAAATGAATCTGCCACAAGCTGCAGTCCGTCCCCGACCCATGTTCACACAGCGCTCCTATTAAAATAAGAGTTGAACAATCGAGAGCACAGGCCAAGTTCTGATGTTTGTGAAGATTTTCAGGGGTCTGTTTGAATTTTTGACACATTGCTGGGTGCCTGCACCACGCTGCTACAGATGCTGGTCTGTTAGTGTAAGTGGACATCTGTACAAACGTTGGAACACTGTGTTCACCACAAGCTTCAAGTTCCAAACCATGCAGCAAAGATCTAAACTTCTAAACTAGGATAGTTTGTGTCCTATCCTAACCTGACAGTTGGCAGGCAGCAAAAAAAAAAAGAGAAACCTTTGATCAGGCATTTTTGAAAATCCAAAAACTGTTGTCCGTGTTTTTAAAGTAAGATTGAAGAAGTAGCTTGGCCTTGGACAAGCTATGTAATTTCTTATTTTATATAGGCATTTTTAAAGTACCATTAATTTTCAGAGAGCTGCTGACAGTCAGCAGCTCTCTGCTAAGGGAGCTGTGAGAGCTGAGAGATCGGCGGCATTCGATCGCTGGGTTATCAGTGTGTTAGAGGCACTGGGGGACAGATGCAGTATTGGGCCGATGCTACATCCCGCTAGGTAAGAAAACCCCATACATCCCCTTTAAAGAGGAAGTAAACCCTTGCTAAAAAAAAAAATCTTCTCCTTCCCCAGCAAAGTAAAGACATAATGTGACACTTACCTGCAAACGAAAGCCCGCGCCGTCCCCACTGCAGGCCGCATCCATGTTTGCCCCTCTTCCTTCTGGGACTGGCCGGAGCCTTGTGACGTCACTCCAACGCATGCGCATGGGAGCCGCCGGTTCGCGGCACTGCCGGCCACGGCACTCGCAACTGGAGAAACGGCAAGGGTGCCTGTTTCTTCAGAGCGCATGCGGCAATGACATCATCGGCACAGTATACTGTAAATATCTCCTAAACGGCGCACGTTTAGGAGATATTTACAGCACCTATCGGTAAGCCTTATTCTAGGCTTAGCTATAGGTACAAAGTGTAAAGGGAGGTTTACAACCTCTTTAAGTACATACAGCATCTGGTCAAATTTAAAATCTACATAGGTACCCCAGTCCCGCTGATAATAGCAAATCACAGCTGCTGGAGGTGCTCACAGGGCTGGAGGACTAGTTGTCCTGTGGACAGATTCTCCCACCTGAGCTGTGGATCTCTGCAGCTCCTCCAGAGTTACCATGGGCCTCTTGGCTGCTTCTCTGATTAATGTTCTCCTTGCCCGGCCTGTCAGTTTAGGTGGACGGCCATGTCTTGGTAGGTTTGCAATTGTATCATACTCTTTCCTTTTTCGGATGATGGATTGAAAAGTGCTCCGTGAGATGTTCAAAGCTTGGAATATTTTTTTTATAACCTAACCCTGCTTTACACTTCTCCACAACTTTATCCCTGACCTGTCTGGTGTGTTCCTTGGCCTTCATGATGCCGTTTGTTCACTAAGGTTCTCTACCAAACCTCTGAGGGCTTCACAGAACAGCTGTATTTATACTGAGATTTAGGGGTATCAGGGTAAAGGGGGCTGAATACAAATGCACACCACACTTTTCAGATATTTATTTGTAAAAAAAAATTGGAAAACCATTTATCATTTTCCTTCCACTTCACAATTATGTGCCACTTTGTGTTGGTCTATCACATAAAATCCCAATAAAATACATTTGCGTTTTTGGTTGTAACATGAGTAATTGTGGAAAATTTCAAGGGGTATGAATACTTTTTCAAGCCACTAGGGCCAATTTACCCACCAGCGTGTCTTTGGAGCGTGGGAGGAAACTCACACAGGCAAAGGGAGAACATGTAAACTCCAGGCAGGTGGTGCCATGGTTGGGATTCTGAACTGACGACCCAAGTGTTGCTAGGCAGAAATATGAACCACTGAGCCACCATGCTGCCCATCAAGCAGGTGTGCTAACTACTAAGCTACCATATCTTCAACATTACAGAGCAAGTCAGGTTGAATGCGCTCATCTACTATTAGCTAAATGTCATGCTGGTAAGTTCATCTTTTTAAAGACACAAACATGAAATCTTGCGTCACTATGCTGTCATCGAGCAGGTGTGAAAAAGAACCCTTATCTGAATTGTATCCGTCTAGTAACATATGTAACAAAAATAGTTTCTGCTGCAAGAGAAAAGATCTTTGCATCTGCGAATGTTTAAAAAAAAAATGGCCAAAAATCAAAACTTTCGTCAGGATTTAGAAAAGTTTCTCCAGTGCTCAGCTGGCC
This sequence comes from Lithobates septentrionalis, assembly GCA_037952835.1. NCBI lineage: Eukaryota > Metazoa > Chordata > Amphibia > Anura > Ranidae > Lithobates > Lithobates septentrionalis. Next base: position 715,101 of record JBBDGP010002410.1, read on the forward strand.
TTAGATGAAAAGCCTTTGATTTGGCCCCAGGGTACATACTCCCTGCCGCTAATCTCGCTGTTATTAAACACATATGAAAACGCACCACAAGCGACTGTGTGTTGATTGCGTGTTGCTGGGGCCTCTGCGACGCATACTTTTCACATTTAAATCCCTTTTTATCATTGTTGTGTTGAATTTATACTGGAATCATAAAAAAATGCAAATCATCACTTGTTGAGAGATAAAGCACACGATAAAGTACACTAATAAAGACAGGTGTGAACATCTCAGAAAAGGAACAGAATGCTACAGAAAACTGGAATGACATTGCGTGTATGACACTTCTACTCAAGATCGCTCTCATAGGCAGCTTCTCATCTTCTGTTTATGATTATAATATTGCTGTTAAGTTTTAACTTTTCTTTGACAGTTGTTCTACAAAATGTCTGTTAATAGAATACGGCGGATCCTGCTCCAAGCTGATGATTCTAAGAGTATAACTGAATATCCGATAACCCAGAACAGCTGAGAAACTGAACATTTTTGCCGAATTCCCAAGATGAAGTGGCGTAGTGGCCTGTAAGGGGTTACGCGGCGGCAGTGTCACGGTTAAGGCAGATTAGCCTTGGTGCTGTTTGTGAATGGCTCATTGTACAGCCTGTTATTGAGTGCTTTAGCTGCTGTACTCTGCTTCCCTCTCCCCGGCCTCTAGTACTGCACATGACCGATAATAACCCTCCTCCCCCCTCCCTTCCAACTCATACTGTCAACATTCTCCACAACAGCTCTGCCAACCTGTGGCCTCTCAGTGCTGCCACCAAGCCTGCGAGTGCCTGGCACTGCCACAGTTAAATCCCCCCCCCCCCCCCCACAATACACACAGAGCAAATGCAGCACAACGTATTGCATTTATTGATCCAATAGATGTCTTGCCAATATCTGGTTACATAACACATACTATACATACTATACATACTATACACATACTATAATTATAAAATCTATCTATCTATCTTCTAGCAATCAATATATGTGTCTATGTGTCTATCTATATAGCACATCTGTATTTATATCCTTCAATCAATCTATTTATCTATCTCTCTATCTAGCTAAACACACACATGTCTACAATGCACTTTTTGGGATCTATTCACCAATGTTTTCACCTAAGATTCAGGCATTTTTCGAATTGAATCCGATTTGGCTAATGTCTAAACCTTTGGTGAAAACATGAACAAACGAACCCTTTAATCGTTGGAGGGGGGAAAATAAATCTTGGGTGAAAGGTGTGTGACTCTTGGGTGAAAGTTGTGTGAATCTTGGGTGAAAGTTGTGTGAATCTCGGGTGAAAGTTGCATGAATCTTGGCTGAAAGGTGTGTGAATATTGGGTGAAAAGTGTAAAAATCTTGGGTGAAAGGTGTGTAAATCTTGGGTGAAAGTCTTGTGAATCTTGGGCGAAAAGGTGTGGGAATATTGGGTGAAAGGTGTGCAAATCCTGGGTGAAAGTTGTGTAAACCTTGGGTGAAAAGTGTGTTAACCTTGGGCGAAAGGTGTGTAAATCTTGGGTAAAATTTGTGTAAATCTTGGGTAAAAGGTGTGTAAATCTTGGGTGAAAGGTGTATAAACCTTGGGTGAAAGGTGTGTAAACCTTGGGTGAAAGTGTAAATCTTGGGTGAAAGGTGTGTGAATCTTGGGCGGAAACACTGATAAATATTCCCCAATGATAGCACATACATAAAAAATATATTGGTGAATCTAAACCTTGCAAAAAGGTTGCTAAATTATTTTAGAAGTGTAGGATATATTTAAGCATAAGTGGGTAAATATGTCATTATATATACAGGAGGTGTGTATGTTTAGATAGATAGATAGATACATACATAAATAGATTGATTGAAGGATAGAAATACAGATGATAGATAGATAGATAGATAGATAGATAGATAGATAGATAGATAGATAGATAGATAGATAGATTTATAAAATAAATATAGATATCTATATATACATACAGTCAGATCTATCTATCTATTTATCTATCTATCAATCAATCATCTGTATTTCTATCCCTCAATCAATGTATTTATTTATTTATGTTTGTTTGTTTGTAAGTAGAGTATGTATGAATGTATCTATCTATCTATCTATCTATCTATCTATCTATCTATCTATCTATCTATCTATCTATCTATCTATCTATCATCTGTATTTCTATCCCTCAATCAATTAATGTATTTATTTATTTATTTATTATGTTTGTATGTAGAGTATGTATGTATCTATCTATTGATTTATATATCTATTGATCTAGCTACCATCTGTATTTCTATCCCTCAATCAATGTATTTATTTATTTATTTATGTTTGTGTGTTTGTTTGTATCTATCTGTCAGTCTGTCTGTCTGTCTGTCTATCTATCATTGGACGGGCTGTGACATTGTATATTCCTCTTTATCATATATACATCTGAAATTCCACACTGTCACAAAGTATGTCACCCTATAGAAGGGAATGCCGCCCCTGTCATTCTATAGGCTGAGTGTATAGTAAACAACCTCTCTCTGGACTTTTAAAGAACTAAAGAACTGAAAACAAAACTAATAAAAATAAAAACACAAATATTGACAATCTATGGGAATCCCCTTGCACAGATCTGCAGCATGCTGTGCTAGTTTGTAAATACAATCAATAAATACATAAGGACATTTTGTATCCAGGATTACCAGGTTAGGAAGGACAGATCTACAAGTTACAGAATTGCAACTCTGTGCTAGGCAGAGAGAATTATTTTTTATATGGCATGCAAGGAGACAAATGAAAAGATCCCCCTTCCCCTCCATGTAAGCAGCAGAAGGTCACCATATGCTAGGGAGAGAAGTGCAGAGGCAGTCCAGAATATCCTGCAATCCTGTTCCTTACCTGCCAGTCCAGGAACACAGCAGATCCCAGAGAATCGCCCACAGATTTGAACTTGACCCTTTACTTGTCCTTGGTGGGCAGTGACAGGCGCAGGGACAAGCAGCACCTCTCACCCTCACTGTGTGCCTGCAGATCAGGAATACTACTTGGGATCATCACATGACTGTGTATGGATCAGGGAAGGCTTGTAGAAGGCTCGACCGCAGCTCGGCGCCTCATTGGCTCCTGGGGCCCCTGGGGGAGTGGCTTGGGCTTTTGTCGTCAATGAGAGTTTTGAGCTCTCCCCCCCCCCTCCTTTCTTTTTAGCCTTGCTTTGTAGCCAAGAAATGTACAGGAATGTTTCCTTTCTGCATGCCCCAGGCATGTGACGAAGGATCGTCTTCGCCGACGACTTTCTACGCTCCGGCTCGCCGCGTGTCGGAAAAAAAGAGAGGATGCAAAAATAAAAAGTGCGCTTCACCTGCATCGCATCGAGGCTGCATTCACACCTGAGCGTTGCGTTTCTGAGAATTTTTAAAGTGTTTTTGAGCTTTGGAGGTTTTTTTTGGCCAATAGAGAAAAATATCATCTGTTTCCTCATTTGTTGCTATGTTTTTCAGTTTTTTCATCCGCTTTTATTTATTATTTAGTTATTATTATTTATTTATTTATTTATTTATTTATTTATTTTTTTACATTTTTGGGGGGTTTTTTGTTAGGAGGTTAGGGTTGGGGTCAATTCATTTATTTGTTGATTATTTATTTATTTACTTATTATGGGATTATAGGGCTAGAGATAAATATTAGGGGTTGAAATTAATATTAGGGTTAGGAATTAATATTAAGGTTAGGGCTTAATATTAGGGTTAGGTGTTAGGGTTAGGGATAAATATTAGGGTTAGGGGTTAGGGTTAGGGATTAATATTAGGGTTAGGGATTAATATTAAGGTTAGGGTTAGAGAATAATATTAGGGTTAGGGATTAATATTAGGGTTATGTGTTAGGGCTTAATATTAAGGTTAGGGATTAATGATAGGGCTAGGGGTTAAAGGTTAGGGATTATTATAATATCTCGTACACACGATCGGACTTTCCGCCAACAAAACCATGGAATTTTGTCCGAAGGAAGTTGGTTCAAACTTGTCTTGCATACACACGGTCACACAAATGTTGGCCAACAATTACGAATGTAGTGACGTACAAGACATACTACGTGTTTTTTCAGCTCTTTAGCGCCACCCTTTGGGCTTCTTCTGCTAATTTCGTGTTAGTAGAAGTTTGGTGAGTGTTGATTTGCGCTTTTCTTTTCGCGTTTTTCATTTCGTGTTTTTCATTTTGCACTTTTCAGTTCGTTTCTGAACGGCTGTTCGTCAACCAGACATGTTGTGGAATCGGAGGAGATAACGTGTTATTTATCATTGGCCTTGGAGTTATTGCTTTGACTTTTTTTTTTTTGGGTTGAATAATAATGATTTGATTTGTTATATTTTCTATATTTTTGGATGCATAGAATGCACTTTTTGGTTAAGTTCTATTGGCAGATAGCATGTCTAATTTATTTTTATTTTTTTAATGCACAATAAAAAGATTGTGTAGAATAATACTTGGCTATGCGTTTTACTTCAAATGACAGTTTGGGAGTCGGCAGTTACATTTTAAAAAATACAATGTAAAATTGACAAGGGACACCAAAATAGTTGTATCTTTGATCTTAAACACTACGGGATAATGGTGTTGTGGTAACTTGCCCAAATAAAAAAAAAAAACAAAACATAATAATATTATTCTTGATATCACTAGAAAAAAAAAGCCTTTTAAAATGTGTTTTCAATAACTCCATCAGTATCACCAGCAAAGCAGCTTCATTATTATCCCATTAAAGAAGAAGAGAATTGTGCGCTGCATTTGGAGATTTCATAATTTGCAGCGTCACAAATGTTAATTCTCCATTACGAACGCTAGTTTACAAGACCGACCGCTTCTGCTTCCGAGCATGCGTGTTTGTACTTTGGACTTTTGTCCGACGGACTTGTGTACACACGCTCGGAAAATCCGACAACACGCATTTGTTGGCGTAAAATTTGAAGACATGCTAGCCAACATTCGTTGGCGGAAAGTCCGACAACAATTGTCCGATGGAGCGTACACACGGTCGGATTTTCCGCCAACAGCCTGTCATCACACATTTCCCGTCGGAAAATCCGATCGTGTGTACGAGGCTTTAGGGTAAAGGGTTGGGGTTAATTTATTTATTTTATTCATTTATTTTTCATTTATTATGATTATTTATTTTATTTATTTATTACTTGACTATTTCTGGACTGCCCGCCTGCAACGTACTGCAGACGCGCGGCCCGTACATACAGGCATAGCGACATGCTGGTACATCTCTGCATGTTTCCGGGTTTAGGGCTCTCGTATGACAGTCAACACAGGGCTCTGTATGGAGAGAAAGATCTTTCTGTTTCGTCTCCCTGCAAAGCAGAGAGAAGATACAAAGAGGTCTTTAGTAAAAAGCAGCACACATTATACATTGTTAGGCAGACATTTAACCCCTTGATTACCCAAGAGTTTAACCCCTTTCTAGCCAGTGTCATTAGTACAGTGACAGTGCATATTATTAGCATTGATCACTGTATTAGTGTCACTGGTGCCAGTGGCAGTTAGTCAGTTCCCATTCAGTGCCAGCTGGTGCCAGATTTCCTGCCGCACTATGGCAGTCCCATTATAAGTCACTGATCACCGCCATTAGTAGCATAAAAAAAATCTAGCATATATACCATAGTTTGTAGATAGGGTTAATGTACTAAAGGCAAATAGACTGTACTACACTCTACAATCTGCAGTTGCATTCCGCAAGTTCAATTGCTCCAGAGCTTAGTAAATAAGGTAAAGCTTCACTTTTCAAAAGAATACCCAATCACGTGCAAGGAACGTAAAAAAACATCATTTTTGCTTGCACAGCTCTGGAGCAACTGTTTGCCTTTACTAAATCAAACCCTATAACTTTCACCCAAACCAATCAATATACACTTGCTGGGGTTTGTTTTACCAAAGACATGTATCAGAATACATTTTGGCCAACATTTATGGAGAAATTCGATTTTTTTATTGGATTTCTTTTTTTAACAGAAAGTAAAAAATATAGTTTGTTTTCAAAATTTTTGGTTGTTTATAAAAACAAAAAAAACAAAAAAAAAAAACGGTGGTGATCAAATCCAAAGAAAACCAAAAGAAATCTCTATTTGTGTGAAAAAAATTATATACATTTTGTTTGGGAACAGCGTTTCATGATCGGGCAAATACCAGTTAAAATAGCACAGCGCTAAAAAGGCAAAAAAATGGCCTGGTCATGAAGGAGGTAAAACGTCCCGGAGCTGAGGTGGTTAATTATTATCATTATTATTTATTTATGTGTTTTGTTTATTATTTAGTTATTATGATACATTTTTATTTAATCATTGCACTTGAGCAAAAAAACGCTCAATCCATGCATTTCCATGGAAGCAAAAAATGCTTAAAAAAATGCCCGCCGCCATTGCGGGTAAGGGAACCCGGCAGTGTTGCCTTACGGCTCCGTGCCGGGAATCCTACTGCGCATGCGCAAGCCTCGGCTCCTCTCTCCTACTGGCCCGGCGAAAGAGGGAAAATATCCGCGGCCATGGCTCCGCCCCCCACTACAAAAGGGGGAGGAGGAAACAAATGAGCGGAAGTTCCACTTTTGGGTGGAACTCCGCTTTAACTCTAAACGAAAAAAAAAAAAGAATAATAATAATAAAAAAATAAATAAAAGCGGAAAAGCTGAAAAAAACTAAAATGCCTAGCAACAAATGAGAGTTTTCTCTATCGATCAATAAAAAAAATGGCAGAGCTCAAAAACGCCTTTTCTATTAAATGTTCCCTTTCTATTAAAATGAATAGAAACACATCTCAGCGCGTTGACACCCGTCAACGCATGTTATGACACAAGCTGACTTAGCGGATGACGTAGTAAAGGGGTAGAGGCTGTTCATGTAGGTTTGTAAATAAGGATGGATTCGCTATTTTATGATTATGCTTGATGGGTCCACCATTGAAGTCAATAGAAACCCATTTTAACGCATGTGTTGGGGCACCCGCCAATGCACGCCATGACGCATGTTCATTTTGGAGATGATTCAGGTAAGAGAAGAAGTAGAGGCTGTTCACGTAGCTTTGTGAATAAGGATGGATTCACTATTTTGTGTTTTGCTTGATGAGCATTCCATTGAAATGCATCTCAATGCATGGACATGCGCCAACGCACACCATGACGCACGTTCATTTTGGGGGTGATTTACTAAAGGAGTAGAGGCTGTTCATGTAGATTTGTGAATAAGGATGGATTTGCTATTTTAGTAACGCATATCATGACGTGCGTCGATATGTCATTTTGTAGGTATAGAATCATAATGCATGTCAATGTGCGTTATGAGGCGTGTTGACATCCAATACAAAGTGCATTGCAACACATTAAAAATGTGCAACAGCGCACGATAACTGCCCCACATATACTGCGGCAGGGCGGCCACTGTGTGCCAGATCACATACAGATCACATGCCAGACACTTCCCGGTCTTGGGCACGTGTGCGCGCACCGCCGGCAACCTGCTCCGACTGTGATTGGACATAGAAGGAGCCAATCAGCGTGTCCGACGGACGCCATGTCCTTCAGGACCCGCCGATCGTTCAGGAGGAAGGCAGAACGGTGGTCTGCCTATGTAAACAAGGCAGACCGCATTTCTGTGAGGGGAATGTACTGATCCTGTGTTTCTGCTAAGCAGGAACACGGATCTTTACCTTCCCCCAGTCAAAGCACCTCCCCCACAGTTAGTAATCACTCCCAGGGAACACATTTAACCCTTTGATCGCCCCTGATGTTAACCCCTTCCCAGGCAGTGTCATTAGTACAGTGACAGTGCATATATTTTTTTAGCACTGATCACTGTATTGATGTTACTGGTCCCCAAAAAATGTCAGTTAGTCTTCGATTTGTCCGCCGCAATATCGCAGTCCCGCTATAAGTCGCTGATCGCCACCATTACTAGTAAAATAAATAAATAAAAATATCCCACAATTTGTAGATGCTATACGTTTTGAGCAAACCAATCAATATACACTTATTGTGATTTTTTTTTTTTTTTACCAAAAATATGTAGAAGAATACATATTGGCCTAAACTGAGGAAGAATTTTTTTTTTGGATATTTATTATAGCAAAAAGTAAAAAATATTTTAATTTTCTTTTCAAAATTGTCGGTCTTTTTTTGTTTATAGCGCAAAAATTAAAAACTGCAGAGGTGATCAAATACCACCAAAAGAAAGCTCTATTTGTGGGAAAAAAAGGACGTCAATTTTGTTTGGGTACAACATCGCACGACCGCGCAATTGTCATTTAAAGCGGCGCAGTGCCGTATCGCAAAAAATAGCCTGGTCCGGAAGTGGGTAAATCCTTCCGGGGCAGAAGTGATTAATCACCACTGTTTTTTTTTATTTTTTGCTAAATAAAAGAAAAAAGACCGAAAATTTTGAAAAAAAAAAGTTTTTCTTAGTTTCTGTCAGTTAATTTTGTAAATAAGTAATTTTTCTCCTTCACAGATGTGCGCTGATGAGGCGGCACTGACAGGCACTGATTAGAAGTGACTATTATGCAACACTAATGGGCACTGATAGGGGGCACTGATGGAGTGATGATAAATTGATGAAGAAATTGATTTTTTACATTTTTTTATTGGATATATTTTATTGCAGAAAAAAAAATGTTCTTTTTTTTTTGCAAAATAGTTTTTTTATATATAGTGAAAAAAATAAAAACCCCAGAGGTGATCAAATACCACCAGAAGAAAGCTCTATTTGTGGGGGAAAAAAAGGACAAACATCTTATTTGGGTACAGCGCCGCATGCCCGTGCAACTATTAAAGTAACGCAGTGCTGTATAGCAAAAAATGGCCTGGTCGTGAAGAGGGGTAAATCTTCAGGAGAAAAAGTGGTTAATTCGTATTTTGCTGCGTTTTTAATTCATTTCAATGGAGCTTCAGAAATACTGCCTCTTGGTCACCCCTAGGCATAATCAACATTTAACCCTTCCAGTGCAGGTCGGGGGGGGGGGGGGGGGGTAACTGCAGGGGTAGATTTTTACTTTTTGGCTTCTTGCCAAAATAGAAATGCAGAGCGGAGGGCAGCGTCTGTGTGAATATTGTTCAAGTTAACGGATGTGGCCACCAAGGTCTGTCTGAAGCTGATTCAACAAAACATGTACAGGTCATGAATACTATTAGTAAAGTTTATTGACCCCCCTGCTCTGCCTAACAATATAGAATTTGGTAAATGGGTGACATTGCATACTGCAGTAAGGACAGACGCCCCCGTGCAGACCTGTAATCAACAACGTGTTGACACATAGTCCATTTTGGATCGCTGTGTTGCTTTGCATTGGCTAACTGACCCCAAAACTCACTTTTTCTAGCTGCAATGGCACTGAAGGAGTGCTAAAATGTCACTAAATCCACATGATAAAAAAATACCAATAAATGGTGTATTACATGCTGTTCATACTCAGTCTGTATTCTGCACAAAACCCTTGTTGATCCTGCTGCTTTCTATCTCCACCTTCTGTCCATGTCCCCAATTCACCTAGGGATTTTTCAGAGCAGTGTTGGCAGCTCTGCACATGCTCAGTGTTCAGTGAGTTTCTATGCTGAGCATTTCCTCCCTATCACATCTGAGCAGCCCATGTGACTATAAAGTCACACATGTAGGCGTATACAATGACAGCCCACTCCCTCCTTACTCTTCCATGCCACTAACCAGCTAAACACAATAGGGATGGGATATTATTTGTAGATTGATGGAGGCTTCACCTCCCTCTTATTCTAAGACACAGGTTGGAGAGGCGTGACACGGCCTGTGACTGGCAGAAATTGTGTCTGTGGTGGTAATTGCACCCCAAACACAGCTAGCAGACACGCAGCTTGTCGCACAAGGCTCATCCCTCGAAAAAAGTGCAGGAGCTTCTTTGGCACCGTTGTCCTGTGGGGCTCAGGGGTCACTATGCATGATACAATCTGGCCAGACAATCTTTGTATAATCAACTTTAGGTTTGCAAAAAACTATGTAATAAGAGGGTCTACCTAATCTATCCAATCAATTTGTATCCAATCAGGCAGGCCCTTGCACTGCATGGTGGATCTAAAGGAGATTGTAAAAAATTTTCACAGGGGCAGCAACAGATGGCTAAGCCGTGGTTAGACCCCTCCTCCCTCCCAGTACAGCTAGAGAGGGCTGTTCACATGTCAAATTTACCTTGGTTTGCTGATTTAATGGGTGGTGTCATTCAATTCAATAGGGTTGCTCCACTAGTCAAACACTTGGCCATTATTAATTGCCGTTCTCAATTCAGAGCATTTACTAGCGTGAACCGATCCCAACTATCTAACAATCCCTGTACAATCAACTGTAGATCTACCAAAACTATAATAGGAGGTCCTACCCAATTATCCAATCAATCTGTATACAATCAGGCAGGCTGCTGCTCTACATAGTTGTTGGTAGATCTAAAAGCGGTTGTACAATCAGATTGTTAAAGGGGTTGTAAACCCAAAGGATGCATTAAGGTGAAAAAACACCTGGCAGTCACTGGCCCCTCAGCCCCCCCATTTTACTTACCTAAACCCCTTCATCTCCTCAGCGGGGGCACGCTGTCCCTCTCCCCACTGGGTCCCGGCTCTTGATTGGATAGATTGATAGCAGAGCAGCCATTGGCTCTCGCTGCTGTCAATCAAATCCATTGACGCGGGCGCTGGGGGGACGGGGCCGAGTCCGGCATTCGTGTCTATGGACGCAAATGCTGGACTCGCCCGCAAGGTAACCCCCTCGGGAGAGCGCTTCTCCTAGGGGGTTATCTGATGTGGGGAGGAGCCGCAAGAGCTGCCGAGGGACCCCAGAAGAGAAGGTTCAGGGCCACTTTGTGCACAACGAGATGCACAGTGGAGGTAAGTATGATATGTTTGTTATTTAAAAAAAATAAAGAACGATCCTTTACAATCACTTTAAGTGTGTGGTTAGATATTGTTTTGGATCTGTGCATTAGAAGCTGCATAAAGTCAGATAAAGCTTGCCTCATGTCCTGGTTGGAGGACGCCCAGCATTATCTAGCACAGGGGTCTCAAACTGGTGAATCTCCAGTTGTTGCGAAACTACCCATGAGGCATTGCAAGGCTGACAGTTACAAGCATGACTCCCACAGGCAGAGGCATGATGGGACTTGTAGTTTCACAACAGCTGGAGGGCCGCCAGTTTGAGACCCCCGATCCAGCACTTTCCTTCCAGCCTAGCTGTCTCTGGTCTGCTCCTTTCATTCATTACATTTCAGTTCTGTTAATCATGGAGGATCAGCATCATTTTGGTCTTCCTGCCTAGAAACAGCATCTCCCCAACCAACTGCATTTTAATATTTGCATAACCTCTCCCAAGTGCCAGCCGACTGCTTGCACCAGGGCATCAGGGCTCTTAACAGGAATACTTATGCTGTGTACACACGACCGGACTTTCGACGGACTGAATCACGTCAGACTTTTTTGACTGACTTTTTCGACGGACTTCCGTCGAATCGGACTTGTCTACACACAATCACACCAAAGTCCGACGGATTCGACCGTGATGACGTACGACCGGACTAGAATAAGGAAGTTCATGGCCAGTAGCCAATAGCTGCCCTAGCACCGGTTTTTGTCCATCGAACTAGCATACAGAGGAATGTATTTTTCGACCGGACTCGAGTCCGTCGGAAATATTTGAAACGTTCTAAATCTAAAGTCTGTCACATTTTTGACAGAAAAAGTCCGCTGCAGGTCCGACAGAGCCCACACACGGTCTAATTGTCCGACGGATTCGTTCCGTCGGACAAGTTTGGTCGAAAAGTCCGGCATAAGGCACGGCACTGCCTATCCTTTCTCCTTTACTTTTTTTTTCCTCTCCTTTCCTTTTCTTTCTCTCCCTTCTATCCTCCCCCACTCCCTCCCTTTCTTCCATCCCTTCACTCCTTTTATTCCCCTTTCCTTCTGTTCTCCCTTCCTTTCTTTTTTCTTCCTTCCTTTCCCGCTTCCTCTCTTCCTTTATTCCCACAAATTCCTTTGCATCTATTTTCTCTTTCCTGGCCTTTTTCCTTTACTTTCCTTTCCTTTTTCCTTTTCTTTTTTCCCTTCCCTTTTTCTTGCCTTTCCTCCTTCTTTTCCTTTGACATTTACCCTTTCCTTTCCTCTTTTTTTTTCTTTCCTTTCCCTTTTCCTTTCCTTTTTTCGTTCCTTTCCTCTTTTCTTTCCTTTCCTTTTTCCTTTCCCTTTCTCTTTTCCTTTTTCCTCTCCTTTCCTTTTTCTTCTCTTCACCTTTTTCCTTTCCTCCTGATGCATTTCCTTCCTTTATTCCTCCCCCTGCCCTTCTATCCTTCCTTCCTCCCTAACTTTCTCCACCATTCCCTCCCTTCCTTGTTTCCTCCCTTTCCTCCTTCATACTTACCCTACTTTCCTTCCTTTACTCATACTTTCCCCCTTCCTTTTTTGTAGTGCTCTTGCACTACATACAGTATCTCACAAAAGTGAGTACACCCCTCACATTTTTGTAAATATTTTCTTCTATCTTTTCATGTGACAACACTGAAGAAATGACACTTTGCTACAATGTAAAGTAGTGAGTGTACAGCTTGTATAACAGTGTAAATTTGTCTGTCCCCTCAAAATAACTCAACACACAGCCATTAATGTCTAAACTGCTGGCAACAAAAGTGAGTACACCCCTAAGTGAAAATGTCCAAATTGGGCCCAAAGTGTCAATATTTTGTGTGGCCACCATTATTTTCCAGCACTGCCTTAACTCTCTTGGGCATGGAGTTCACCAGAGCTTCACAGATTGCCACTGGAGTCCTCTTCCACTCCTCCATGACGACATCACAGAGCTGGTGGATGTTGGAGACCTTGTGCTCCTCCACCTTCCATTTAAGGTTCCCCCACAGATGCTCAATAGGGTTTAGGTCTGGAGACATGCTTGGCCAGTCCATCACCTTTACCCTCAGCTTCTTAGGAAGGCAGTGGTCATCTTGGAGGTGTGTTTGGGGTCGTTATCATGTTTGAATACTACCCTGCGGCCCAGTCTCTGAAGGGAGGGGATCACGCTCTGCTTCAGTATGTCCCAGTACATGTTGGTATTCATGGTTCCCTCAATGAACTGTAGCTCCCCAGTGCCAGAAGCACTCATGCAGCCCCAGACCATGACACTCCCACCACCATGCTTGACTGTAGGCAAGACACACTTGTCTTTGTACTCCTCACCTGGTTGCCGCCACACACGCTTGACACCATCTGAACCAAATAAGTTTATCTTGGTCTCATCAGACCACAGGACATGGTTCTAGTAATCCATGTCCTTAGTCTGCTTGTCTTCAGCAAACTGTTTGTGGGCTTTCTTGTGCATCATCTTTAAAAGAGACGATCGCTTTGTTGTAGAGTACCTGTTGAATCCATGGACCGAGAGCTGAGGACACCGTATTGGACCTGCTCCATTCTTCCATGTCCAGCACCTGAGCAGCATCTGATCCATACTCCATAGGATCCCAAGCCCGTATGACCCCTTTGTCGTATGAGATTTGGGGTCCACCGTAGCTGGTAAGAGAATTTATTTACCTCTGAAGTGTCACTGAAAATGACTACAGACAAGTATTTCAATACTTCCTTATAATTAAAGACACCCCCATGGGAAGAACATATTGTTCTACATCCTTGTGGACTTTACGTTACACACACTCTTTGTGTTACATACAGTTGTGTTGATTTCTGTTTAGTTTTAATATTTTATTATATTTGCTCCAAGCTTTTCACATTTATGATACACTTCACATTCCTCAGTAGCGCTACACTGTCACTTTATTATGTAAACAAAAAATCCAGCTATTGATATATTATTATTATTATATTACAGATTTATATACTGCCAACAGTTTGCACTTTACATTGTGATACATTAATAGAATACATTTTGGAGGAGAAGAAGGTGCTGAGTGTGCTCTGGATTTGCCCGTGCTGTACCTGGCATTGTTCAGATGCTGCAACATCTCATTGCAGATGTACATCTGTGATCAGCAAAACTGTTCCTGTGTTGTAAGCGTGTGTAGTTTGTGCAGATGAGCAAACAGACAAGTGCAGTGTCTTCTCTGATGGCCTCGCGGGATTGGGAATGACCCCAGCGGGGTTACATTATTTGCTAGCCGGCTGCATTGTGCAACAGAGCAAGAGCCAAAATTACAAAACCGGCTCCCATTTAGGCAAACAATACAGAACAGGCTCTGCGTTTACTTAGCATTAAAGAGATAATGACTGCAGGCGTAATGGAGAAGTTACATCAGAAGTTAGGAGGAATTTTGGAGGCTGCTTTCACCAACCTCCCCAGAAAATGCTCCTTTCCTGGCTGTCATATTTAATCAGCGGTTACAGTACTTTCTGAGTCACAGACCCTGAGCAAGTGCACAGGTCTGGATTTAGAAGTTCATCCTTTCCTGGTCTGCATGCTTGTTCTGGTCTGTGATGCGGAAAGTATTGAAGTGAGTGTCGGTATTACAGCCAGGCAACGAGCACTTCCAGAGATCTAGAGGGACAGCCTCTGGAATTTTTATGACAGCTTTCTATTAATTAAAATTCTCTTTCTTTCCTTTCCTCCTACCCTTCATCCTTTATTACTTCCCTCACTCACTCCTTTCTTTCTTGCTTCCTCCCTTCCGTTCCTTCTCTCTCCCTCCTTCTTGCATTTCCCTCCCTTCCATCCCCACTCCCTTCCTTTTTTCCCTCCTTTCATTCCTTTTTATTTCCCCCCTTCTTCCTCCCTTCCATCCCCACTCCCTTCCCTTTTTCCCTCCTTTCATTCCTTTTTATTTCCCCCCTTCTTCCTCCCTTTCTTCCCTCCCTTCTTTCTTTCTTTCTTTCTTTCTTTCTTTCTTTCTTTCTTTCTTTCTTTCTTTCTTTCTTTCTTTCTTTCTTTCCCTATTCCTTCCTTTCTCTTCAATGAAGCAATATTCCTCTTGCTTCATTCTTTCCTTTATCCTTTTCCTCTTCCTTCCTTCTTTCCTTCATCCTTTTCCCCTTTCCTCCTTCCTTCCTTCATTCTTTTCCTCTTTCTTCCCATCTTTCTTTCATTTCTTCATCCTTTTCCTCTTTCTTCCTTTTCTTCATCTTTTTCCCCTTCCTTCCTTCCTTCCTTCCTTCCTTTCTTCCTTCCTTCCTCCTTTTCCCCTACCTTCCTTCAATTTTTTTCTCTTTCTTCCTTCCTTCTTTCCTTCACCCTTTTCCTTCCTTCTTTCTTTTCCTGTATCCTTTTCATCTTCCTTCCTGTCCTTCATTCTTTTCTACTTCCTTCCTTCCTTTCCTCCATCCTTTTCTCCTTCCTTCCTTCCTTCACCCTTTTCCTCCCTTCTTTATTTCTTTCTTTTCTCTTTCCATCCACATTTTCCTCTTTCTTTCTTCCGCCCTTATTTCCTTCATCCTTTACCTTTCTTCCTTCTTTTCCTTTATCCTTTTCCTCTTTCTTCCTTCCTTCCTTCATTTTCTTCCCCCAGTGCTTTATCTTGGCCTAGGCCAGTGATGGTGAACCTTGGCACCCCAGATGTTTTGGAACTACATTTCCCATGATGCTCAACTACACTGCAGAGTGCATAAACATCCTGGGAAATGTAGTTCCAAAACATCTGGGGTGCCAAGGTTCACCATCACTGGCCTAGGTCGACAAGGCCCAGGCCTAGGGCGGCACTTTACAGTGGGTAGGCAAAAAATCGGAAAAGAGTCCCCGCCGGCTTGCGCTATACTTTTGGTGTAGCGCCAGTCTTATGAGGCGGACAGGGCCGGGGGGCAGGGTCCAGGAGGCAAATCAGTCTGGCGCTCCCATAAAGCGGCCACACTGCTGCGTGCCAGTATGATAATACCAGCCAGTGAGGATGTTCGCACAGACCGGTGGCCGCACTTAATACAACTGGTCTGGTGGGCGCTGATACTATGTGTGGCACTGCAGCCTAATGCTGCGCCTACCCTCCTCCATGGCAACCTTGGGAGGAAATTACGATATGTAACTTCCTCCCAGGCTCTGTGTCAATAGCGCAGGGAAGAGAGGAGGGAAGCCGGAGCCCCCAGATATGGCATCACTTCAATATAATTCCTTTCAATTCTTTAAACACCCTTGTCCTTGCTTGAGCAAGCATATTAAATTGCATCATATACAATTAAGACTTAATTGTTCATGAAAGCAATAATATTTTGGACCTGCTCACCACATATGTGCTATCAGAATATGTCACTGGATTAGTGAGGTTACTCCTATTTTATAAGATATTTGGACTTGTGTTTGTTGCCACTGATTATTTCACTTATTTGTAAATGACTAAGGACTTCCCAGTCATTATACAAATAAGTGAAATAATACTATGATTACATACAGTGGCAGCAAACACAAGTCCAAATATCTTGCAAGATAGAAGTAATGTTACTAATCCAGTGACATAAGGCTTCACTGATGGGTGCTGATACAGCTGCACTGATGGCCACTAATACGGCTGCACTGATGGCCACTGATACGGCTGCACTGATGGCCACTGATGAGGCTGCACTGATGGCCACCGATGATGCGGCACTGATGGCCACTAATGAGGCAGCACTGATAAGGCAGCACTGATATTTTGCACTGATGAGGCTGCACTAATGGCCACTGATGGGTCTGCACTGATGGCCACTGATGATGCTGCACTGATGGCCATTAATGAGGCGGCAATGATGGCCACTGATGAGGCGGCAATGATGACCACTGATGAGGTGGCAATGATGGCCAGTACCCATCATTGTTTGATAAACTGCACTGATGGGCACTAATGAGGCTGCACTAATATTCTGCACTGATGGGCACTGATGAGGCTGCACGGATGGCCATGAGGCGACACTGATAAGCTGCACTGATGGGGCTGCAGTGATGGGCACTGATATGCTGCATTGATGGCCACTAATACGGCTGCACTGATGGCCACTAATACAGCTGCACTGATGGCCACTGATGAGGCTGCATTGATGGCCACTGATGAGGCTGCACTGATGGCCACTGATGAGGCTGCACTGATGGTCACCGATGAGGTGGCAATGATGGCCAGTACCCATCATTGTTTGATAAACTGCACTGATGGGCACTAATGAGGCTGCACTAATATTCTGCACTGATGGGCACTGATGAGGCTGCACGGATGGCCATGAGGCGACACTGATAAGCTGCACTGATGGGGCTGCAGTGATGGGCACTGATATGCTGCATTGATGGCCACTAATACGGCTGCACTGATGGCCACTAATACAGCTGCACTGATGGTCACTGATGAGGCTGCATTGATGGCCACTGATGAGGCTGCACTGATGGTCACCGATGAGGCTGCACTGATGGCCACTGATGAGGCTGCACTGATGGCCACTAATGAGGCGGCAATGATGGCCACTGATGAGGCAGCAATGATGGCCACTGATGAGGCGGCAATAATGGCCAGTAACAAACATTGTTTGATAAACTGCACTTATGGGCACTAATAAGGCTGCACTGATGGGCACTGATGAGGCTGCATGGATGGCCACGAGGGGACACTGATAAGCTGCACTGATGGGGCTGCAGTGATGGGCACTGATATGCTGCACTGATGGCCACTAATACAGCTGCACTGATGGTCACTGATGAGGCTGCATTGATGGCCACTGATGAGGCTGCACTGATGGTCACCGATGAGGCTGCACTGATGGCCACTGATGAGGCTGCACTGATGGCCACTAATGAGGCGGCAATGATGGCCACTGATGAGGCAGCAATGATGGCCACTGATGAGGCGGCAATAATGGCCAGTAACAAACATTGTTTGATAAACTGCACTTATGGGCACTAATAAGGCTGCACTGATGGGCACTGATGAGGCTGCATGGATGGCCACGAGGGGACACTGATAAGCTGCACTGATGGGGCTGCAGTGATGGGCACTGATATGCTGCACTGATGGCCACTAATACAGCTGCACTGATGGTCACTGATGAGGCTGCATTGATGGCCACTGATGAGGCTGCACTGATGGTCACCGATGAGGCTGCACTGATGGCCACTGATGAGGCTGCACTGATGGCCACTAATGAGGCGGCAATGATGGCCACTGATGAGGCAGCAATGATGGCCACTGATGAGGCGGCAATAATGGCCAGTAACAAACATTGTTTGATAAACTGCACTTATGGGCACTAATAAGGCTGCACTGATGGGCACTGATGAGGCTGCATGGATGGCCACGAGGGGACACTGATAAGCTGCACTGATGGGGCTGCAGTGATGGGCACTGATATGCTGCATTGATGGGCACTAATAGGCTGCACTGATGGCCACTCATGAGGCTGCATGGATTGGCACTGATGAGGCGGCACAGATGGGCACTGATGAGGCTGCACACGTGGCCATGAAGCGGCACTGATAAGCTGCACTGATGGGCACTGATAGGCGGCACTGGTGGCCACTGATGAGGTGGCACTGATATGCTGCACTGATGGGTACAGATATGCTGCACTGATGGGCACTGATGAGGCTGCACAGATGGCCATGAGGCAGCACTGATAAGCTGCACTGATGGGCACTGATATGCTGCACACATGGCCTCTAATAGGCTGCACTGATGGCTACTGATGAGGTGGCACTGATAAGGCAGCATTGATATTCTGGACTGATATGCTGCACTGATGGTCACTAATAGGCTGCACTGATGGCCACTGATGAGGTGGCACTGATAAGCTGCACTGAAGGGGCTGCACTGATAAGGCAACACTGATATGCTGCACTGATTGGCACTGATATGCTGCACTGATGGGCACTGATAGGCTGCACTCGTGGCCCCTGATGAGCACTGATGAGGCTACACTGATTTGCTGCATTGATGGGCACTGGTGAGGCTGCACTGACAGTACGGGTCTTAAACGGGAAGGGGCGTGGCCTTGACAGGAAGTGGTGGGTCATATTTAAATTAGCGGGTGTACGAGTTTAGTCAGGCCTAGGGCAGCATAAAACCTAAATACCTCACTGCCTTCCCCTCCTTTATTCTTCCCTCCCTACTTTCCTTCCTTTATTCATCTTTTTCCTCTTCCTTCCTTCATTTTCCCTTTTTCCTCCCCTTCATTATTTTCTTTTTCCATCCTCCCTCCCTTCTTTCCTTCATTCTCCCTTCCTTCATTATTTTTGCCCTCTTCCACTCTCTCCTGTTTATCTTTTCTTTCTCTTTTTTCTTTCCTCGCTCCTCATCACCCTTAAAAAGCCTTCATTGTTTGAAATTCATAAAGAGTCTCCAACACTGATTTCAGAGGAACCACAAGTCCCAGCAACATCTTTGCATTCGATGCTGGTGAATGGCGCCCTTCTCCTGCTCAAATCATTTACAATTACAAAAAAAAATCTATATCAATAACGTCCTTGTTTTGGAGTTCCAAGGACGCAGCGTACTTCTAGAGATTGATGTGAGGTGTTTCCTGGTCTTCTGTGGAATGCAGAACATGACTCTGTCATTAGCTGATATTATGCAACTCTCTCTATAACCACAATAATGGCATGAGTAAGTGAGGTAGTAAAGTGTATCTAAACGCAGGAACATAAAATGTCATATATTGCAGCTCACTAGTCTTCAGATGTGGCAGCTGCATCAGTTTTCTTTTATTTCCGTTACTTTCACCCGGTGATCCTGCCAGAAACACACTTCCGGTCTTGTAGAGACAACGCTAACTCACTGTACTGTATCTCTGGGGTGGTGGCGTTGTAACCCCAAGACAGGGCTACAAATACCTTTTCTTCTTCTCTATAAAACCGAGGGCGGCAGTTCTGGAGTTCACAGAGATAGCTGAGAACAATGTAACTGATAGGAGCGCAGCACGGAAAGTTGACTACTAGAGGCTATAATCAGGTAAAATCCAGGAACAGTGCTTGCATTTAAAAATAATAGATGAAATTATGTATTAGTGATTACAGAGCTGCGTACTTCTGCGTCTATATATCTGTCTGGAGTCTATCCCTAGATCTGCAGGGAACAGAAGAGCTTTTCCGTGGCAGAAGTTGATGTTTTAGCAGCGCAGGCAGCAAACCTGAAAGTCATAAAACATGTAGCACTTCCTAAACAGTTAATTAAGTTCTTCCAGCGCTCAGCAGCATTTAAGCTTTTGGTTACAGGGAAGGCTTACATCAGAATGCTGCCATTGTAGTGTGCCAAAAGGTCGCTCTAATCTTCTCCTGATGCAAAGCACCGAGCAGCTGATGCAAAACTGCCAAACAGTTACAAAGAAACCAGCGAAAGCATGGCCTGTGTGTACTCTGGTCCATCAGGAAGATGCAGAGATCATTATTGATACCATTGTCTCTTATGCAGGCCACAGATACAAAGGGGGGTTAGCTGACACTGCCAACATTTGAGGGTCCCTCCATTAAAACCCAACCCCTCTGTCTTCCCTTATTGCCCCTCCATTAGAACCAAATCCCTCTGTCTTCCTCAACTGTCCCTCTAATTGGAACTAAATTCCTCTACCCTTCTCCATTGCCCCTCCAATACAACCAAATTCTTCTGTCCTTCTCAATAGTCCCTCCATTGGAACCAAATCCTTCTGTCTTCCTCCGTTGTCCTTCTATTAGAACCAACTCCCAGTCCCTATGTCCTCCTAAAATTTTCTCTCTATTAGAATCAAAGCCCTCTTAATTGTCCCTCCGTTAGAATCCAACCCCCATGTCTTCTTTCATTGCCCCTATATTAGAACCAAATCCTTCTGTCTTCCTCAACTGTCCCTCTAATTGGAACTAAACCCCTCTGCCCTTCTCCATTGCATCTCTATTACAACCAAATGTTTTTGTCCTTCTCAATAGTCCCCCCCATTGGATCCAAACTCTTCTGTCTTCCTCCATTGTCCTTCTTTTAGAACCGACTCCCTATGTCCTCGTAAATGTTCTCTATAATAGAATCAAAGCTCTCTGTCTTACTTAATTGTCCCTCCATTAGAACCCAACCCCTTTGTCTTCCTTGATTGTCCCTCCATTAGAACCCAACCACTTTGTCTTCCTTGATTGTGCCTCCATTAAAACGAAATTCCTCTGTCCTCTTCAATTGCTCCTCCATTATACCCAAATACCTCTGTCCTGCTCGATTATCCCTCCATTAGAACCCAACCTCCCGAGTAGGGATGAGCTTCGTGTTCGAGTCGAACCCATGTTCGACTCGAACATCGGCTGTTCGACCGTCCGTCGAATTGCGAACGTTATGGGCCGTTCGCGCCAAATTCGTGTGGCGCGTCACGGCCCATAATTCACTGCGGCATCGCAGTGCATTGCTGGCTGATGATTGGCCAAGCATGCACTATGACCCGCATGCTTGGCCAATCACAGCGCCGTCAGTAGAGAGAGCTGTAATTGGCCAAAGCCAGGGTGGCTTTGGCCAATTATGGCTCAGGGGATTTAGTACACGCCCCACACTATATAAGGCCGCCTGCACGGCGGCCCTGTGTAGTGTGTTCCGGTGTGCTGATAGAGAGAGAGACAGACAGTGTCATTTGATTTGAGTTAGATAGATTAGGCTAGATCTGTTCCTGCTATTTACATTTAGTGCAGTGCGTCCTGCTCACAGTGTTGAGCTAGATCCGTTCCTGCTATTTACATTTAGTGCAGTGCGTCCTGCTCACAGTGTTCAGCTAGATCCGTTCCTGCTATTTACATTTAGTGCAGTGCGTCCTGCTCACAGTGTTCAGCTAGATCCGTTCCTGCTATTTACATTTAGTGCAGTCAGCGCGTCTTGCTCACAGTGTTCAGCTAGATCTGTTCCTGCTATTTACATTTAGTGCAGTCAGTGCGTCCTGCTCACAGTGTTCAGCTAGATCCGTTCCTGCTATTTACATTTAGTGCAGTGCGTCCTGCTCACAGTGTTCAGCTAGATCCGTTCCTGTTATCTTCCTACTGACAGGCAGGCTTGTCTGGTTACAGTATATAAAGCTACCTGAAGAAAATTACAGGTGTTCTATCCCAGCTTAGTGCAGCTGCAGGCCATTAGTATGTCTGGAAGGCCAAGAAGGAGAGGCAGACAGTCACAAGCCAATAAGAGAGGGCAAGCAGGCTCTGTGTCTAGTGCTGGTCGTGGAGACGGTGCATCCTCATCAGCACGTGGCCATGGGACACGCTTGGCCTTTTTTTCGGCAGCTGGCCGTGTTGAGCCGCAACATGCGGAAGACTTGGTTGAGTGGATGACCAAGCCGTCCTCATCCTCCTCATCCTCTCTCACCCATGCCCAGGGTGCTTTGTCTGGCAAAGCAGCGGCCTCTTCCCTCAGCTCAATGTCATCAGTGACTCCTTCCCTAGCTCCACCATGTCCTCCTGAGGATTCCCTCGAACTGTTTGACCACAGTGTTGGGTACATGCTCCAGGAGGATGCCCAGCGTTTGGAAGGCTCTGATGATGATACTGAGCTCGATGAAGGCAGTAACATGAGCACGGACAGAGGGGGTGCCCAAGAAGGACAGCAATCTGGCAGTCATGCTCCCCCTGCTGCAGCATACTGCCAGGTTTGCTCCAGTGATGAGGAGGGAGGGGATGATGAGGTCACTGACTCAATGTGGGTGCCTGATAGGAGAGAGGAGGAGGAGGAGGAGGAGGAGGAGGAGGAGGCGGCACATCACCAACGAGGCAGGATGCCCTCCAGGGGCCAGCCTAAGGGCAGCACATTGACTGCATCACACCCCAAAGCTCCACATGTGCAGGGCGCTGCAGTCTCTGCGCGTTATTCAAAAAGTTCTTTGGTGTGGGCCTTTTTTGAGACGAGTGCATCAGATCGCACCGCTGCTATTTGCAACATATGTCTCAAGCGTATCTCGCGTGGCCAAAACATCTCCCGCTTGGGTACCACATGCTTGACCAGACATATGTTGACCTGCCATGCAGTTCGTTGGCAAGCATATCTAAAAGACCCACACCAAAGAACAAAGAGGATCTCTCCTTGCTCCTCATCAGCTGAGATTTCCAACCCCACTAGACCTTCAGTCCTCTCTGAGACCTGCAGTGAGAGGAATGAAGGTGTAGAATTAGGTGTGTCACAGCCAAGTACTTGTGGGCAATCTGCTTTTGGTACACCGACGTCAGATTGTACCAGGCAAATTTCCCTGCCCCAGCTGCTGCACCGCCGAAAGAAGTTTGCTCCCAGCCATCCACATGCCCAGCGGTTGAATGCTAGCTTGGCAAAATTGCTAGCACTTCAACTGCTGCCTTTTCAGTTGGTAGACTCTGCCCCCTTCCGTGAGTTTGTGGAATGTGCGGTTCCTCAGTGGCAGGTACCCAAACGCCACTTTTTCTCACGGAAGGCGATTCCGGCTCTCTACCGGCATGTGGAAGGCAATGTCCATGCCTCGCTGGACAGGGCGGTCATCGGTAAGGTGCATATTACCGCTGACTCATGGTCCAGCAGGCATGGACAGGGACGTTACCTAAGTTTCACGGCGCATTGGGTGACTCTGCTGGCAGCTGGGAAGGATGCAGGACAAGGTGCAGTAGTGTTGGAGGTTGTTCCGCCACCACGCCTCCAAAATGCTGATTGTGACACACCTCTCTCCTCCACCCCCTCCTCTTCTTCTTCCTCCATGGCCTCTTCCTCGGAACCAGCGGTGCTCCGTAGGCGTTCAAGGGGCTACGCAAGTACGCAGGCCAAAAGATGCCATGCGGTGCTTGAGCTGGTGTGCTTGGGGGACAGGAGCCACACTGGGGCAGAGGTTCTGTCAGCTCTGCAGGGGCAGGTTCAGAGGTGGTTGACGCCACGCCAACTTAAGGCAGGAATGGTGGTTTGCGACAATGGCACCAACCTCCTCTCTGCCCTCCGACAGGGACAACTGACCCATGTGCCCTGTTTGGCTCACGTCCTTAACTTGGTGGTGCAGCGGTTCTTGGGCAGGTACCCGGGCTTACAGGATGTCCTGAGGCAGGCCAGGAAAGTCTGTGTGCATTTCCGCCGGTCATATAATGCCAGTGCTCGGCTGACGGACCTCCAAAAGGAGTTTAACCTGCCCAAGAACCGCCTAATCTGTGACATGCCCACCAGGTGGAACTCAACGTTGGCCATGCTGCAGCGGCTGCACACGCAGCAGAGGGCCATCAATGAGTACCTGTGCGACTATGGCACCAGGACAGGGTCAGGGGAGCTTGGTTTTTTTTCCCCACGCCAGTGGGCCATGATCAAGGATGCATGCACTGTCCTGTCACCATTCAAGGAGGCCACGAGGATGGTGAGCACTGACAGTGCATGCATCAGTGACACTGTCCCCCTTGTCCACCTGTTGGAGCACACGCTGCGTGGAATAATGGACAGGGCACTTGAGGCAGAACAGAGGCAGGAAGAGGAGGACTTCCTTAGCTCTCAAGGCCCCCTTTATCCAGACAGTGTTCCTGCGTGCCCGCCGATCACACAGGAAGAGGACGAGGAGGAGGAGGAGGAAGATTGTGTCAGTATGGAGGTGGAGCCTGGCACTCAGCATCAGCAGTCTTTAAGGGATCAGTCCCAAGGAACACATGGACTTGTACGTGGCTGGGAGGAGGTGGCTGCGGACGTTGTTGTCCTTAGTGACCCAGAGGACTCCGGACCGAATGCCTCAGCAAACCTACGCTGCATGGCCTCCCTGATCCTGCAAAGCCTGCGTAAGGATCCTCGTATTCGTGGTATCAAGGAGAAGGACCAATACTGGCTGGCAACCCTCCTTGATCCACGTTACAAGGGTAAGGTTGCGGACCTTATCTTGCCATCGCAGAGGGAGCAGAGGATGAAACATCTTCGGGAGGCCTTGCAGAAAGGTCTGTGCAACGCGTTCCCAGAGACTGGGAGGTTACAAACTCCTGTTTCTGGACAACGTGTTGCTGAGGCTTCGGTCAGTCAAAGAAGGAGCGGTGGAGAAGGTGGCCGTCTGACCGATGCGTTCAGACAATTTTTTGGTCCGCAGCCCCAAGGTATGATCGGTTCCAGCAACCATCGCCAGCGTCTGTTTTACATGGTGCAGGAATACCTAGGGGCAAGATCAGACTTGGACACCTTTCCCACCGAAAATCCTCTGGGTTACTGGGTCTTGAGGATGGATCACTGGCCAGAGCTTGCACAGTATGCAATTGAGCTACTGGCCTGTCCTGCATCCAGCGTTCTTTCGGAACGCACATTCAGTGCTGCTGGAGGCGTGGTAACCGATCACAGGGTGCGTCTGTCCACCGACTCGGTCGATCGGCTGACCTTCATAAAAATGAATCAGTCTTGGATCACCACCAGCTACCAAGCACCTGATGCTGATGTAACCGAATAATTTTTTTTGAAATCTCAGATCCCTTCAAAGACTGCCTATGCTGATGCTGAGTGACTATCCCTGAGTAATTATCCTCTTCCTCCTCAATCATCACGCTGATAGCTTGTAAGAACATTTTTGGTTCTGGGCGCCACCACCAGTGCCTAAGGCACAATTTTTCAGCCACTGTTTAACAGGGGCGTGTAATTACAATTTTTGATGTAATACTTTGCAGCAGGGCTCGTTCCTGCATTCCAACTAGAGTGTCTGTGAGGGGTTGCAGTGTTGTGGCACCAGCACCAGTGCCTAAGGCCCAATTTTTCTGCCCCTGTCTAACAGGGGCGTGTAATTACAATTTTTGATGCAATACTTTGCAGCAGGGCTCGTTCCTGCATTCCAACTAGAGTGTCTGTGAGGGGTTGCAGTGTTGTGGCACCAGCACCAGTGCCTAAGGCCCAATTTTTCTGCCCCTGTCTAACAGGGGCGTGTAATTACAATTTTTGATGCAATACTTTGCAGCAGGGCTCGTTCCTGCATTCCAACTAGAGTGTCTGTAAGGGGTTGCAGTGTTGTGGCACCAGCACCAGTGCCTAAGGCCCAATTTTTCTGCCCCTGTCTAACAGGGGCGTGTAATTACAATTTTTGATGCAATACTTTGCAGCAGGGCTCGTTCCTGCGTTCCAACTAGAGTGTCTGTGAGGGGTTGCAGTGTTGTGGCACCAGCACCAGTGCCTAAGGCCTAATTTTTCAGCTCCTGTTCAACAGGGGCTTGTAATTACAATTCTTGATCTAATATTTCACAGCAGGGCCCTGTGAGGGCTTACAGTGTTGTGGCCACAGCAACACCTAAGGCCCAAATTTCTGCTGAGTATATAGGGCAGGACCCTACTTTCAAACATCTAACTTACAAACGACTCCTACTTGCAAACGGAAGGAGACAACAGGAAGTGAGATGAAATCTACCCCTAGGAAGGGAAATTCTCTCCTGTAAGAGTTAATATGGGAAAACAATTTCTCCTTTCCACTGATGCTTTCCAATCCTTGTTCCACAAAAAAACCCAAATTTTCAAAAAACATTTTTCATTGGGACAAAAAAGTGAGGTGAAATCTTCTGAAGAGGAGGAAAGACAGCAAAACAAATGTCACAGGGGTGATAACCCTTCCCTATGTTTTCCAAAAAGCTTAAAAAAGATTTTTTGGCTGGAGCTAAACACGTTAAAAATGTACCCGTTCAAAATTACAAAGAGATTCTAGTTAACAACAAACCTACAGTCCCTGTCTTGTTTGCACCGCCTGTATACTGCTGTTCAGAGTATATAGGGCCTGGTGGCCCCACACCTTTCCTTATTTTAATTTGGGTGCGGGGTTCCCCTTAATATCCATACAAGACCCAAAGGGCCTGGTAATGGACTGGGGGGTACCCATGCCGTTTGTCTCACCGATTTTCATCCATATTGCCAGGACCCGACATTACATTAAACCCGCAAGCAGTTTTAAATGAGATTTTTTCCTTTAAAAATGACATTTGGTGCAGGGACTGTTCTAAACATGGGAAACACGCGTCACTTTACAGGCATACTATAGACACCCCCCAGATACGATATTTAAAGGAATATTTCACTTTTTTTTTTTTACTTTAAGCATCATTAAAATCACTGCTCCCGAAAAAACGGCCGTTTTTAAAAGTTTTTTTTGCATTGATACATGTCCCCTGGGGTAGGACCCGGGTCCCCAAACCCTTTTTCGGACAATACCATGCAAATTAGCCTTTAAAATGAGCACTTTTGATTTCGAACGTTCGAGTCCCATAGACGTCAATGGGGTTCTAACGTTCGTGCGAACTTTCGGTCCGTTCGCGGGTTCTGGTGCGAACCGAACCGGGGGGTGTTCGGCTCATCCCTACTCCCGAGTCTGCCTCAATTGTCCATCCATTAGAACCCAACCCCTCTGTCTTCCTTTATTGCCCCTCCATTAGAACCCAACCCCCCCCCCGAGTCTTCCTCAATTGTCCATCCATTATAACCCAACCCCTCTGTCTTCTTTTATTGCCCCTCCATTAGAACCCAACCCCCCGAGTCTTCCTCAATTGTCCATCTATTAGAACCCAACCCCTCTGTCTTCCTTTATTGCCCCTCCATTAGAAACCAACCCCCCGAGTCTTCCTCAATTGTCCATCCATTAGAACCCAACCCCTCTGCCTTCTTTTATTGCCCCTCCATTAGAACCCAACCCCCCGAGTCTTCCTCAATTGTCCATCTATTAGAACCCAACCCCTCTGTCTTCCTTTATTGCCCCTCCATTAGAATCCAACCCCCCCCGAGTCTTCCTCAATTGTCCATCCATTAGAACCCAACCCCTCTGTCTTCCTTTATTGCCCCTCCATTAGAATCCAACTCTTCTATCTGCCACAATTGCCCATCCATTAGAGCCCAACCCTTCTGTCTGCCACAATTGCCCCTCCATTAGAACCCAACCCCTCTGTCTTCTGTCATTGCTCCTCCATTAGAACCACACCCCCCTGTCTGCCACAATTGCCCCTCCATTAGATCAAATACCTCTGTCCTCCTCAATTATTGCTCTATTAGAACCAAATCCCTCTGTCCCCAACCGCCTCTCCATTAGAACCAAACCCCCCTGTCCTCCTTCATTGCCTCTCCATTAGAACCAAACACCTCTGTCTTTCTCACTTGCCTCTCCATTAGAACTAAATCCCTCTGTCCTTCTCCATTGCCCCTCTATAAAAACCAAATCCTTCTGTCCACTTCAATTGTCCTAATATTAGAACCAAATCCTTCTGTCCATTTCAATTGTCCCAATATTAGAACCAAATCTCTCTGTCCTCCTTAATTGATGCTCTGTTAGGATCAAATCCCTCTATCCTTATTTGCCCCTTTATTAGAACCATTCGTTCTCCTTTTGCACAAAAATGAATAAATAAATAATAATAATAATAATAATAATAAATGGACCCATAATAATTATTACAAAATGTGCATTTCTAATTATTTTTATTTTTTTTTGCATTGAAGCTTACAAACTATCAATGGACTACGAGTGCTGAGACTTCATCACATTTGTGCTCTATTGAACTACAAGTACCTCTGCCGTGGTGGAAGATGGGATTTGTAGTCTCTCCGTTTACAGATCTCTGTGAAAGAATGACGTGGTTGTGCAGACAAGGTCATACACAGCCTTGTGAAATCCAAATAATTGTGGGGGCCTGCAGGGAGAGGAATCACCCAATTCTTCAAGTGAAGCGGGGGGGGGGGGGCAGTTTGGAGGTGGATACACCCTAAATATGGATGATCAGTATATGACAAAGTATTAAAAAAGGGATTTTTGAGAATAATTTGTGATTATAACTCTACATGGAGAGCAGACATACACTATATTGCTAAAAGTATTGGTACGCCTGCCTTTACACACACATGAGCTTTAATGACATCCCAGTCTTAGCCCGTAGGGTTCAATATTGAGTTGGCCCCCCCTTTGCAGCTATAACAGCTTCAACTCTTCTGGGAAGGCCGTCCACAAGGTTTAGGAGGGTGTCTATGGGAACATTTGACCATTCTTCCAGAAGTGCATTTGTGAGGTCAGACACTGATGTTGGATGAGAAGGCCTGGCTTGCAGTCTCTGCTCTAATTCATCCCAAAGGTGTTTTATCAGGTTGGGGACAGGACTCTGTGCAGGCCAGTCAAGTTCCTCCACCCCAAACCCGCTCATCCGTGTCTTTATGGACCTTGCTTTGTACACCGGTGCGCAATCATGTTGAAACAGGAAGGGGTCATCCCCAAACTGTTCCCCACAACCCCACAGCATAATGCCCCCTCCACCAAATGATTTGGACCAGTGCACAAAGCAAGTTCCATAAAAACAAACCCCAAACTCGCTCATCCATGTCTTTATGGACCTTGCTTTGTGCACTGGTCCAAATCATTTGGTGGAGGGGGGATTATGGTGTGGGGTTGTTTTTCAGGGGTTGGGTTTGGCCCCTTAGTTCCAGTGAAGGGAACTCTTATGCCGCGTACACACGGTCGTACTTTTCGTCTACAAAAGTCCAACGGACGCTGACGGACTAAAGCTGGCTGGTAATCCGATCGTGTGTGGGCTTCTCCGGACTTTCAACGTACTTTTTTAGCCTCAAATCCGACGTACTTTAGATTTGAAACATGCTTTAAAACTTTACTTCGTAACTACGACGGACCCCGAAATCCGCTCGTCTGTGTGGTAGTCCGACGGACAAAAAGCCACGCTAGGGCACCTATTGGCTACTGGCTATGAACTTCCTTATTTTAGTCCGGTGTACGTCATCACGTACGAATCCATCTGACTTTTGTGTGGTCGTGTGTAGGCAAGTCCGTTCGTTAGAAAGTAGGCCGCAAGTCCGCCGCAAGTCCACCGAAAGTCTGCCGGAAGTCTGTCGGACAGGCTGTCTGACTTTTGTAGACGAAAAGTACGACCGTGTGTACGCGGCATTAAGGCGTCAGCATACCAAGACATTTTGGACAAATTTCATGCTCCCAACCTTGTGGGAACAATTTGGGGTTAACCCTTCCTGTTCCAACATGAGACTAGTGCACAAACAAGGTCCATAAAGACGTGGATGAGCGAGTTTGGGGTGGAGGAATTTGACTGGGAAGAAGGGGGTGGGGGAACCCCCCGTCTCAACCCCGTGTGAGACACTCTGTCCGAACCCCCTGCATTTCCATCTCGGAATTGGGCATGGTCCATGAGCGGAGCCGTAAGTCTCTGATTAAATGATAGCCCCTTTTTCATAGTTGTGTCCCTTTGAGGACACTATATGCTAATGGTCCTCTCTTTAATTATAGTACAATCACTGCATCCCACTCCTGATGAGTAGCTTTAGGCTACGAAACGCGTAGAGTCTACAACAAGGGTGCTCAGACAAGCTCGTCATTATCGTGGATTTTAATTTAATGTAACATTTTATTAATACTGTATACTGAGGTGTATATTGGATGTACCATGCTATTCTGGATCTGCTTTGTTGATCGTTTCTATATATGTTCTCCTTTGATTATCAGCTCTTCATTTCTGTACCAAGAATGCCTTTTATTATTCGATTATGAATTGACGTGTTTTTGATTAAAGCATATCGACACTAGAGTTAATGTTATTATTATTATTATTATTATTATTAATATGAGTATTATTATTATTTTTATCATGAGTATTAACATTATTGGTGGTGATGTATTACTGTTATCATTACCGCTATCAATTGTTGACTACTCTAATCAAACAATATACGTGTACTGGTCTGATGTGTGCGGTGGCTTTGCAATAGTTTGCGCAGCCACTGCATTACATCATACCATTATCAAATTCTATTACAGAAAATATACCGTTTATTTCAATTATCAAATGCACAGTAAAGTCCCACCAATTCTTCTTTTTTTCTTTTGCCATCTAGTGGCCAAATGCTGTATTTTCTGTTTTAAACCAAACAATAACATTCGACCAGCACCGAAGATAGCCTAATATCATTTGTTTGCCCCATTCAGACAACAATAATGTATATGCACTTTCATTGGGTGAATTGCTATGTGATTTTTTTTTATAATAAGACCCCTTGTGTAACTGATATCTTATCTCAACAGTTTTTCAGCAGTTAGAATAATCTACAAATCTCTATATTTAACATAATAACAAACATATGAAAGAGCATGCATAAAAAAAAAAAAATTTGAGAGTCACATAACTGAAGGTAAACACTGGAATGATAACTCACTGAAAGCCCTTTTCCTTTTAACCTCAGCTCACGGAAGACCGTCCTGGAAGGAGAGGAGAAAACTTGTTCTAGTCGGTTCAGTTTTACAAGTGAAAGCCGTCAGCTGACTGCGTAATATTTGCTCACCTCACCTGGGAATGTTTGTGTAGAAAGAACCAGCAAGCCTGAAGATTGCAATGAAAGCTCACCAAACAAGCGTCTTGGCTGGAGATGTTGATATTATGTCAATCTTCATGTTCAGCTGGCATGAGAAAGCAATGCATTAAAGCGTATTTAAACCTAAGAACAAGAACAGGAACATAGTACAGATTACCAGTCCTTGGATGTGGCGACTGCATTCGTTTTCTTCTTTCTTTTTTCTATACTTTTCTCCTAGTGATCCTGCCAGTAACACACTTCCTGCCCTGGGGTGACAACACTCACAGTACTGTACAGTGGGGAAAATAATGATTTGATCCCCTGCAGATTTTGTAAGTTTGCCCACTTACAAAGAAATGAAGGGTCTATCATTTTTATCATAGGTGTATTTTAAATTGTAGAACCAGAATATCAACCAAAAATCCAGAAAAAAACACATGATGCAAATGTTATAAATTGAGTTGCAGTTTAATGAGTAAAATAAGTATTTGATCCCCAAGCAAAACATGACTTGGTACTTGGTGGAGAAGCCCTTGTTGGCAAGCACAGAGGTCAGACGTTTCTTGTAGTTGGTGACCAGGTTTGCACACATCTCAGGAGGGATTTTGGTCCACTCTTCTTTACAGATCTTCTCTAAATCCTTAAGGTTTCTTGGCTGTCGTTGGCAACTCGAAGTTTCAGCTCCCTCCATAGATTTTCTATAAGATTAAGGTCTGGAGACTGGCTAGGCTACTCCATGATCTTAACATGCTTCTTCTTGAGCCACTCCTTCGTCATTGTCATGCTAGAAGACCCATCCAAGACCCATCTTCAGTGTTCTGGCTGAGGGAAGAAGGTTCCCATCCATGGTTTTCAAAATTTTCAAATAAATATGTGCAAAGTGTGGCTTGCATTTGTATTCAGCCCCCTTTACTCTGATACCCCTAACTAAATTATAGTGGAACCAATTGCCTCCAGAAGTCACCTAATTAGTAAAGAGTCCACCTGTGTGTAATTTAATCTCAGTATAAATACAGCTGTTCTGTGAAGCCCTCAAAGGTTTGTTAGAGAACCTTAGTAAACAAACAGCATCATGAAGGCCAAGGAACACACCAAACAGCTCAGGGATAAAGTGGAGAAGTTTAAAGCAGGGTTAGGTTATAAAAAAATATCCTAAGCTTTGAACATCTCACAGAGCACTGTTCAATACATCATCTGAAAATGGTGAGTTGGCACAACTGCAAACCTACCAAGACATGGCCGTCCACCTAAACTGACAGGCCGGGCAAGGAGAGCATTAATCTGAGAAACAGCCAAGAGGCCCATGGTAACTCTGGAGGAGCTGCAGAGACCCACAGCTCAGCTGGGAGAATCTGTCCACAGGACAACTATTAGTCGTGCTCTCCACAAATCTGACCTTTATGGAAGAGTGGCAAGAAGAAAGACATTGTTCAATGAAAGCCATAAGAAGTGGTGTTTGCAGTTTGGAAGAAGCCATGTGGTGGACACAGCAAACATGTAGAAGAAGGTGCTCAGGTCACATGAGACCAAAAATGAACTTTCTGGCCTAAAAGCAATACGCTATGTATGGCAGAAAACTAACACTGCACATCACCCTGAACACACCATCCCCACTGTGAAACATGGTGGTGGTGGCAGCATCATGTTGTAGGGATGCTTTTCTTCAGCAGGGACAGGAAAGCTGGTCAGAGTTGATGGGAAGATGGATGGAGCCAAATACAGGGCAATCTTAGAAGAAAACCTGCAAAAGACTTGAGCCTGGGGCAGAGGTTCACCTTCCAGCAGGACAACGACCCTAAACATACAGCCAGAGCTTCAGTGGAATTATTTAGATCAAAGCATATTCATGTGTTAGAATGGCCCAGTCAAAGTCCAGACCTAAATCCAATTGAGAATCTGTGGCAAGATTTGGAAATTGTTGTTCAAAGAAGCTCTCCATCCAATCTGACAGAGCTTG
The DNA here is from genome assembly GCA_037952835.1 of Lithobates septentrionalis. NCBI lineage: Eukaryota > Metazoa > Chordata > Amphibia > Anura > Ranidae > Lithobates > Lithobates septentrionalis. The sequence goes on from JBBDGP010002410.1 coordinate 748,199, forward strand.
AGATATTTTGCAAAGAAGAATGGGCAAAAATGTCACTCTCTAGATGTGCAAAGCTGGTAGAGACATCCCCAAAAAGATTTGCAGCTGTAATTGCAGTTAAAGGCAGTTTTACAAAGTATTGACTCAGGGGGGGCTGAATACAAATGCACACCACACTTTTCACATATTTATTTGTAAAGAAGTTTGAAAATCATTTATCATTTTCCTTCCACTTCACAATTATGAGCCACTTTGTGTTGGTCTGTCACATAAAATCCCAATAAAATACATTTACTTCTTTGATTGTAACATGACAAAATGTGGAGAATTTCAAAGAGTGTGAATACTTTTTCAAGGCACTGTACAATGTAAATAGTCATATATAGGTGATAGTTAAGATATACATTGTAAATAGTAATACATGAAAAACCTATAAATTATCCTTCTCCTGTTTCCAAGGTCGCTGCTTTCAGACACTCGCTGTGTGTTGCCATATTTAAGAAATGTGTTCCAACTGACTTCCTAATGGTGGTTTGGGCTACTAAGCACACAGCACAGGGGGGGGGGGGGGGGGGGGGTATGCAGGGAATGGACAATGTTACCATCCATCAAAGGATTTTCGGATACAAATGGTGCTGTGAGTGCTTGAGACTAGATGACTCTCGTGGCTGCACAAACAGATGGTGGAAGTCAAGTTCTCTAGAACTTACTATTCTACTAATGGTTTCCTGCAGCAGCCGTGGATAATAACCCCCAGGCTTTTGAAGAGATAATAGGAAACAGCAACAAGCAAAAACAGGCAGGAACAGCCTTTGAAGCAATAGAAAATGAATGTGCTCTGCTATGTAAACAAGTCTTACCGATTGGTCCACACGTGAAATGGTGAAAGTAGAACTTTCCTATATGATGAAGTCTGCAATAACCTTGATACATCAGTTTTGTTTCTTTGTGTCCCTCTGTAACAATATTTTACTACATGTTGATCCTGCCAATAGATGGTATTTTGCAGATCCTGCAATAGGGACTAGTATCTATGGGGAATATGGGAAGGAACCGGGATCTGTGGAGTATAGGAGAAGGATTTGGGGTCTCTGAAAGATATGAAAAGGGACTGGGATCTCTAGGGAAAAGGGAAACAGACTGGGGTTTATGGGGAATACAAGAAAGGAGTGGGATCTCCAGGGAATATAGGAAGGGACTGGGGTCATTGGAGAATAGAGGGAGGGCCTGGGGTCTCCTATAGAGCTAGGAGAAGGGACTGGGATCTTTAGGAAATTGGGGAAAAGACTGGGTTTATGGGGAATACAGAAAAGGGCTGTTCAAAAAACACCTAGATTATCGCATTGTGGCCCATCGCACGACCACTGCCGCGCAGTGCATTGGAAGCCCTGATTGGCTGAAGCAATAAAAGCTTTCCCCAATCAGGGCACATAGCACTTTCAGAGCCATGATTGGACACTGTGATGATGATTCTATCCAATCATGGCTCATTGCTCCTAGTCCCACCCCACACTATAAAAATATTCTTCCCATTGCGGCCATTTGCAGTGTGTTATTGGTGTGGAGAGAGATAGAACAGGGCTCTGTTCAGTGCTACTAGCAAGTTAGTCTGCTATAGTGTACTAATGTGATTCTGATGCAAGTGTAGAGTGCCAGTTTAGTGTGAATCCAGTGATAGTGCAGTGTGAGTGTAGTGCGCCCGTTCATTTTAGTGTCACTTTATTTTGTCAGGGCAGGTTTCTTGCAATATATTGCAGTGCGTTATTGCAATGTTTACCACAGTATATTGCAGTGCGTTAGTGCACATTAAACAAAATATATTTCAGTGCGTTATTGCACATTTAACGCAGTATATTTCAGTGCAGTATATTTCAGTGCATTAGTGCACATTTTCCGTAGTATATTGCAGTGTGGCAGTGCAGTTTTACTGCAGTATATTGTAGTGTGTCAGTGAAGTGTTTCTGTGTAGTGAGTACTCTAATTAAAGTGCACCAAATACCATTTTCTATTGATTAAAGTGCATCCACGTAAACATTTCCCCATCTTTATTACATTTTGTTAATAAGGCCCCCCCCCCCCCCATGTCTGGGAGGCCAACAAGGAGAAGCAGACATTTCCATGGAACTGTAAGGGGGCCAGCAGCCTCTGTGTCCACAGGCAAAGGTGGACGTGGTGGTCAGTCCTCAGGCAGGTCACCATTTGCTCTGGTTAGTGATGTTGCCCCATGCTATCCAACCACAGCATGCAGAGGAGGTGGTGGACTGGCTTAATAAACCTATATATAAGGATTGAACAAGTCAAAAAATGGTGGACTTTGTGGGCACATAATGAGAGGAAGAATCAATAAAAAGGTATACATTTTATTACAACATAATTAAAAGACATATAAATAACATACAAACAACACCCTGTATGGACACAGTTACCAGTTACCCAATAATGCAGTTACAGAGGGCAGGATCTAAGGGACAAGGATTGATTTGATAATATAATCAAAGTGAAGAAAAGATTTCTGATCCAATAATGCCTCCAAAAACGTGCTCGTCGACGCGTTTCACTAAAATATTAGCTTCCTCAGGACAGATACTGGGTAGGTGCTGGTATATTTAAAAACAAAGAAGTACATGTGTAAGTATTTAATTTAGTATATATCTAAGTAGGTGTAGCTATAGTTATTATAACATTTGCCTGATGAACTTGTGGCTCAGAGTATGGGGGAACCTCACAGAACTAACAGACAACCTGGAAAGATGAAATTTCAAATTTCATATGTATGTGTGTAGTAGTGAAATACACACATATCATGTGGTCTGTGGTAGGTACCACTAAATAAAACAGAAACATATGCATTATGGACTAGGGTGCTGCTATACATTTAATTAAAGTAAAAATCCCCAAATAAAAAAAAGCGGATTGTACTAGAATAGCTCGCCTCTCACCTGATGTAAAACAGTCATATAGATTGAAGATGTACAAGTATTAGGGTATAGATCACACATAGAGGTAAGTGGTCACAGATTCCCACTATAAATGTTTCCAACACAGTATCTGAAAATTGACAAAGTCTATAATTAGATGTTAACCCTGTGAGCAGGGTATATTTATATAGTGAAGCAAAATAAAGGAAAAATACAAAAGGTATATATGAGTGGTACTTACCAATAGTACCAAAAAATGGCCCATAGGTATAGAGTCAATGTATAGGTGAGTACAAAATCCCCTCAAGTATAGAGACCAATGGCATGTCTAAGAGAGGGGGTATAACAACCTATTAAGTACTTTGCATATATGTAGAAACACCTAAATGCAGGCACAACTAACAAAGAAGAAAGGGACAAAGAAAAGATGTGAGGACCCACCTGAGTATGTAAATATTGCACTTATCCCAAAGGGGGAGACCTTTTGTTAGGGCTCAGACCAGTGTTGCCGCATAAGCAGAGGAAGAAATGTGTCCCTATAACAAAAGCAGTGATATGAATAGAGTAAATGTCCAAACAAAAAGGATATCGCAGAATGGTTGCTAAAGTGGCTATCAAAGAAACAGCTTACCCTTCGACACTGCACCAGTGTGTCCAGCTTTCCTCTCTGTATGTAGCCCAAACCCATATGCTTTCCTTCTTATAAAGGGGCATGGAAGTAACAAGGGGGGCGTGGCGGCAAAAGTATGGTGCCAAAAAGCCAAGTCACGTGATGTATCGCGCCGTCACGTGGTCGTAGTCATGTGATCATGGTCATGTGACCATGTAGGTCCCCTCTTGTAATAGGACATGGGGATAACAGGAAGGGGCATGGAAGCGTGAGTATAGTGCCAAAAGAAACCCGATCACGTGACGTATAACATCGTCACGTGATCATGGTGATGTGAGTGTGTTTACATGACCGCAAACATGTCTTAAATGACTATATACGTCTAGTGGACAGGCAGATATCAACAGGAAGTGAGGAGGTACGCAGAGTGGTGTAATCGCATATACTCCATGTGAGTAGACCTATCACCAGGACTCTGCCCCTGCACAAATGGATGGACAGATGGAGCCATTCATGGTAGATCACTGCATTATTGGGTCACTGTGTCCATACAGGGTGTTGTTTGTATGTTATTTATATGTTTTTTAATTATGTTGTAATAAAATATATACGTTTTTATTGATATATATTGGATGATGGCAGGGTGAGGGTCTTCCCTTCCTGGCTTAATAAACCATCCTCATCCTCCATAACCCAAGCAGAGACTAGTGCACAGTCTACCACAGCTGCCAGAGTGGCTTATTCTGCCTCCTTATCCACATCTATTCCTGCCATAGCCCCAGCATCAGGCATGGGGGAGTCAGCTGAGTTATTTGTACACAGCGTCAACCACTTGTTCCTTGACCATGCACAGCCATCACTTGATTCATCAAGAGTACCTCTATAGGGTTTCGGTGTGAAGGCACTGACAACACCTAAATCCCAATTTTCTGCACCTGTTACTTCTATCCAAAGTCTGCAGAAGAGACACCAGAATTTATCCAAAAAATCTCTAATCTTGTTCCGAGCGCACTAAATAGTGGCCTCATCGTACAGACTGACTCCCCAAGCCGTTGTTCATAAAATAAAGAAAGCTTGATTGGAAAATATCATTTTTTTGGCTTTATAAATGTCATTATTGCTGCAGCATGTTCTATAAATGGTACACATGTGCCACTTTACAGGCAGACTAAGGGGACCCTTTAGGCACTATATTTAAAGGGATTTTTCATTTTTATTGTTATTTCTCATTTTTATGGTTTTACTTTGGGCATCAGTAAATCACTGCTCATTTAAAAAAGATGTTTTTTTACAAACTTTTTGTTCATTGATACATGTCCCCCAGGGCAGAACCCAGACCCCCATATCCTTTGTATGCCCAATTACTTGAATATAAGCATTTGAAAATGGCACTTTTGATTTTTCCAGTTTGGGTCCCATAGACTTCAATGGGGTTTGTTATTCAGTTCCAAACTTTTGCTATGTTCGAAAGTTCTTCCACGAACTGAACCGGGGGTTGTTCGGCCCATGTCTACTGGGGAATAGAGAAAGGTCTGGGGTCTCCTAGAGCTAGGAGAAGAGACTAAGATCTCTATGAAATTGGGGAACAGTGCGGGGTTTATGAGGAATATAGGAAAGGGATAGGAATTCTGGGTATCAGGGGAAGGGACTAGGGTCATTGGAAACAGAGAAAGGGCCTAGGGTCTCCCAGAGCTAGGAGAACAGACTGAGATATCTAGGAAATTGGGGAACAGTCTGGGGTTTATGAGGAATACAGGACAGGGCTGGAATTTCTGGGAAATAGGGGAACAGACTAGGGTCATTGGAGAATAGAGGAAAGGCCTGCGGTCTCCTAGAGCTAGGAGAAGGCACCGGGAAATTGGAGAACACACTGGGGTTTACGGGGAATAGAGGAAAGGGCTGGGATCTCTAGGGAATAGGAGAACAGACCAGGGTTTATGGGGAATACAGCAAAGGATTGGGATCTCTAGGTAATAGGAGAACGGAATGGGGTTTATGGGGAACACAGCAAAGGACTGGGATCTCTAGGGAATAGGGGAATGAACTAAGGTCACTGGGGAATAGAGGAAGGGCCTAGGGGCCTCCTACAGCCAGGTGAAGGCACTGGGATCTCTAGGAAATTGGGGAACAAACTGGGGTTTATGGGGAATACAGGAAAGGGTTAGGCTCTCTAGGGATTAGAGGAAGGGACTGGGGTCAATGGGGAATTGGAGAAGGGTCTAGGGTCTTGGGGAATAGACGGGGGGTCTCTGGAAAACAGAGGAAAGGAATGGAGTTTCTGGGACAGTCATTCTCAACCAGGTTTCTGTGAAAGCTCAAGGTTCCTCATATGGTTGTTAAGGGTTCCTTGAGCTGTAACGGATTTACCTCCAGTTTGATGGTGCCTGCATAGTTTCAGGTCCATAGAAACTTGGAAGAACCAGCATTATGACACCAATGATATTTTAGCTGTATAAAAGGGTGGCATTCTGACCAGTGGTCATCAACCCTGTCCTCAGGGCCCACTAACAGGCCAGGTTTTATGTATTACCTTTGGGGAGATGCAGACTAGAATACTGCAATCACTGAGCAGCAAATGATATCACATGTGATGTATTTCAGTTATCTTGCAAACCTGGCCTGTTAGTGGGCCCTGAGGACAGGGTTGATGACCACTGCATTATAGTAAGGGGAACATTTTTCCAACAGGTCACCGGTGTAAGGGGCATTTTTTCCACTGACCTCCAAAATTTTAGCAAGCGTTACCCAAAACGTTCAAATTATTTCTAGGGCTCCTCTGTGGTACAAATGTTAAGAAAGGCTGCTCTGGGAGATAGGAGAAGGTTGTAAGATCTTTGTGGAAACAGGAGAAGTGACTAGGGTCCTACGCAGATATGAGCAGGGACTGGGATCTTTTCAGACTAACAGAAGGAACTTGGATTCCTGAGGATATAAGATGTGTATGTAAGGATCAGGAAGAGAATGGATCTCTAGGGAAGAGATAACAGAGACTGTTTTCTTTGGGTGAGATTGAGAAGATAATGGACATTGCATAACGAGAACAACTTAAAGGCTACACCTCAAAAGGAACTGGGTGATGGGTATGTGGCAATCAAGAATGAGAAAGTGACAAAGAAACATAGAATGAATGTCTGACCCAAGGGAAAGAATTGAAAACGTAAAAGCTGTGCTACTATGTTTTTAAATATTTTGATCCAGTTAACTGATTGTACTGCCTTAGTGAATTTAGGGATTTCTTTCTTCTTGTTCCTCTTATAAGATAGAACTCATCACAGTTCCCTGGGGGAGGGAGGAGGTTGTTTTGCCTTCCTATGGACCAAACGTCATCTTTGCAACATAGTCAGCCTTGTATTTTAGGACAAATAAAACCGAATTCTCCTCTGTTTTCCTCCCCTCTCGAGTCCTACATAGCCATCACATTTAATAGCAGGCTCTCTCCTGCAGCGATGGACCAAGTAATTAAAATCAGACTTGTTGTAGCAGTAAACACCCCCCTCCCCCATGCTCACCCAACTTAAACTTTACATCGTAAACTAGCGCTCTGAGAGATGACATCACTGACTGTAATTTTTGATTTATTGAGTTGGAAGTGTACAGAGGCTAGAAGATCAAGCAACCCTTGTGGATTCTGTGGATGGCCAACAAGGTTTGATTAATGCATCAGCCCAAAACCGCTCGCGGTGATAAGTGATATGGAACAACCGGGACCGCAGCCAGGACCACCGCAAAGAGGTTCACGTCTTTTCGGAAAACTCTGGGAGATATCACACCATTTTGTAACTTTTCAAGAACTCCGCTAAGCATTGTTTTCATTTGAACTGGCAATGTAACAAATCCCCAAAGAGGTCTGAGAAGAACAACATAAGCGCGCTCAGCGACGCACAGGCCATGTAACAACCCAACTGACCTGACCTCAGGAAACGAAAATCTGTTTCCTGTGGGTTCCTGCACTTTAAACTTAAAGCTTTCCTCTTTGTATTGTTTAATCGAATAAAGCTGATGGTGATTACAGAATCCTTCTCTGTAACAGTTAAAGCACAGGTTGAAGAATTCAAACTTTAGCATACCTTACTGCCAAAGGATTTGTATTTCTTTATATCCTGTCTTGAAATTTACACAGATCTGCAACACAGGTGGGAGACCTGCTTTTTCTTTGCTGCAGTTAAGTAACACTTACAGGTCTTATCCGACCCCTAGCTTGTGATTGGGCAGTGAAAAGAGAAGCAGATGACCAATGAGTCCAACAACATTTGTATGCAGACTGCCCCTCCTAATGCCTACAAGTGAAGCTGATTAAAAGAACTGAAATCTAAGAAAAAAAGGGGGATGCCAGGGGAATCAGATTGAAGAGAAAAGTGCTAGAAGATGCTGGATGTCCTCCAGCCAGGAAATAAGGCCTATAATATCTGATTTGCTGCAGCTTTTAATGCAAATAGTAAGAAGCTCACAGTGTGCAGTGAATAAGCCATTTCAGTCCAGGAGAGGAGCCTGTACAACTGTGGAAGACTGAAGGAAAGGCTGGAGTTCAACTTTAATATACAATACATATACTATACAAAAAAAATAAAATAATAAATATATATATATATATATACACTGTATTTATATATCTTTTCAAACATATTACTGGAGAAGAAATAGAGTAGCCTTTCTCAACCAGCATTCTTCTGAGGTTTTTAGTTGTTCCTTGAACTGTGGTTGATTGACCTCCCATCTGATGGTGCTTGTATAGCTCCTGCCGGGGCTAACACTCCTTGGCAGAGCTAGCAGTATGACACTAATGATCTTTTTTATCTGTCTGTAAGGATGGCATTTCGACCACCAATGTAAGAAGACATTCTTCCTACCGGCCACCAATGTAGAGGGGCCGTTCTTCATATTGACCACTAATGTAAAGGGGTAATTCTTCCTAGTAGCCACCAATGTAATGGGCATTCTTCCTACTATCCAGCAAGGTAAAAGGGACATTCTTCCTAATGGTTACAAATGTAAAGGATACATAACTCTACGGGTCACCAGTGTAAAGGGGTCGTTCTTCCCTCTGGTCATCAATTTACAAGGGACCTTCTTCCTACTGGCCAGCAATTTAAAGGGGATGTTCTTCCCACTGGCCACCGATGTAAAGGGGACGTTCTTCCCACTGGCCACCAATGTAAATGGGAGGTTTTTCCCACTCTCCACCAGTTTACAAGGGACCTTCTTCCCTTAACAATGGGCATTTATTGAAAGATAACTGATTGCACTTCGTTCCCAGTTGATGCCTCATGCGGGGAAAAACGTTGGGTGGAGCTGTGTTCTGTGATGTCACCACGCACCAGCCTGCAGGATGAAGTCTGCGGTTGTGTCTATTTTTTTGCCTTCTTACTACTAAATTCTTGTAAGTGCAATCAGTTATCTTTCAATAAATGCCCATTTTTACATACTACACGGTGAAGTTTCTCCCTTCTTGATACTTTCTGTGCTAGAGAGCACTAACAGCAGGATGATCAGTGGAGCTGCGAGTGTATGAAATATTCGTATCCAGGCAAAATTAATATCCTACCAAGAGGGAGCTTTCTTACCGAAGTCTCAGGAGTGGAACATCGCAGCTGATCTAAATCATAGCAAGCGAGTGAGATCCCTATGATCTGGGATCCAATACTTCTGGTAAGAGGTGCATAATTCCCTGTGTATTGGAGAGAGCACAGATGTGTAACTCACACAAAGAGCACTTCTTTGGACAATTTTTTTATTATAAGATTTTAATGACCCTTTTAGTATGGACTATCCTTTTGTTGAGCTTTTTAGCACTGCTATATTCAAATAAGTTGCGCCCTTATTTGTTATATACCTTCTTCCTACTGGCCACCAATGTAAAGGGAACGTTCTTTCCACTGGCCACCAATTTACGAGGGACCTTCTTCCTACTGGCCACCAATGTAAAGGGGACATTTTTCCTACTGGCCGCAATGTAAAGAGGACACTATTCCTACTGGCCACCAATGCAAAGAGATCATTCTTCCTAATAGCCACCGTGTAGTGGGCATTATTCCTACTGGCCACCAATATAAGGGACATTCTTATCCCTGATCACCAAATAATTGGTTTCAGCAAGGGCTACCTGCTGTGACCCGAAAACAATTTCAAGGGTTCCTCTGGGGTAAAAGGGTTGAGAAAGGCAGAATTTGTGTACCTGCAGATTATTCTGTTCCTAATAGAGTCCATAACTGTACTACTAGACTTCCAGTTTCAACATTTCGAATCTCTGATCAGGCCAGGGTCAGAGAGTGCGTGCTTTATAAACCTCTGGTCCATATCTACTATCTTGCTAATTTTACTATAACCTGCTGCTCTGTTTAAAGGCAACCTGCAAAGATAGAAATACCGAGGCTGCCACTACAGATCTTTTTCTGAAAATATAATTTTTTGGCTGCCAAGCTAATCCTCTGGCTTCAATGCTTTTTGAAACTTAAGAATCATTATGATAGCCAACTAAACTAGCAGTTTCAGAAGGAGATCAGTAACATCAGCTTATATGTGTCTCGCTGGGCACTTACAGGGTGCTCTGAAGCACTAGGTATTGGGCACTTAAAGTTCTGGAAACCGTTTATAAATTTATAAAGTCTTTAAAACACTCCATAACTGTTTTCTAGAATTCCAGTTACAACATTCCGCATCTCTCACCAAGCTGGGGTCACTGAGTGCAAGTTTTATAAACCGTGAGTCCATCTCCTCTGCCCCGCTGATTTCATGAACACCTGTTGCTTAGTTTAAAGGCAACTTGCACTGAGAATAATATAGGGGCAGTTCAGAAGTGCTGGGTACGGAGACTTAAGTAGCACTGGGAACTGGGCACTCAGAAGAATTAGGTACTGGTCATTTAGAAGAGCTGGATACCAAGAACTAAGTAGAACTTGGCACTGGGCTTTCAGAAGCTGTGGGTATTGGGTACTCAGAAGCACTGGGAATTATGCACACCTAGGCACTCAGTACTTGGCATTCAGAAACTCTGGGTACTGGGCACTTAGACGGACTGGACACTTGACTTTCAGAAGCGCTGGATACTGGGCACTTTATAACCCTGAGTATGCGGTACTTAAAGCTCTGACACTGGGCACTCAAACTCTGGGTACAGGGCACTCAGGTCTCTGGGTACTGGATACTTGGAAGCACTTGGTACTGGGCACTCAGAAACTATGGGCACTTAGACACACTTGATACTTGACTTTCAAAAGCACTGGATACTGGGCATTTTGAAATTCTGAGTATGGAGTACTTAAAGCTCTGACACTGGGCACTCAGAAACTTTGGGTACAGGGCACTCAGAGGCTCTGGGTACTGGATAGTCAGAGGCTCTGGGCACTCAGAAACTCAGTACAGGGCACTCAGAAGCTCTGGGTACAGGGCACTCAAAGGCTCTGGGCTTTTAGAAGCACTGGATACGTAGCTTTCAGAAGCACTGGATACGGGGCACTTTGCAACTCTGAGTATGGAGTACCTAAAGCTCTGACACTGGGCACTCAGAAACTTTGGGTACAGGGCACTCAGAGGCTCTGGGTACTGGATAGTGAGAGGCTCTGGGCACTTAGAAGCATTGGGTACTGAACTTTTAGAAGCACTGGGTACTGAACACTCAGACACACTGGGTACTGCATACTTGGAAACTCTGTGAACTGGGCACTCAGAAGCACTGGGTACTGGACACACAGGAGGCCTGTGCATTGGGTATTCAGAAGCACTGGGTACTAGGCACTCAGAAACTCTAGGTACTTGGCACTAAGAAGGGCTGGGCACTGGGCACTCAGAAACTCAGTACAGGGCACTCAGAAGCTCTGGGTACAGGGCACTCAAAGGCTCTGGGCTTTTAGAAGCACTGGATACTTGACTGTCAGAAGCGCTGGATACTGGGCACTTTGAAACTCTGAGTATGGGATACTTAAAGCTCTGACACTGGGCACTCAGAAACTCTGGGCACAGGGCACTCAGAGGCTCGGAGTACTGGGTACTTAGAAGCTCTGACATTGGGCACTTAGAAGCACTGCGTACTGGGCACTCAGGAACTCTAGGTACTGGGCATTCAAAAACACTGGGCACTGAGCACTCAGGGGCGATGAGTACTGGGTGCTCAGAAACTTTGGGTACATGGAAGCACTTGGTACTAGGCACTCAGAAGGGCTGTGCACTGAGCACTCAGGGGCGATAAGTACTAGTAACGGAAGCATTGTGTGCTGGGCCTCAGAAACTTCAAGTACTGGGTACTCAAAAGTATTGGGTAATGGGTGTTCAAGAGCTCTGGGCATATAGAAGTATTGGGTCCTGGGCACTCAGAAGCACTGGATGTTGGACTTTCTGCTGGGTACCGAGAACGCAGCAATATTGGGTACTTCTGGGTCCATAGTGTCTCTGTGATTTTGGCAATAAGAAGTAATTCCCACAGGCCCAAGAAAGGCCCATGTTCAGCCACCAAATCACAAGCGCCCTTTAGGGGTCATTGTGTGGGGTTACTTGTAGTTATCATGCTTTCCATTTAACTGAACTAGTTTACTGCTTCTGGTTTCCTTATGCCATTAAATTAAAAGGACTAGAAGCAGAAGGTTTCAGATATGCAACTCTACTTTCACACTGGTCCTTGTAGTCCTACAACTATTGGCATGTCTTTTGCCATACATTGTCTCCAACTCTATTCGCCCAGCACCCTCCACATCATCACTGGCACTGTCTGCCTGGCATCTGCCACAACCGCTGTGCACAATCCAATAGTCTCAAGGACATGCTGCTGTAAAGGGACTGCAGTACTATACACACCTCTGGCGCCCCCTTGTGGTCGGATAATGTTTGTGCAATCAAACAGCCAATCATTATTGTTTTAAATATCCTGGACATTTTCTTCCAGCACAAAACTGTCCCATATTAGTCTCATTATTTTATTTTATTTTTAAGAAAAAAAAATCCTTCACTTCTTGTCTGCTGAAGCTGTAAGTGAAGGAAAATTTCTACATCCAAAAAAAAAAAAAAAGCTTTGATTTGACATACACTTTAAAATGTAAATTCCTTCAAAATTTCACACAATAAAAACACAAAAAAAAAAAAATGTAGAAGGGATGTGCAATCCTGTCAATGACCTTACAGCGCCAACCGAAAGTTTGACAATCATGAATTCTCGCCCTCAGTTTGCGTTTACACTTGTGCAATTTTGCGCATGCTGGCCGAAGTGTGACAATGGACGACAAGAGGATCGCCATTTTTTCTCTCTGGGGCCCATTCACACCTATGTGTTTCTTTTCCTTGTATCCTGGAAAACATGCGACAATGCTTGACAAGAGGAATCTGATGTCCAGAGAACCAGCTCACACCTACCAAACATGCACTTGATTTGGAAAAGAGGTGCAGGCACTTTTTAGTGCTTTATGGCCCCACAGACTTTAATGGGAGTGCATGAAAAACATCTGAAATGTATAAAAAAAATGTATGCAAAATGCATCAACAATTAAACAAAAATGCTTTTAAAAATGCATAAAAAAATAACAAAAAAATGCAGGAAAATGCAGACGCACAAGGGTGCAGGTGCTGCATAGTTTTTTTGCCCCTTGGACTTCAGTGGATGCATATAAAAAAACATACGGAAAAACGCATAAAAAACACATTTTAAAAAATGCACGAAAAAGATAAAAATACAGACGCACAAGTGTGAAACTAGCCTGCAAAAAAACTAGCACCTGGGTGTACCTATTTACGCTGGATCTTTCTTAAAAGAGCTGGCAAAAAAAATCCATGTAAAACAATTTTTACAGGTGTATGGCAGGGACTTTTAAGTGAAAAGAGGGCTCTTATGTGAGGGAGAACTCGGAAGTAAAAGGGGGGGAGATTCTGATGTGTAATGCGGAATTCTGAAGTGAAGGAGGAGCGCTGATGTGCAAGGGGGGCTCTGGTGTGCAAAGGGGGAGCTCTGAAGTGAAAGTGAGGGCTCTGATGTGAGAGGGGAGGCTCTGATGTGAAAAGAGGGGCTCTGAAGTAAAAGGGCGGGGCTCGGATGTGCAATGGGGGACTCTGAAGTTAAAGAGGAGCCCTGATGTGCAGGGGGAGGGCTCTGATGTGCAAGGGGAGAATCTGAAGGTAAAGGGAGACTTGTATGTGCAATGAAGGACTCCGAAGTAAAAAGATGAGCTCTGATGTGCAAGAAGGGGAGGGGCTCTGATGTGCAATGGGGGACTCTGAAGTGAAAAGGGGGGCTCTAATGTGCAAGGGGAGGCTCTGATGTGAGAGGGGGCTCTGAAGTAAGGGGGAACTCTGAAGTGAAAGTGGGGGCTCTAAAACAAAAGGGGGGGCTCTGATGTGCAATGGGGACTCTGAAGTGAAATGGGGGGCTTCTGATGTGAGAGGGGGCTCTGAAGTGAAAAGAGGGGCTCTGAAGTAAGGGGGAACTTTGAAGTGAAAGTGAGGGCTCTGAAGCAAAAGGGGGGGCTCTAACGTACAAGGGGAGGCTCTGATGTAAGATGGGGCTTTGAGGTGAAAAGAGGGTCTCCGAAGTAAGGGGGAACTCTGAAGTGAAAGGGCTCTAAAGTAAAAGGGCAGGACTCTGATGTGCAATGGGGGACCTGAAGTTAAAGAGGAGCCCTGGGGAGACTCAGAAGGTAAAGGGAGGTTTGTATGTGCAATGGGGGACTCTGAAGTGAAAGATGAGCTCTGGTGTGCAAGAAGGGGAGGGGCTCTGAAGTAAAAGAGGAACCCTGACGTGCAAGGTGGGGTTGCTGTGAAGTAAAAGGGGAGGCTCTGATGTGCGGGGGGGGGGGGGGGCTCTGAACAGAAAAGAGGGGCTTTGACGTAAGGCGGAACTCTAAAGTAAAAGAGAGGGCTCAGAAGTAAAGGGAGTGGGGGACTCTGATGTGCAATTTGGGAACTCTGAAGTGAAAGGGGGGTTCTGATGTGCAAAGGGGGGTCTCTAAAGTGAGAGAGGGGGGGGTCTGAAATGAAAGGGGGAACTCTGAAGTGAAGGGTGGAACTCTGAAGTGAAGGGGGGAGCTCTGATGGGGACTCAAAAGTAAAAAACGAGCCCTGATGTGCAGGGGATAGGGGGGTGTGATGTGCAAGGAGGGGCTCTGAAGTAAAAAGGGGTCTCTGGTGTGGGGGGGGGGGGGGGTCTCTGAATGTAAAGGGGGGGCCTAAAGTGAAAGGGGGGATTCTGGTGTAAAGTTTATTCATTAATTTATAAAACTGATATTTTTTTACCCTGCGACAATTTGTAATTTATACAATGCGGCCCGTGTGCAAAAACCCCTAAAGTGCTTTCCCACATTCATTGATGCTTTTTTCCCCATGCATCATACAGTAATGTGCATTCTGTTAAAAATATGCATAAAATAAAAGTAAAAAAAAAATAAAAAATAAAAATGTAAAAGTAAAAAATATATATATATACATAAAAAAACCCCCACCAAAACGCATATTACAAATGTTGCACAGTGTGGAAACACAGACACTTTGCAGAGCTGTGACGGGATAAGAAAGGGAGAAAGGGGTGGAAGAAGAAGAAGAATTAGGGGTGTCAGTATGAGGATTATATGGGAGGTGACCACTCTGCTCTCTCCTTTACACCATCTATTACTCTTGTAGTCACTGCTCCCCCTGCTGGACACTATGTAGAGCTACAACAGGAAGAGGAGAAGATTCCCTGACGCTCTGTTGCCATGGAGAGAGGAGTTCAGGTCTCCATGGAGATGTAAACAATCTAGAATCACACCACGTGGTAAGCATTGTGTGCCCTCTATGGAGGTTTATCAATATTTAACACACAGGGGAAGGTGAGCGGCTGATCAGGAGGTGAGTGAGCTGTGTGTGTGGATTTGGGGGGGGGGTGGATTTTTTTTCGTATGGTAAATTGAGGCTCATTCACGTTTTTGTGCGTCGGCCTGTCGTTTCTCTTCATCTGATCTACGCCGGTCACCCGCAAGGACCTATAGAAAACAATTGTCTTCTATGTGCCCTGTTAACGCCACAATGCGGTGGGTTACGGGACATCCAATGAAATGCGGACATGTTGCATTTTTCTACAACGTGCGGGGGTTTATATGAAGAAGCTGCTTCCGCACCACATAGAAATGCATGACTTTGACAATTCAGTAAAGTTTTTAAAAAATGGTAAACAGTATCTGGAGCTGTAAGCCCCCCCCCCCCCCCCCCCCGCCACAGCGAAGGTCGCCTGCCTGTTGCCGGGGTTCACACTGGAACACGGTGCAGAAAAGGCGCATTCTGTGCGTGTTTCCTGCGCCGCATGTGAACGCACTGTCCTTTTGAGAAGCAAATGGCTGCCATTAATTGTCAATGGCACCCCAAACGCGTTACGTCTGCGGCCACCAAACTGCGTGATACCGCAATACCAATGCGGTTTGGTGCGGCATGATCTGAAGAAGTAATGCTTGTGCTACTTTTTCCATGTTCCAGTATGTTTGGTAGCAGCGGCGGCCCGTCCATAAGGTGCGCCACACCCCTAATCTCTATGTAAGTGGCCCTTTAATCACCATGTAGGGCGCCGGACGCTTAGAGTTCTACAGGTGGCGTTTTTTTAGCGATTAGAGCCGCTTTTGCCTTCCTGCTTCTCCTCCCGGCCAATCAGGACAGGAAGCAGGTCCTGAGACTGGATTGGCCAGCCAAAGCCACCCAGGACCTGGATGGGGTAAGTGCGGGGCTGGCGGGCTTGCAAGCAGGGCTGGCGGGGGCTGTTTGCCCCCCCCCCCCCAAAAAAAAAAAAATCAAGCACCAGACACCATTGTTTGGTGGTCAGCTGAAATGAATAGCTGTCAAAACTGGAACGCACAGCACCGCGCGGGCCTATGCTCTAGCGTGAGCCGGCCCTAGTTGTGAGCAATGAGGTATACAGTATATACATATATATATACACACACACACACACATTATATTACCAAAAGTATTGGGACACCTGCCTTTACACGCACATGAACTTTAATGGCATCCCAGTCTTAGTCCGTAGGGTTCAATATTGAGTTGGCCCTCCCTTTTCAGCTATAACAGCTTCAACTCTTCTGGGAAGGCCGTCCACAAGGTTTAGGAGTGTGTCTATGGGAAGGTCTGACCATTCTTCCAGAAGCGCATTTGTGAGGTCAGGCACTGATGTGGACGAGAAGGCCTGGCTCACAGTCTCCGCTCTAATTCATCCTAAAGGTGTTCTGTTGGGTTGAGGTCAGGACTCTGTGCAGGCTAGTCAAGTTCCTCCACCCCAAACTCGCTCATCCAGGTCTTTATGGACCTTGCTTTGTGAACTGGTCCAAATCATTTGGTGGAGGGGGGGATTTATGGTGTGGGGTTTGTTCTTCAGGGGTTGGGCTTGGCCCCTTAGTTCCAGTGAAGGGAACTCTTAGGGCATCAGCATACCAAGACATTTTGGACAATTTCTTGCTCCCAACTTTGTGGGAACAGTTTGGGGATGGCCCCTTCCTGTTCCAACATGACTGCACACCAGTTCACAAAGCAAGGTCCATAAAGACATGGATGAGCGAGTTTGGGGTGGAGGAACTTGACTGGCCTGCACAGAATCCTGACCTCTACCTGATAGAACACCTTTGGGATGAATTAGAGTGGAGACTGCGAGCCAGGCCTTCTCGTCCACATCAGTGCCTGACCTCACAAATGCGCTTCTGGAAGAATGGTCCTGCCATTCATGTGGATACTTGACACGTACCACCTACCTAAACATTGTTGCTGACCAATTACACTCTTTCATGGAAACTGTATAGTAGTGGCCTCTTTCAGCCAGATAATGCAACCTGCCACACTGCAAAAATGGCTCAGGAATGACTGAATAACACAAAAATGAGTTGGAGGTGTTGACTTGGCCTCCAGATTCTCTCCAAACCAATTGAGCATCAGTGGGGTGCGCTGGAAAAACAAGTCCGATCCATGGAAGCCTCACCTCCCAACTTGCAGGACTTAAAGGATCTGCTACTGATGGCTTGGTGTCAGATACCAGTTTATTTTTTTCTTGGGCAGGTGCATGTGATCAGCGCAGGGCCAATCAGCACTGTCCAGACAGAGGGTATGGGGTCATGCAGCCTCGTAGGACAATTAGAGGAGAATGAAAACTTTTCCTACAAGTTTTAACCAGACACTGATAGAAGTCACAAGACTGCTATATACTGCTGATGAGAAAAGGTATTTAGCAGTTTATATTCACTAAAACAATTGCATTTCCGTGTTCTGTGTACAGTGGGAGACCAGATATAGTGAATGCAGAGTCCTGGGTTTAAATGAAATGTGATCTAGATGAGCATGTTGGGATTTGGTGTATGGACAGTCGGCTTTGCCAGCAGCCCAAGGCACGCAGTCACATGATCTGGCTGGAGTAATGCGATATCCGGTCGCTGTGGGTCACTGCACTTTATATTTCACCTTTGCTGTTTGCAGCACTTCATTGAATACACAAGGATATCTCGATCGATTGTTACATTGTTACAGCTGACGATAATACTCGAGGTCACATGTGATTTATATTGTTTTGTGGTTTTCCAGGATCTTCCCTTCTGTGATCGAGTCACGGCACCAAATTCCTGAACATCTCCCGCTGACCCCCCATCCACAATGTCATCTTTCACTCTGGAGCGATCCTTTGTGTCACGAGAGAGCACGGCGTCTGGATCCAGTAAGTGTTCTTTTCATGTCCTGATCCTTTTTTTAAGGGTTCGTTGACATCTTTGCACTGACGTTTCATTTGCTATTTTGCCTTCCGCTGGTTACTCTCTTCCGCTTCAACAACATGAAGTTTTCAAATATCAGCTTTTCATTTAATTACACACAATATTTTAGACCCAATGATATTACTGAGCCTCTGTGCTTCTCTATGCAATGCAGGCAGTATATGGCAGGGGGCACAGGTTGCTCTGCATAACTTTCTAAAAACATCATGGCTCCCAGCCTTGCATTGGCTCCCTAATGGATGGATGCCAATCTGGAGGAGTGGGCATTCCTAGGCAGGCTGCGTTTGCATATAGACTGCTTTAGGTAATGCCCACATGTGATGCTGAGCCTCTGTGATAGAAAGAACTGAAATCCAATTTATGAAAGGTGCGGGCCCAGGGATAGTAAAGCTGAGAAGGAAAGAGCTAGATCAGTGGTCTCCAAACTGCAGCCTGGGGGCCAGATGTGGCCCTTTGCTTGCCTCTATCGGGCCCTTGGGACACCATTCCTCACAGTATTCCTTCCACTGACACCCCTAAAGTAGGGTAGTATTCCTTCCACTGACACCCCTAAAGTAGGGTAGTATTCCTTCCACTGACACCCCTAAAGTAGGGTAGTATTCCCTCCACTGACATCCCTAAAGTAGGGTAGTATTCCCTCCACTGACATCCCTAAAGTAGGGTAGTATTCCTTCCACTGACACCCCTAAAGTAGGGTAGTATTCCTTCCACTGACACCCCTAAAGTAGGGTAGTATTCCTTCCACTGACATCCCTAATGTAGGGTAGTATTCCATCCACTAACACCCCTAAAGTAGAGAAGTATTCCTTCCACTGACACCAAAAGTAGGGTAGTATTCTTTCCACTGACACCATAAGTAGGGTGGTATTCCTCCTATTGACACCCTAAAGTAGGGTAGTATTCCTTCCACTGACACCCCTAAAGTAGGGTAGTATTCCCTCCACTGACATCCCTAAAGTAGGGTAGTATTCCTTCCACTGACACCCCTAAAGTAGGGTAGTATTCCTTCCACTGACACCCCTAAAGTAGGGCAGTATTCCTCCCACTGACACCCCTAAAGTAGAGAAGTATTCCTTCCAATGACACCAAATGTAGGGTAGTATTCCTTCCACTGACACCCCTAAAGTAGGGTAGTATTCCTTCCACTGACACCCCTAAAGTAGGGCAGTATTCCTCCCACTGACACCCCTAAAGTAGAGAAGTATTCCTTCCACTGACACCAAAAGTAGGGTGGTATTCCTCCTATTGACACCCAAAAGTAGGGTAGTATTCCTTCCACTAACACCCATAAAGTAGGGTAGTATTCCTCCCCCTGACACACCTAAAGTAGGGTAGTATTCCTTCCACTGATACCCCCAAAGTAGGGTAGTATTCTTTTCACTGACACCAAAAGTTGGTTAGTATTCCTTCCAAAGACACCAGAAGTAGGGTAGTATTCCTTCCACTGACACCAATAAAGTAGGGTAGTATTCCTTCCACTGACACCAAAAGTAGGGTAGTATTCCTTCCAATGACACCAAATGTAGGGTAGTATTCCTTCCACTGATACCCCTAAAGTGGGGTAGTTTTCTTTCCACTGACACCAAAAGTAGGGTAGTATTCTTTCCACTGACACCATAAGTAGGGTGGTATTCCTCCTATTGACACCCTAAAGTAGGGTAGTATTCCTTCCACTGACACCCCTAAAGTAGGGTAGTATTCCCTCCACTGACATCCCTAAAGTAGGGTAGTATTCCTTCCACTGACACCCCTAAAGTAGGGTAGTATTCCTTCCACTGACACCCCTAAAGTAGGGCAGTATTCCTCCCACTGACACCCCTAAAGTAGAGAAGTATTCCTTCCACTGACACCAAAAGTAGGGTGGTATTCCTCCTATTGACACCCAAAAGTAGGGTAGTATTCCTTCCACTAACACCCATAAAGTAGGGTAGTATTCCTCCCCCTGACACACCTAAAGTAGGGTAGTATTCCTTCCACTGATACCCCCAAAGTAGGGTAGTATTCTTTTCACTGACACCAAAAGTTGGTTAGTATTCCTTCCAAAGACACCAGAAGTAGGGTAGTATTCCTTCCACTGACACCAATAAAGTAGGGTAGTATTCCTTCCACTGACACCAAAAGTAGGGTAGTATTCCTTCCAATGACACCAAATGTAGGGTAGTATTCCTTCCACTGACACCCCTAAAGTAGGGTAGTATTCCTTCCACTGACACCCCTAAAGTAGGGCAGTATTCCTCCCACTGACACCCCTAAAGTAGAGAAGTATTCCTTCCACTGACACCAAAAGTAGGGTGGTATTCCTCCTATTGACACCCAAAAGTAGGGTAGTATTCCTTCCACTAACACCCATAAAGTAGGGTAGTATTCCTCCCCCTGACACACCTAAAGTAGGGTAGTATTCCTTCCACTGATACCCCCAAAGTAGGGTAGTATTCTTTTCACTGACACCAAAAGTTGGTTAGTATTCCTTCCAAAGACACCAGAAGTAGGGTAGTATTCCTTCCACTGACACCAATAAAGTAGGGTAGTATTCCTTCCACTGACACCAAAAGTAGGGTAGTATTCCTTCCAATGACACCAAATGTAGGGTAGTATTCCTTCCACTGATACCCCTAAAGTGGGGTAGTTTTCTTTCCACTGACACCAAAAGTAGGGTAGTATTCTTTCCACTGACACCATAAGTAGGGTGGTATTCCTCCTATTGACACCCTAAAGTAGGGTAGTATTCCTTCCACTGACACCCCTAAAGTAGGGTAGTATTCCCTCCACTGACATCCCTAAAGTAGGGTAGTATTCCTTCCACTGACACCCCTAAAGTAGGGTAGTATTCCTTCCACTGACACCCCTAAAGTAGGGCAGTATTCCTCCCACTGACACCCCTAAAGTAGAGAAGTATTCCTTCCACTGACACCAAAAGTAGGGTGGTATTCCTCCTATTGACACCCAAAAGTAGGGTAGTATTCCTTCCACTAACACCCATAAAGTAGGGTAGTATTCCTCCCCCTGACACACCTAAAGTAGGGTAGTATTCCTTCCACTGATACCCCCAAAGTAGGGTAGTATTCTTTTCACTGACACCAAAAGTTGGTTAGTATTCCTTCCAAAGACACCAGAAGTAGGGTAGTATTCCTTCCACTGACACCAATAAAGTAGGGTAGTATTCCTTCCACTGACACCAAAAGTAGGGTAGTATTCCTTCCAATGACACCAAATGTAGGGTAGTATTCCTTCCACTGACACCCCTAAAGTAGGGTAGTATTCCTTCCACTGACACCCCTAAAGTAGGGCAGTATTCCTCCCACTGACACCCCTAAAGTAGAGAAGTATTCCTTCCACTGACACCAAAAGTAGGGTGGTATTCCTCCTATTGACACCCAAAAGTAGGGTAGTATTCCTTCCACTAACACCCATAAAGTAGGGTAGTATTCCTCCCCCTGACACACCTAAAGTAGGGTAGTATTCCTTCCACTGATACCCCCAAAGTAGGGTAGTATTCTTTTCACTGACACCAAAAGTTGGTTAGTATTCCTTCCAAAGACACCAGAAGTAGGGTAGTATTCCTTCCACTGACACCAATAAAGTAGGGTAGTATTCCTTCCACTGACACCAAAAGTAGGGTAGTATTCCTTCCAATGACACCAAATGTAGGGTAGTATTCCTTCCACTGATACCCCTAAAGTGGGGTAGTTTTCTTTCCACTGACACCAAAAGTAGGGTAGTATTCCTCTCTTCCAACCTGAGAGACCTGGAGCAGTTTGCAAAAGAAGAGCGGTCCAAAATTCCAGTAGAGAGGTGTAAGAAACCCGTTGATGGTTACAGGAAGTTATCGATTTATTTTTTTCCAAGGGGTGTGCTATCAAATATTAAATTGAAGGTGCCAATAATTTTGTCCTGTCCATTTTTGGAGCTTTGCGTGGAATGTGTCAGATTTGGCTTTTTGTTTCTCCACTTTTTGTGTCATACCGATACAAACAAAA
The DNA here is from genome assembly GCA_037952835.1 of Lithobates septentrionalis. Lineage (NCBI taxonomy): Eukaryota > Metazoa > Chordata > Amphibia > Anura > Ranidae > Lithobates > Lithobates septentrionalis. Next base: position 770,367 of record JBBDGP010002410.1, read on the forward strand.
GAAATGAACACGAGAATGCCTAAACATTTGTAATTGCAACAAAGTTGGTGCATTATCTGACAGAAATGCAGGGGTGCCAATATTTTTGGCCATGATTGCATGTACCGTATTTCCCCGAAAATAAGCCCGGGTCTTATATTAATTTTGGCAGAAAGAGACACAGTAGGGCTTATTTTCAGGGTAGGTCTTATCATGTCATGAGCTGTCTTCTCTCCCCCTCTTCCTCCCTGCCTGTCAGGAATCCCCAGTGGAACCGAGTAAAAGTGGTTGTAAAATGCTAGAATCCTCTCTATTACAGTATTATATAATGTAAACTGTGTATGTTTCTGTAATATAATTGTGTCAAATACCTTCGGTACAGCGCCACTCGGCTCTCATCCCCGCTCCGAGCACTGCAGGGGGGGGGGGGAGATCCCCTGCTGACAGCTGGGAGAAAAGGATGAGAGCAGCAGGAGGTCAGCTGAGCGCCGAGTGGCGCTGTACCAGGTATTTGGCACAATTATTTTACAGAAACATACACAGTTTGCATTATATACCACTATATTATTATTATTATTATATGCTTACCATGTTTCCCTGAAAATAAGACCTACTGTGATTTTCGGGGAGGGCTGCAATATATGCTCTACCCGAAAATGAGCTTTAGTTGAAAGCGCTCAGTGTTCTCTGTACAGCACTGCAGTATATGTCAGAGCTATATAAATGTATAATAACAATAGTGTATGACTGTGAGTGTAAGTGTAGAGTGTAAGCTCCTCTGGTGTAAATGGCTCAATGTACATATGTCAGTGATATACATAACATGAAGACCTTATTTCCTCGGACAGGAGGCGCTCGTACAACATCTCACCGTTCTGCTCCAAGGTCCATAGTGAGCTCCGCTAAGTCCGGCACCGACACAAAGTCTGTGGTTTCAGGTAGGCGGGGCTGTGGCGAGGTGGGATTTCGTGTCACCATCTAGGTGTGTAGTTTCTAGAACTGTCCCATTTCTCTCTCCAGCTCAGGCCAAAAAAAAGAAGAGTGAACCAAACCCCTTCAAGATCTCCCCAGATGCCGACTTCTTCCTCATTCGGGACCAGGAGCGGGAGAAGACGCGAATGGCGAGTACTGAATACACAAGACATATCCAATGGCACACATTGAAAGACCAATATCCCTGATATTGACTTAGTGGTAAAATCACGGCAAAATGCAGTAAAATTGCATCAAAATTTAGTCAAAAGCGTTTTTGGTGCCATCATCATATATTTATAATTTATATATATATATATATATATATATATATATATATATATGTATATATATATACACATTTTTAGTATTGGACAGAGTAGGCAACTTTTTTAACTCCTAGAATAGAATGGTAAAACCCTCTTCAGGAAGGTTGAAGATTTTCATATTGAAGGTTTCAATATCTCCATCCTTTTACAGGAAAAGGAAAAGAGCAAAAATTTGAAAGTCCACCAAAAGGGGACGTACACCACAACGATGAACGCCAAGATGGCCAGGCTACGTAAAGAGATTGAAGCGGAGGAGATGGAAGAAGCTGCAGAGGACGAGGAGAAGGCTGTGGCCGTACTGGAGAATCCTTCTTGGAAACTGGCGGTGACCAGAGGTGAGGTCGGAGGAAAAATGACCATTGCAATTCAATAATGGGGCATGCTGAGCAAGTGAATGGCACAGAAACAACCCCGAGCCTCATAAAAACTTCCACCACCCTCTAAATCCACACCATACTACCCTCGGTAGTGCACTTCCACCATGTTTCCCGGGCTCCGCTGTGCCACCAATAGTTGGTGATGGTGGGTAGAGGGGAACCCAAAGGGCCATGTATTACTTCGCTTCCTGGTTTGAGTGTCACTTTCCCCAGCAGCTGTGTCCGGGGAGGAAGCTAATGGAGCATGGTCTGATTCTAATTCACTATTGTTCTTCCAGATAAACAAGTCCAGAGGGAAAGTCTCCATGAATTCATTGATAAGAAGAAGGAAATGTTCCTCCTGCAGGTAACATAATCTGTGGGCCTTATTTGTCTATGAGAAATGAGTTCTTATATACGACCAGTTATTCAATTCGATATTCTTAAAATAAAAGCTGGAAGCTCATTGGCTGGTAAAGTAAATGAGGTTCGCTAACTCAGCCATCTATTTGGGCCTGGTGCAAAGTTACCGGTACTTATTTCTCAACATGACCTAATACACTCCTGACTGCTAAAACATCTTGCGAAACTGTCAAGTGGCACTTCTACAAAGGCTAGCATGATCAAATGTGCCATTTATGATTGGCAGTACTCCCTGACCGTGAAACGTGATGAGATCCAGAAGCTGGAGGCCATGGCCGCTGCTGAGGAAATGAAGCTGGAAAAGGCCGAGCAATTCTTGGAGGAAGATGCTGTGAGATTTGATGAGTTTCTGAAACAAAACGACAGGAACTCGGTGGAGGCCTTAAAACAGTGAGTTCAAATATCCTAAATCTTACCATGGTCCAATACCATCCTTGGTGGTGATGTCCAGAGAGATGCCATACTGCTAGATAGTTTCCATTTTAACAGGACATGAAGGGTGCTGTACATTTACTGGTACATCGCTGAGCATATGCGCACTGATGTGGCCCCTGACTGCCAATCCCCTGACTGCTGTGTCCGGCTGGGGTGTCAGGTGATTGCTATGATTGGTCATAGAGATCACATGATTACAATGTAAATAAAACAGTCATGAATGGCTTCCATTCATGACATTTTTGTTTACTATTGTGATGCTGTGATTGGCCCTCATCACATGGTGCCTGGATCAATCACAGCACCCTCTACCATGTGATTAGTTGTAGCCAATCACAGATCACAAGCTGTAATAAATGGCTTACATTCATGACAGCTAAAACTATTGCTTATAACAGTGATCATTACTGTTATAAGCAATAATAGTGTAAAAAAAAATGTTTATTTTTTATTTTTTACATACTGGGCTCCATTAACAAAGCAGTATCTTCCCACTCGAAGGGCCTGGTATGGATTGGGGGGAACCCCACAGCATTTTTTTTCTTAATCTTTCATTGCCGCCATTTTTTTTTTTAAATTGAGCCGTCAGCTGGGCACCCCGCTGTCAACTGATGACTCCTCGGTTGTTAAGGACACGGAGGCTGCCCACTCCTTAACAACCATGTTGTTTACTGGTTGTTAAGGATGCCAGCGGCTGCCGTTTCTTTAAGTATCGCATGCCGGGACCACTGCTTATTTTCTGCATGGTTTTTTTTTCCCTTTAGTGAACTGACTTTCACTCCTGTTGTATGTGGTATTTACCGAGCATGTAATTGACGTTTTCAGAATCGCATGCGGTGTTTGGGGTATTTGGGAAAACACCTAAATACCACATGTGATCTGGTTCTGCGAATGAAGCACTGTTACCAGTGGATATCCTTGATCACCGCCACATCAGTCATATGATGACGCTGTACTGCATCGGCGACAGTATGCCCCAAATATTGTATTAAATTCTTTAATTTTCCAAAAGATTCTGTTAAAAAACTGCAACTTCAAAAAACTTGTCATGCCTCTTACTAAATACCATGGACTGTACACTTTCCAAAAGGGGTCATTTGAGAGATATCTGTACAGTCCTGGCATTTTGGGGCTTCGAGAAATGAGATAGGCGGTCAGTACATCAGGATTGATCAATTTTCATATATATATATATATATATATATATATATATATATATATATATATATATATAAAAATACGAATTTGTAGTTTGTAGACACTATAGCCTTCACACAAATCAATTAATACCTGTATATACTTATTGTGATTTTTTTTCCCCAAAGACATATAGCAGAATACATTTTGGCCTAAATTTATGAAAAAATTGATTTTATTGGATATGTTTTGTAATAGAAGGTAGAAAATATAGTTTTTTTCTTAAAACTTTTTGGTCTTTTTCAGCAAAAAATATGGTAAATCAGTAAGAGGTGAATAAATACCACCAAAAGAAAACTCTCTTTGCCTGAAAAAAGATATACATTTAATTTGTGTACAGTGTTGCATGACTGAGCAATTGCCAGTCAAAGTAGCACAATGCTAAATAGCAAAAAATGCCCTTGTCAAGAAGGGGGTAAAACCTTACGGGGGTCAAGTGGTTAAAGAACCAGGGCCTTATAGCCAGAGGAACACCTTGTTGCCATGGGTTATATGTAACAAAAATGTATCTTTTGGGTGGGCTGACCCTTTAGGCACTGGCAGATCCCTAAATTGCAGTAACCTATCATTGATTCTCATTTTTTTATTGCTCAGAGCCGACAAGGAAACTAAACTAAAGATGGAGCAAGTTGCACTAATCAAGAGTCACACAGCCCAAATGATGAACATCAAGAGGTACGTAGTTCATTTTCTCCTAATGTTGCTCTTGGTGTTAGAGATGGACCACGGGTCCCATCCAACTGACCAATTAACAGCTACAACAAAAGGCACCTTCGGGAGGGGCTTATGGAAAGATGACCAAAGTAGAAGCCACTTACTGAGCGTTTCTTGTTTTATTCTATTTAGAGAAGGATGTTATCTGTTCTTTATTCCTTCTCCAGTGACATATCAAAGTGTGAGGAGATCCTAAAAGAGTATCTGATGTACAAAGAATTCCTCTTCCGCCTGTCTCCCAAAGAGTGGAAGGAGGAAGTATTGAAGAAGAAGAAGCAGAGGAAGAAATCTCTCTCTCTGGTCTCCAAAGAGAAAGAAAAACAGGACTCTGAGACCAAAGTATCCACCTCCCCCATCCCGGGAAGGAGTAAGTACATCAGAATGGGCCGCTCTTGTGTTTAGCGCTCATAAAAAGGGAGTGAACACCACTGCAGGCTCTCTACAAGATGGGGCTAAAAACATCTTTCCCGCCCCTTCGTCACTGTTAAAAAGAACCCGTTGTTGCTAAAGGTTCACCAGACCATGTAACACCTCCAACTCTCAGTAGTAGAACCAAAATAATAGAATAGAAGGCAGCACCAGTAACTATTCATTAGATCCACCAGCACAACACACAGGAAACATATCAGGACAAGGACCACTAAAAACCAAGTCTGGCACTGGTAGTGCAGGGGGTACAGATAATAAAGGGTGGTATGGGTAGAAAAGGGAGGGCACAACTGTGGAGGGGGGAAGAGGAAGTGGAGATGGGCACAGTAAGCAGAGGTGGGCACAGGAAGTGGAGGAGGGATAAAGGAAGGGGGAGAAACAAGTGTGGAAGAGGGGAGAGGTAGAAGAGATGGGCACAGGTAGCAGAGGTGGGCACACGAAGTGGAGGAGGGGTAAAGATAGTGAAAGGGGGAGGAACAAGTGTGGAAGTGGGAAGAGGTAGTGGCGATGGGCACAGGTAGTGGAGGAGGGTACAGGTAATAAAGGGTGGTACAGGGAGAGAAGGGAGGGCAGAAGTGTGGAGGGGGTAAGAGGTAGTGGAGATGGGCACTAGTAGCAGATGTAGAGGAGGTGGGCGCAGGTAGTGGAGCAGGGGTACAGGTAGAGGAAGTAGGGCAGGGGGGTACAGATAGCAGAATAGGGCACAAGTAGGAGGGGCATAGGTAGTAAAAAGTAATTGGGGGTTCTGGTAGTAGAAGGGGGTACATGTAGTAGGGTGAGGATACAGGTAAAGGACAGACACAGGTAGTGGGGTGTGCTATTCAGGGGTACTACTAAGGTTAATACACATTTTACAAAAAAAGTCAAACCTTTTCCTTTATATTAATAAATATGATACATTGAATTTGTAATGTTTACAAGGAAATCAGAATTGCCTGAAGTCCTCCAAAAACATTTATTGTGCCATAATGTACATGGCACCTGTGGCCACCAAATGGACAAGAGCAAAAAGTATCTCTTCCATGGATCTCAAATAAGCTTTGTGTTCTGGAAACAGATCTCAGGTGCGTTATGTTTGTCTTTTCAGAATCGGAGAGCCATTCTTCAGGCAAAATCAGTCTTAGTCGTGATTCTGGCCGCGATCCCCGACTGTCTTCTAGGCAGAGCATGAAAACAGCGGGGTCCAAGAAAATGTAAGTGTTGTATATATTGTCTCTATAAGCTGGGTTTAGCAGCTAAAAGGTTGAAAACGAAAAGGTTTACTATCTTTTGTCTTGTCTGTGGCAGACATAATTTCAAGTTATGAACACATTTCCAAATATGATGTCCTTTAATTTCTTTTTTCAGGAGTAATGCATCCTACCAAGCAGAAGATAAAAGCGTCTCAGAAAGCCTAATATCCTCAGATAGTGAAGAGGTGGGTACTACTGTTTATAAGGAGGGTAGTTGAAAATGATAAACCTTTTTTGCTATTATCTGATACTGAGCACCTTTTAAAGGGTCAGTCCTCCCAGCACTGATAATCTATATGGGCAAGAGGTGTGAAAATGTAATTCCTGGAATGGACTGTAAAAAAAATGCTTATGTAGGAGAATTGTCCTGGTGGAGAACCGACTTGTCAGGCCAGAGTTCCACACTTGTCCTCTGAGTAGATTCCCGTAACCTTTTCAGAATTTCCGAGTAGCAATGTTGGATGACCGTTGTACCATCTTCTATGAACTTGTAGTGAACTATCCAAAAACGCATCAGCATGAGCGTACAAGGGTTCGCTATCTGTCCACATTTGCATCTGTCCTTTGTGTTGTTGGTTGTCTACTTCTTGCGTTATCGTGGACATCTTCCCGCCCCTCCTTAAACTGTCTATGCCATTCAGAAGCACTTGATTCATTCACGGAATGTAACCATAAGCCTGTTGTAATGTTTAACTCGCACTTTTGCCAATTTTCAAGCAAAAATTGATGTTAATCCACTGCTCCAGATTCCTGTCACTCATTTTCCGCCAATAGCATAACGCACACATGTTTTTTCTTCTACTACTCCATAAAGACTAAGTCAACTGGTCAACAACCCAGGCAAGTGCAATGTTAAAAATGATGGCGTTCAGGTGTTTTCAGTTAATGGTACTGTTAATGCTACAGCATATAAGGAAATTGTAGACAATTGTGCACTTCCAACTTTGCGTCAACAATTTTGGGGGAGAACTTTTACTGTTCCAGCATGATTGTGCACAAAGGAAGCTCCAGAAGGACATGGGGTTGATTTACTAAAACCGAGAGTGAAAAAATCTGGTGCAACTGTGCATGGTAGCCAATTATCTTCTAACTTCAGTTTGTTTAATTAGGCTTTGACAAAAAAAAAACCTGGAAGCTGATGGGTTTCTGTGCAGAGCTGCACCAGATTTTGCACTCTCCAGTTATAGTAAACCAACCCCATGGTTTGATATTTGGTGTGGAGAAAGTTGAGTGGCTTAGATAGAGCCCTGACCTCAACCCTATCCAACGCCGTTTGTGGGCAAGATTTTCTCATCGAAAATCCGTACTTGACCTAATAGTGGTCTTTTGGCTAAGCACAAATTTACACAAATCTGGTAGGAAGCCTTTCCAGAAATGTAGAATCTAATCCCTCGTTTCCACTGAGCGGATTGGTTCGGTTCGGTTCGGTACGGTAAGCTATTTTGGGTGTTTCCATTATGAAAGCGGCCCATACAACCGAACCGAACCGTTCCATTCAGGGTCCTGCTCCAGATGTGGGGCCATAGAAAATGGAACAGTTCGGTTAGGGCGGAGCTACGATACATTACACTGATTGGTGGACATGTGACGCCATGACGGCATTTTTTCTAAACCCACGTATGGCCCCTGTCGGTCCGACTTGCAGTGGAAACGCTCACCTGAATAGGCCGGACCATTCTAGGCCTTCCAAACCGATCCGACCCGAACCGATCCGCTCGGTGGAAACGAGGCATAATATAGTCACAATGGGCCATCAATTTGGAATGTCCAGCAAGCTCATGTAGGTGTAATGGTCAGAGGTCCACACATTTTTGGAAGCCACATACTGTTCTGTGGATTCTCCCTTTGTGTTTAATGTGTTTTTAGAAAAACATCTGCAGAAAGAATACTCATAGACCAATAGCGGCTATACATGGATCAAAATTCAGTCGGTTCAACAGGGACCGGAAAAATTGTGATCCATGTATGAGCAAGCTGGTTGGTCAGAAGTCAATCTACTCGGGTCTATCTGTGGGGTTTTTCCCGAATGATCACAGCGGATCAGTGCCATTAGGGCACAATAGCACAGTGGGAGTGATTCCCCATCCATGTAGATGGGGGGAATCAGATTTTTTTTTTTTTTATTCAACCTGCTGGTTGAACAAAAAAAATCATTAATGTATGGCCAACGTAAGTGTTCGGGCTTGTTGAATGCATTGTATCTTTGTGATTTGACCCAAAGACTTTGATATCTGACTAGGAACCTGAGCTGTACTTCACCGACCCCCAGCAGCTCCTGGACATCTTCTCCGAGCTGGAGGAACAGAATCTTTCTTTAATCCAGAACTCACAGGAGACAGAGGAAGCTTTGGAGGAGATCAAACATACTATTGCCACCACTGAGGAGAAAATGTAAGGCTGAAAAAGTAATAAAAAGTACTTCATTGTTAAAAGAGATCTAACCTTTATCTAGATTACATTTTGTTTGCTAACAACATTTGTTTGCTAGAAACATTTGGCTGGATTTACTAAAGGCAAATAGACTGTGCACTTTGCAAGTGCAGTTGCACCCATTTTCCCTAGTAAATGTGGTAAAGCATCACTATGTAAAGAATACCCAATCATTATTCATTTATAAATTAAATTAATCATTAAATAGAGCATTTTTTTTTGCACATGAGTGATGGAAATCAACAGCGTTTTATCACATTTATTAAACTCTGGGGAAAGTGAGTGCAACTGCACTTGCAAAGTGCACAGCTTATTTGCCGTAAGTAAATCCACCCTATTGCATTCACCTTTTTTCCCACCCTTAGTGCTGCTGATCTTCTGCAGCATTTTTCACCCACTTCCTATTTAAAGGCCCTTTCTTCAGTGTCAGCTGCATATCATTGCTCAGAGCCGGTTTCCTGAGAGTGATGATGTTTAAACATGCCAGAGCAATATGTAATGGTACAGCCATATACAATGCAACATAGCAATATGTAATGGTGACAATGCAGGAGATAGGGTAATGCCCTGTACACACGGTCGGACATTGATCGGACATTCCGACAACAAAATCCATGGATTTTTTCCGACGGATGTTGGCTCAAACTTGTCTTGCATACACACGGTCACACAAAGTTGTCAGAAAATCCGATCGTTCTGAACGCGGTGACGTAAAACACGTACGTCGGGACTATAAACGGGGCAGTAGCCAATAGCTTTCGTCTCTTAATTTATTCTGAGCATGCGTGGCACTTTGTGCGTCAGATTTGTGTACACACGATCGGAATTTCTGACAACAGATTTTGTTGTCGGAAAAATTTATAGCAAGCTCTCAAACTTTGTGTGTCGGAAATTCCAATGGAAAATGTGTGATGGAGCCTACACACGGTCGGAATTTCCGACAACAAGGTCCTTTCACACATTTTCCATCGGAAAATCCGACCGTGTGTACAGGGTACAGGGCATTACAGTGCAATAGAGCAATATGGAGGCAGTTATCCTATAAAAGGAAGCCCCATAACAAGGACCTTCGTGGCAGAATCTCCAAAAATGATCATAACGAAAGCTGCAGATTTAAAAAGATTTGAAAATATGCGGTAAATACCGCATTATCTAAACTTTACCGCAGTAGTTATTTACCGCACAATTTTTAGTGAATTGAATGTTTGCACAATTGTTTCTGTATGCGTTATTTTACCGCATTTATTTTCAGTGTTAACTCTTAGTGAACTAACCCCATAGGCAACATCCTGCTGCAATTTAGTCCAACTGAGTCTTAATCTTTGGTATTATCAGAGTCAGGTAGAGGATAATGTACCAGTGCTAAACTCACCTGTATAGCCTCTGCCTCCTTAGATTTCAGATCTCTGGATCTAAAAATAATTTGCTTTGGGTAAAGCCTATAATGGAGGTCCTGGTTGGACAACTCTCCAAGATGCATCTCAAACAGAATCCAGAAGGTGTAGGAGTGTCACCAATGGTTTCAGAATACAAAACGTTTTTTATTATTATAAAAGTCCAAAGCCGCGTACACATGGGCGGACTTTTCGACTGGACTGGTCCGACGGACTTTCTGACGGACTTTTGAAGGACTTCCGACTGACTTTTTAACGAACGGACTTGCCTACACACGATCACACCAAAGTCCGATGGATTCGTACGTGATGACGTACACCGGACTAAAATAAGGAAGTTGATAGCCAGTAGCCAATAGCTGCCCTAGCGTCGGTTTTTATCCGTCGGACTAGCATACAGACGAGCGGATTTCTGGGTCCGGCAGAGTTACGACGTAAAGATTTGAAGCATGTTCCAAATCTAAAGTCCGTCAGACTTTCGACAGAAAAAGTCCGCTGAAGGTCCGATGAAGCCCACACACGATTGGATTGTCCGCTGGACTCGGTCCGTCAGACCAGTCCGATAGAAAAGTCTGCTCGTGTGTACGCTGCATTAGAAGTCAAACCAACACATTTCAGGGGCACAAATGTGCCCCATCAACATGGGGACAAGGTGCTTTGGGGCGGGGGGGCCTGGTATGATTCAGGGGGGGGGGGCGCTCGCTCATCCCCTCCCTTTCCTGACCTGCTGGGCTGCATGCTCGGATAACGGCCTGGTATGGATTTTGGGGGGGGGAGGGGTGACCCCACGCCGTTTAAAAAAAAAAAATGGCATGAGGTTTATTTTTTCATCATTTTTAATTGCTGCCATGTTTTCTTTACACTCAGCTGTCAGTGGGCAACCCGCTGACAGATGATGAGTCATCTGTTGTTAAGGACATGGTGGCGGGCTTCCTGGCATGTTCTTTAGCAACCAGATCGTCGCCTTAAATTACTGTATGAAAATAGTAGTTATTTATCGCACAATTCTTAGTGAATTGAAAATTTGCACAATTGTTTCCACCTGTGTTATTTTACCGCATTTTTTTCAGTGTTATTTAACTGTTAGTGAATTGACCCCATAGGCAACAGTAGGCCAAAACAGTCTGCTTTATATTGGAAATGAACTTACCTTTGCATGAACTGAAAAGGATGGTATAATTTTGTTTGATGCAACCCTTTTGTGTTACATCGAAACAATGGGGTGGAAGTAAGCATTGTACAGTCATCGCCAAAAGTTTTGAGAAGGACACCAATATTCATTTTCGCAATGTCTGCTGCCTCAGTTTTTATGATGGAAATTTGTATATACTCCAGAATGTTATGAAGAGCGATCAGATGAATTGCAGTTAATTGCAAAGTCCCTCTTTGCCATGAAAATGAACTTAATCCCATAAAAAAACATTTCCACTGCATTTGTGAAGAAGGCTTCAGGGCGCCCAAGAAAGTCCAGTAAGCTCCAGGACCGTCTCCTACAATTGATTCAGCTGCGGAATCAGGGCACCACCAGCGCAGAGCTTGCTCAGGAATGGCTGCAGGCAGGTGTGAGTACATCGGCATGCACACTGAGGAGAAGACTTTTGGAGGATGGCCTGGTGTCAAAAAGGGCAGCAAAGAAGCCACTTCTCTCCAAGAAAAACATCAGGGACAGACTGATATTCTGCAAAAGGTACAGGGATTGGACTGCTGAGGACTGGGGTAAAGTCATTTTCTCTGATGAATCCCCTTTCTGATTGGGGCTTCCGGGAAAAACCTTGTCCAGAGAAGAAAAGATAAGCGCTACCATCAGTCCTGTGTCATGCCAACAGTAAAGCATCCTGAGACCATTCATGTGTGGGGTTTCTTCTCAGCCAAGGGAGTGGACTCACTTACATTTTTGCCTAAGAACACATCCATGAATAAAGAATGGTACAAGAACATCCTCTGGGAGCAACTTCTCCCAACCATCCAAGAACAGTTTGGTGTGGAACAATGCCTTTTCTAGCCATAAGGCAAAAATTATAACTAAGTGGCATGTGGAACAAAACATTGAAATTTTGGGTCCATGACCAGGAAACCCCCCAGACCTTAATCCCATTGAGAACTAGTGGGTCAATCCTCAAGAGGCGGGTGAACTAAAAAAAAACACAAATTCTGACAAACTCCAAGCATTGGATTATGCAAGAATGGGCCCAGAACACTGCAAATATTGAGACCTCTTTCCAACTGAAGTGCTGCAAAAACTGCCGATAAAACACCGGACGTTTTTGCGGCACTTTTTTAAGGTCACGTGACAATGTGACCTTAAAAAAAAAAAAAACTAAAAAAGAGACATTTTGCGGTGCTTTTGAATCGCTTTTAAGGCGCTTTGGAAGCTCTGCCCATTCATTTCAATGGGCAGGGGTGTTTTCGAGGCGCTTTTTAATGGGCTCCAAACATACCCCAAAGATGCTGCTTGCAGGACTTTTTTCACCAACAAAAAGATCTAAAAACACTGAAGCAGCAGACTTTGTGAAAATTAATATTTGTGTCATTCTCAAAACTTTTGGCCACGGCTGTATGCTGTCACAGGTTTACTATGTGGTAGGTCAACCAGTAAGCACACATTCGTATTGAAACTAGACCTCCATTAATGGTAGAGAGATACTGTATCTGTGATACATACATTTTTTGTTATTTTTTCTATTCTAGATGATAGTGCATCCAATTAAAGTATATATTCAATAGCTGTAGCAGCCATGTATTTTTTTTACTAGGGAAAATGAGACACAACAGCTAAAGGATCAGATTGCACATCTGAAGGCTTCCATTGTACAGGAGGAGGAGAGGGCCACGGACCTTGAGCTCAAGTCCCGGGTGTTTGCCTTTGGCCAATACAAATCTGAGGATCAGGTGAGGCTAATTCTATTAAGCAGTGGTACCCAGAGCAACCAATTCCATTTCAGATCACTAAAAGAGGAATTATGATTGGATACTTGATGATTTCTTAATAAATAAGCCTCAGGGTTGTTTTGGGTGATTTAGAGGTGTGCATGATGGAAAAATTAGTTTTGTTTGAGAAGCATTCGCTTCATTTCAGGTTATTCTAAATTTTAAATTAGAATTTTGAAAGACAGGTAAATTCGTTCTGTTTTGTTTGTTCTATTCTATTGTATTTTATAAAGCAGCCTAAGTAAGAACCATCATCTTTTTTCACTTTTATATCTTACTGTATTTATTGCAATATGTTTCCATTTTGAATTTGAATTCATTTTTAATTTGAATCTTGATCATTCATAATAATAAATGATTCATTTTGGATTTGCTGAAATTTGTCACGATTGTGATTCAGAAATTCGTATACATCCGAACCTCTGAATTATGAAAATTTTGTCAGAATTTCGATGCGTAAAGAAACGAATCGCACATGTCTATTTAGAGCATCCTCTTTGCTATTTCAAACCCCCCTAGGACAACCTTTCCCAATCTTTTTTACCCCAGAGGAACCCTTGAAAGAATTTTTAAGTCTCAGGGAATCCTTCCAAAAACCAATTCATTGGTGGTAAATGGGAAAATGTCCCCCTTACACAATAAATAGATGATTGGCCTCATGCAGCTGGTTATGCCGAGTGGCCCTGGAACGATGCGGGCACCATTAAATGGGAGGTCAACCAGCCACAACTTATGAAACCTTGAGCAACCTCTGGAGGAACCCTGGTTGAAAATGGCTGCCCTTCCTCTCTTCTATTGCATTTTTCATAGACTAGTGTATACTGAGGAATATATATACCGTATATACTCGAGTATAAGTCGTTCCGAGTATAAGTCGAGGCCCTAATTTACCACAAAAAAATGGGAAAAACTTATTGACCCGATTATAAGACGAGGGTGAGAAATGCACAGCTACTGTAAGTGGAAAAGAGGGTCAACAATGCCCATTTGCAGCCTCACTGTGCCCATTTGCATGCCTCACTGTGCCCATTTGCAGCCATAGGTCCCCCGAACTTCAAACTCGGTAGTTAAGTGTTCCTAGATGCCCCCTAGCTGCAGCAAAAATTTGGGGTCTCTGCACCCAAAGTGTCCCGAAATGACATTGCTGCAGATGGACACAGTTGACCGATTTTGGGGCCCCGTATCTCAGGGCCACTTAGTGCTAGTAACCCCAAATTTGGTGTGCAAACCCAGTGGAACTAGCACCATAAAATATCCAAAGCTGGGGTTCCTAATGTCAAGCACTTTTCTGCAGCAGAGAATGACATTTTCCGAACCGATTTTGGGGCCCCGTATCTCGGGGCCACTTGGTGCTAGGAACCCCAGCTTTGGATATGTTGTGGCACCAGTTCCACTGGGTTTGCACACCAAATTTGGGGTTCCTAGCACCAAGTGGACCTGAGATACGGGGCCCCAAAATCGGTCCGGAAAATGACATTTTTTGCTGCAGAAAAGTGCTTGACTCAAGTATAAGTCGAGGGGGGCACTTTCAGCACAAAAAAATGTGCTGAAAAACTATACGGTAAATGAAAGCGTTTGTGCCCGGAGTTCTGCTTTATATATCTTCCCCGGAGAGCACTGATGTTTTCAGTGATGCTGTTGGTAGTCACCCCCGATTTTTGTTCACAGGACAAGATGCTGACATCTCTGAGCTCCAAGGTGGAGGAAGTTTACAGAGCTTGTATCGGGGAGAACCGAGCAAATCTAAACGCTCTGCAGATGTTAATGGTGATTGAACACCAACTGGAAGAATTGCTGGACAGCATCGAGGTCATCCCTAAAGAGAGGATAGAGATTGCCGAGAAGGCCAAAGAAAAGGAACGCAGGCTGAGGTCTGTACAGACTTTCCTTACATATTCCATTTTTAGGGTCGGTGTTGACCGGCTTTGGACAGCGGTGTTTGACCTGCAGTTGGTCTCCATCTAAGCTGCATCAACTTGCTTCAAGCTGCTTTTGCATTCCCTCAGGCTGCTATGGGGATAGAAGCAGTTCTTTGACAAGAAAAGACCATCATCACAGGTCTGTAAACGAAAGGTGGAAATCTAATTTGTTGGGATGTTTGTGCAAGTTCAGCACAATTCAGCATATAGAAGCCCCAAGGACTCGTAATTTCATTGCTTTATTACGTCCAAGCAAAGTGCATTTGAGGGCTTGCAGGTTGTAGCTGCTTTGTATAAGTAGTAGACTTGGCTTTAGCTCCATCTTATGAGCACGTTCATGTTTTGTTTGCACATTGGACACTATGGGGCCTATTTAATAATAAAAAAAAAAAATCACTGTGCGAATGTTTCAAGCATTTGCACAACCATCATGAATAATTTCCAAATTTGTGTGATATGTTTACTTCCTATGATCGTCAGCTCCATCTAGTGGTTATAATGCAGTATTTTGCTGATTTGGGTATTTCAGGAAAATACCACATTATGGCGACTAGATGGAGCTGACGATTATAGGAAGTAAACATATTACACAAATTACGAAGATTCTTTGTGATCTTGATTCGTACAACAAATCTTTTTATAAACAGACCCCTTAACATATGGAGCAGTATCTGTAAAAGGGTGTATTCTTATGGTGGGCACACACATTGTGTATTATTTTAGTGGATTTTCTGCAGCCCACTCACATTGATATACAATCAGTATAGGATTATGGGAAATAGGTCTCATTCATATCAGTCTGAGCAGTTTTGTGTTCTGTTTCCTTACGTCATGCGTGATCATGTATGATGTAATAGAAATAAAAAAATTACAAGTATCATACTATGTTCAAAGTATGTTCAAAGTGAATCTCTCCATAAAGGAATGCTTTCATCTCCCATTATTAGTCACAAGATGACAAGCCCACCCACCATGACAAGGTGGACTCTTCTAAGGCAGGGTCTACACCAAACTACAATACCCGGACCTATTCTATGCTAGTCATCTTTATTCGGAAATCCCAAGCAGTGTTGGCAGACTTCACCTGAGTCTGCTGTCATGTGACCTTCAGCAGCACCTCTTTTGGGAGTAAAGACCAGAGATCCATTGCTGCTGTCTGTGCCTGTTGCTGACCAGTCTTGTTGCCACCCCCTCTAATGACAATACTGCTGGAGTTTTCAGGACCTGTGAGGACCCCGCCGATGGGCACCCTGGGTCCCTGCCTGGACTTCACCCCTAAAGCTAAACTCCGGGATAATCCAATATTGTCTAAATACAAGATTCATGTGTATTCCTGCTCGAATCTTGGTGTGCTTTGTGTATTTCTTCCATTGTGAGACTTTACCTCTGTGCAAAAACTTCCTGTAGTAATGACCAGTCACTGCTGCTCTCTCTCCTTGTGCAGAGTGGCTGGACTTGTCCCCGCCCCCTCATGTCGTTTTCTGTAGTGGGTGGAGCCTTCTGGGTACCTCCCACAGTTCTGCTTTTTGCATAGACTATGTACAGCACATTGATGATGTCACTGCTACTTTTAAAAAAGTAGTATCTGGGTTTGGTGCACAGAAAGTGGATTGATATCTGTTGTCGCTATTGAGGAATATACAGTATAGTGTACTGTGTATAATATAAGTGAGAGTTTTTGTACCCAGGGTTCAGCTTTTAAAAACATGACTTTACTTCTTTTCGTTCCTCAGACTCAGAGAGGAGAAGATTAAACAGCAGAAGCTGCACCAGGAGGAGAGGCTGCGTCGGGCCCTGGAAAGAGCACAAGCCGACCCAAAGAAAACAGTAAGGATCCTGCAGTGTTCTGGGTTTATTCCTTCTTGTATCAAACTCTGATCAGATGCCTCTAGTGCCCTCATGTCCAAATTGCAGCCCAAGGGCACATGTGGCCCTTTGGTACTTGTAGTGTGGCGCTCGGACCCAAGCAGCCAGTAGTGGGAGCATGGATTTGTAAAGGGACTGCAAAGATGGTGATCTCTAGTAACATGTCCCCAGACTCTGGCTGCGTCCTTCACCATGTCTCCAGTCTCCAACCACACCTGTAGCATGTCCATAGTCTTTGACCATCATCCGTGGTAGGGCCACAGACAGTTTTCTGTAGTATTATATATAGCAGTGGTTGTCATTTTTTGAGCTAAAAGGGGCCCCAAATGTGGCCCCTGACATCTCCAAAGGGCTGCACATAAAGTTCATAATATGTAATGCTTGAGAGGACTGTTAGAGACTGCAGACCCAATAGAGGAAATGAAAGTTGCAGAGTGTGGACATGCTAAATTTTTGGCTAGGGATATGCTGCAGAAGACAAAACAAAAATGGGAACATGTTATATGAGGCTAGTAGATATCAATAATATTACCCTAATCAATGTTCCCACTACAGACTGCTGAGATCTGAGTGCCGTACATCACATACAAAAGAGCCACATGTGGCCCTCGGGCCCATGGCTGGCCCAAGACATTGTACTGCCTGTGTCCAAGAATGAAATGCTGTGCCCCCCCCCCCTACAAAAAAAATCACGCCCATCCAGCAAAGAGACATTTCAATAAACCAAATAGACAACCCCAGTCGAGCAGAGACATCCCCATATATTCAGCAAGAGACATTCCCATATATTCAGCAAAGAGACATTTCCATAAAGCAAAGATACATCCCCATATAGTAAAAAGACAGCCCAATCCAGCAGAACATCCCCATATATTCTACAAGAGACTTCCCCATATATTTAGCAAGAGACACCCCCATATATATTTAGCAAAGAGAAATGTCCAAAAGCAAAGAGACATGCCTGGTCCAGCAAAGAGACATCCCCAGTCCAGCAAAGAGACATCCCCAGTCCAGCAAAGAGACCTGCCTCCATCCAGCAAAGAGACATGCTTAATCCAGTAAAGAAACATTCCCAATCCAGCAGAGAGACATGCCCAATCTAGCAAAGACAAATGCCCATCCAGCATCCCTCCTGCAAAGAGACATGCCCTCTTCAGCAAAGAGACATGCCCCAGTCCAGCAAAGAGACATGCCCAAAAACATCAGCTCAGCTCACAGGTATATGAATTGTACAGCACCACAAAAGCTCCCCCCTTCCTCTTCACCACCACCGACCAACTAAGCTCCGATCCCAGCGGACCAGGAGAGCTGCTCCACCCCCAGGAGCGGGGCGGGGCTGGGAAGCATGATGCAAGGATGGCACTGCACACTAGAGGGAGGAAGCCTCGGTTCTTTGGGCAGTGCGCCCCTGTTGCCGCCCCTCTTAAAGTGCCGCCTGTGTCCCACGGACCCACCGGGACCCATGGTAGGATCAGCCCTGCTCGGGCCGCAGGTTGGGCATCAGGGTCCTCTAAACCTTATAAGTTGACAAGCACTGCTCTCATGGTTTTTCAGGCACTTGTAAAACACTTCTATACATTTTTAGGGGTTGAGGATTAGGGTTAGACGAAAGTATTCCAAAGTAAACTGTTAAATATTCGCACCCCAGCATTTGCAGTTTACAACTTTCAGTGCTGCTGGCCTGAACTTCCACTCTTCAAAGGAAGGAGGTAGCAGTGGACAGTGCAATCTGAAGCCAGATTGTTAGCTTGAAGAAGAGGGGGGGGAGCAGAGGAGTTCCTTGCCATGCTAGACTATGGGGCTGTGTGTTTCTATTGATGCACACCCACCACAGCCCCTGCTCCCCCCCCCCCTACACACACACCTCGTCCTTGCAGATTAATGAGTGATAATTTCATGTTCTCCTACAGACCGGCAGAAGACTCATGACACGATCTGATCCGCCTGCACTGAAGCTCAGAACAGACAAGGACCAGGACAAAATCGACAAAGAGAAGGAGGAAGCTCTGCTGTTCTTCACCTAATACCCAACGAAGACTTGCCAGCTGTACTGTGAGCTCATCATATTACTGGATAAACTGACCTGTGCTCAGCTGAAATAAATCATTGCAGTAAATGGTTTTCTGCCATTATTTTCTATGCAACAAACATGGAAATGGAGATATAACAACACGCGGCTACTGAGAAAAAAATGCCAATACTGATCTTTATCTGAAAATGTTGTTTTGGGTGAAATGGAGAGGGTTACATCCCACTCTGGGCCTTACCACTGTGGACCCCCCACTGCAAGATCTCCCTAAACCTCTGGCATGGTGGACAGGTAAATTGAGACTTTGCAGCTAAGTTATCTGTTGCACCAGCCAGCCAGTTCTCCTCCCTAGGGAGACTCCACTAGAGGGCGATGGATGCAATATTCCTGAACCTGCTACTGGATTCTTACTGGGATTATACAAAAAACCCATATAAGGCCTGATTCACACCTATGCATTTTAAGTGCTTTTTACATTTTGCAGATTTGCTCTACAGAACGTGTTCCATAGGAAACCATGTTAAATGGACTGTAGTGCAAATCTGCAAAATGCAAAAAGCACTAAAAATGCATTGGTGTGAATCAGACCTAAGGCTCGATTCACACCTATGCATGTTGCTTTTGAGCGTTTTTGGAGGTTTTTTTGTCATGCTTGCCACGTTTTTGAGCAGCGTTTTTGTAGCGTTTTTGCAGCGTTTTGCGTTTTTTTTTTACAGTTTTAAAAATTTTTTTTTTAAAAATGTAAAAAAAAAAACGCCAAAAATGCTGCAAAAACGGTGCACTTGCGTTTTTGATGCTGGTCCATTGAATTGTATTACATGCAAAACGCTGCATTTTGCATGAAAAAAAGTCCCTGACCCTTTCCAAAAATGCAGAGGTACAAAAAGGCATTGATGTGAACATGTTCCATAGGAACCCATGTTAAAAAATTCCCATGCATTTCTGCAAAATGCAAAATGCATCAAAAAACGTGCTAGTGTGAATGGAGCCTAAGGCTCGATTCACATCTATGCATGTTGCTTTTGAGCGTTTCTGCAGTGCTTTTTGCGGTGCTTGCCGCGTTTTTGAACATGCGTTTTTGCAGCGATTTGCGTTTTTTTTTTACACTGTTTTTTTACACTGTGGTTGTTTAGCAACCAGCTATATACAGTATAAAAAAAAGAAATTAAAAAAAAAACACAAAACGCGGCAAAAACACGGTACTTGCGTTTGGGATGCGGGTCCATTGAATTCTATTTTGATACTATATTTTTTTCCACTGGTACTGGAGGGGGGGTGGTGGTGGTACTGGAGGGGGGTGGTGGTGGTACTGCGGGTGGGGGTGGTACTGGTGGTACTGGAGGGGGGGTGGTGGTGGTACTGGAGGGGGGGGTGGTATTGTTGGGTGGTGGTGGTGGTGGTACTGGAGGCAGGCCCGGATTTGCTCCCTTTGCCGCCCCAAGGCTGGGTCTTTCAATGCCTCCCCCCTCCCCCACACACCACCATTCTCATCCTTTATCGATGACTGCTACAATAGATCAATTAAAAGCATATCTCCACACACGAGAACACTGAAAATAACTGGCTTTAATTGTGGAATGTGTGCGATGGGAGTATGGACTGTGGGTGAGATATCAGGGGTCTAAACAGACCTCTAATGTTTCATCTTTGAAACAGAGAAATGAGATTGAGGACACAGCCCACAATCTCCATCTCTGCAGCCTCAGCTCCACAGAATGAATGGACAGAAATAGCTCCATACAGAGCTTCCTGTTCATTCACAAACGGAAGCATAGTAAACACAGTTTACTATGCCTCAGTTATAAATGAACTGGGTCAGTGATCCCTGCGGATCACTGACTCTATTCATTAAGACATGGGAGGAGTTGGTAAATTACACATTTACCGGCCCCTTCCGCACTCTCCATCCAGAAAGCATTCCCCCCGCAGTAGCCGCAAAGGAGAGGAGAGGGGGGAATCCAACAGCACTGTGGGGGATGAGGGGGGTCAAAGAGTACACAGGAGCTTGGGGCAGCAGGTGGTGGATAGCGAGGGGCGGCATATAGAGGAACAGTTCCCCTTCATTTTCCTCCTGCAGCATTTCAGCTGCAGGCTGCAGGAGGAAAATGAAGGGTAACTGTTCCTCTATATGCCACCCCTCCTATCCAGGTGTACAGGGGGCTGCACGGGAACCCTGGAGCATGCAATTGTGACCCCAGGAACTCCTGTACATACACCCCTGCTGGTGGGATGGGATGAGTGACAGTGTTGGGGAGATGGGATGAGTGGGATTGCTGGGGGGGAATGGGATGACTGTGCCTGAGGAGAAAGTACAAGGAGAAAACAGGAGAAAGTACAAGGAGAAAACAGGAGAAAGTATAAGGAGAACACAAAGGTGCAGCGGCATCAAGGTGGAAGGCGACAGCCAAATCATCGATCCCTTCAGGTCCCTGTTGCTGCTTTTCGCCTTCCACCCTGAAGCTCAATTCACACTAATGCGTTTTTTGATGCATTTTGCAGAAATGCAGGGACATTTTTTAACATGGGTTCCTATGGAACATGTTACAGCATTTTGCATGTTATAGAATTCAATGGACCCGCATCCAAAACGCAAGTACTGCGTTTTTACCGCGATTTGCGTTTTTAATTTATTTTTTTTACACTGTATATAGCTGGTTGCTAAGCAACCACAGTGTAAAAAAATAAAAATAAATAAAAAACGCAAATCGAAGCAAAAACGCATGTTCAAAAACATGGCAAGCACCAAAGCAAAAAGCACTGCAGAAACGCTCAAAAGCAACATCTATAGATGTGAATGGAGCCTGATGCTGCTGCACGGTTGCCTTAGCCCTAGTTCACACCTATGCATTTTTAGTGCATTTTCAGTTTTGCAGAAACGCACTACGGTCCATATAACATGGTTTCCTATGGATGTAGTTCACATCTGTGCATTTTATGGAAAGTGTTGCTTTAGCAGTGTGTTTGGGGTCATTGTCCTGCTGGAAGGTAAACCTCCGTCCTAGCCTCAAATCACACACAGAGTGCTACAGGTTTTGCTCAAGAATATCCCTGTATTTAGCACCATCCATCTTTCTCTCAAGTCTGACCATTTTCCCAGTCCCGACTGCTGAAAAACATCCCCACAGCATGATGCTGCCACCACCATGTTTCACAGTGGGGATGGTGTTCTTTGGGTGATGTGATGTGTTGGGTTTGCACCAGACATAACGTTTTCTTTGATGGCCAAAAAGTTCAATTTTAGTCTCATCAGACCAGAGCACCTTCCTCCATACATTTTGGGAGTCTCCCACATGTCTTTTCCCAAACTCAAAACGTGCCATTTTGTTTTATGCTGAAAGTAATGGCTTTCTTCTGGCCACTCTGCCATAAAGCCCAACTCTATGGAGCGTACAGCTTATTGTCGTCCTATGTACAGATACTCCAGTCTCTGCTGTGGAACTCTGCAGCTCCTCCAGGTCTCTGTGCTGCCTCTCTGATTAATGCCCTCCTTGCCGTGAGTTTTGGTGTGCGGCCGTCTCTTGGCAGGTTTGCTGTTGTGCCATGTTCTTTCCATTTGGTTATGATAGATTTGATGGTGCTCCTAGGGATCATCAAAGATTTGGATATTTTTTTATAACCTAACCCTGACTTGTACTTCTCAACAACATTGTCCCTTACTTGTTTGGAGAGGCCCGCTCCTTAACCAGCTATTCTTCATTCGAAAAATGATCGACCAATCTGAATTTAAATTGTTGCGAAAATCTGAAATTTGTAAGAAAATGAATAAACAAAACAAAACTTAATGGATTCCGAAACAAATCAACGAAACAAAATTAGTGACTTAACAAATTTATCCAAAACAAAACAAATTTCCATTTTATTTATTTATTTCAGGTACTAATATAGCGCCGTCAATTTACGCAGCGCTTTACATATACATTGTACATTCACATCAGTCCCTACCCTCAAGGAGCTTACACTCTAAGGTCCATAACTCACATTCATACATACTAGGGACAATTTAGACAGGATCCAATTAACCTACCAGCATGTCTTTGGAGTGTGGGAGGAAACCGGAGTACCCGGAGGAAACCCACGCAGGCACAGGGAGAACATGCAAACTCCAGGCAGGTAGTGTCGTGGTTGGGATTCAAACCAGCGACCCTTCTTACTGCTAGGTGAAAGTGCTATCCACTACACCACTGTGCCGCCCCTTTGCACATGTCTAGTGCAGTGTATAGGTGCAAAAACACAAATAAAAACAACATAAAAAAGGGGAAAAGTGCTTCAAGTGACAAAGTACAAATACAATGCAGGGGCGTTTTATGAAATCAGTGGGCCTGTGCACAAGATCATAACATGGGCCCCATTGCTTGCTTAGTAAAGAGCCACAGTAAATACTGGGTGTGGTTTTCATTGTGCCATTGTCAGGGCTGGGCTCAGCCCTTCCTTCTCAGAGCTGGCCGCTCAGCTGTCGGCTAAGTGACAGCTCCTATCTTTCCACAGTTACTCAGCTGTTGATGATATCCTGCTCGTCAGTCCTGCCTACTTAAGCCGTTCAGCCCAGTGGATCTCTGCCTTCGCCTTGGTCAAAATCACAAGAAACTATCTCCTGCGTTCCTGTTTAAAGGCTGGCTTTGCTGACATCCCTTCTGGCTCCAGATCCTGCTTACTGTTCATCTACATTGATCCCTGACTTCTAGCTTGGCTGACTATCTGTTCTGGTTACTGAACTTTTGCTATGTTTTGACTACGTTTGTTCTTTTTACTTATATTATTAAACAAGTGTGATTTAACTGTACTTCTGTCTCGGTCTGATTTCATGGTTTCTGACAGTCATGGGTGTTGCTAGGATTGTAAAAGATCTGGGGCACCTTTGGGCACCGCAAGCAGAAGAGTAATGTGGTGTGTGTAGCACGCAGCAGTGAACAGTGGGTGTGGCCAAATTGTGTTAATGGTGGGAAGGACTTCGGGGGCGTAGTTAAATCAAACAAGGTCAGTCTGTCCCACAGTACAATCCACCCTAGGTCAATCTGTCCCCCAGTAAAATCTTTCCCTCCCTTAGGTCATTCTGCCCCCAGTATAATCCCCCCCAGGTCAAACTGTTCCCCAGTATAATACCCCCCCACCAGGTCAATCTGTTCCCCAGTATAATCCCCCCAGGTCAGTCTGTTCCCCTATATAATCCTTTACTCTCCCCCAGGTCAGTCTGTTCCCCAGTATAATTAATCCTCCCCCCCAGGTCAATCCCTCTCAGGTCAGTCTGTCCCCTCCAGTACAATCCCCACCCCCTTAGATCAGTCTGTCCACCAGTATAATCCTTCCCCCTCCCTCAGAACAATCTGTCCCCCCAGTATAATCCCACTAGGTCAGTCTATCCTCCAGTATAATCCTCCCCCCAGGTCAATCTGCCCCCCCAGTAAAATCCCTCTCAGGTCAGTCTGTCCCCTCCAGTACAATTCCCCCTGCTCCCCTTTAGGTCAGTCTGTTCCCCAGTATAATCCTTCCCCCTTTCCCCAGGTCAATCCCACAAGGTCAGTCTATCCTCCAGTATAATCCTCCCCCCAGGTCAATCTGCCCCCCAGTACAATCCCTCTCAGGTCAGTCTGTCCCCTCCAGTACAATCCCCCCTTAGGTCAGTCTGTCCACCAGTATAATCCTTCCCCCTCCCCCCAGGCCAATCTGCCCCCCCAGTATAATCCCACTAGATCAGTCTATCCTCCAGTATAATCCCACTAGGTCAGTCTATCCTCCAGTATAACCCCCCCTCCCAAGGTCAGTCTGTCCCCCAGTAAAATCCTTCCCTCCCTCAGGTCATTCTGCCCCCAGTATAATCCCCCTAGGTCAAGCTGCCCCCCCCCCAGTATAATCCCCCCATGTCGGTCTGTCCCCCAATATAATCCTTTCCCCTCCCCCAGATTAGTCTGTTCCCCAGTATAATCCTCCCCCAGGTCAATCTGTCCCCCCCCACTACAATCACTCTTAAGTCAGTCTGTCCCCTCCAGTACAATCCCCCCCTCCCCCTTAGGTCAGTCTGTCCCCCAGTATACACACATAACCTCCTTGTGATCCTGGGGAACCTGGCCTGTCTTCAGTCTTTCTAGGAGGACTTTGACCTTCTCAAGCTCCTCAGGTGTCATGGTGATAAACCTCAGTGATGAAAGGTTTGGGCATTCCCAACACTTTTTTGGGCATTGTGCAGATGACCTCCGGTGAGCATAATGCCAGTGGTGGAGAGATTGGAAGCTCCAAACTCTTCTTGAGTGTTGTGCTCATGATCCCTGGTGAGCACGGCACCAATGGTGGAGAGACTGGACGTTCCAAACTCTTCTTAGGCGTTCTGGGGCAGCACAAGCCAAAAATCCCAGCTAGGCATGGCACCTGCCTACCAATAGTAATCCCCGGATTGGGTGCCCTTCTGGCAGGGCGTTCCCAGGCAGCGCCACTTTTCTTTCAGGATATTGATTACGGGTTGTGTCCTTCTCGCGGTATGTTTGTCTAAGCTAGATTTATGCAGATCCATGTAGAGATCGCTCAGTTCTGTAGCTAACAGGTCAGAGCAAGGGATCGTGTCTCTTGGCAAATATATCTAAAAAATGCATTGGTGTCATTGATATCAGACAATATGTTGACGCAATAAAGGAGCTCTGGCTTTAGGAGATTGTTCCTCTGAAGGAGGCTGTAAAGGCAGTCTATGCACTCTACCTTTGTCTTAGCTGCCCTATATTGTCTTCTCCAACATAGCAGTGACACGGGTTGCCATCTAAGGAGATGAGGAAGGCAGTGAAGTAGCGTGCGTGACGACACCTTGGGGTCGCGGCTGTGGACCTTCAGTAGAAGTAGCGTCATATGCTCCCACGACACATCAGCTATAGAGCTGCAGAGACAAGATTTGAATTTTTGAACAATAGAGTCAACCAGCTTGATGGCACTCAGCTGAATCTTGGGGCCAAAGCTGTCTACATGCTTGATGACTACTTTGAGCAGCTCCTTGAGCACTTTACTCTTGAACCTCCTCTTGAACAGAGTGATCGCAGCCAAGGCCGTGTCCATCAGCTTGGTGTTGATAAAGGGCTGGTGAGGACTGATCTGCTTTGTCAGAGCCTTAGTAAGATCATTCTTGAAAAGCTGCCACTTTTGGACTTTGTTGGAGCAAGTGCTATATGCAGTCCAGGGCAGAAAACAAGATGGTTGGGTCATATTCACCGAGCAGGTAGATCATTTTGGCCATTAACCACTTCAGCCCCGGAAGGATTTACCCCCTTCCTGACCAGAGCACTTTTTACAATTTGGCACTGCGTCGCTTTAACTGCTAATTGCGAGATCATGCAATGCTGTACCCAAACGAAATGTGCGTCCTTTTGTTCCCATAAATAGAGCTTTCTTTTGATGGTATTTGATCACCTCTGCGGTTTTTATTTTTTGCGCTATAAACGGAAAAAGACCGAAAATTTTGAAAAAAGAGCGATATTTTCTACTTTTTTTTATAAAAAAAATCCAATAAACTCAATTTTAGTCATACATTTAGTCCAAAATGTATACAGCCACATGTCTTTGGTAAAAAAAATGTCAATAAGCGTATAGTTATTGGTTTGCGCAAAGGTTATAGCGTCTACAAACTAGGGTACATTTTCTGGAATTTACACAGCTTTTAGTTTATGACTGCCTATCTCTTTTCTTGAGGTGCTAAAATGGCAGGGCAGTACAAACCCCACCCCATTTTGGAAAGTCGACACTCTAAGGAAATTGCTTAGAGGCATGTTGAACCCATTGAATATTATTTTTTTTTGTCCCAAGTGATTGAATAATGACAAAAAAAAATTTACAAAAAGTTGTCACTAAATGATATATTGCTCACACAGGCCATGGGCATATGTGGAATTGCACCCCAAATTACGTTTAGCTGCTTCTCCTGAGTATGGGGATACCACATGTGTGGGACTTTTTGGGAGCCTAGCCGCGTACGGGGCCACGAAAACCAAGCACCGCCTTCAGGATTTCTAAGGGCGTAAATTTTTGATTTCACTCCTCACTATCTATCACAGTTTTTTGAAGGCCATAAAATGCCAGGACAGTTCAACCCCCCCAAATGACCCCATTTTGGAAAGTAGACACCCCAAGCTATTTGCTGAGAGGCATGTTGAGTCCATGGAATATTTTATATTTTGCCACAAGTTGCGGGAATATGACAAACTTTTTTTTTTTTTTTTTGCACAAAGTTGTCACTAAATGATATATTGCTCAAACATGCCATGGGCATATGTGGAATTACACCCCGAAATACATTCTGCTGCTTCTCCTGAGTATGGAGATACCACATGTGTGGGACTTTGTGGGAGCCTAGCTGTGTACGGGGCCCCGAAAACCAATCACCGCCTTCAGGATTTCTAAGGGCGTAAATTTTTCACATCTCCCTACCTATCACAGTTTCGAAGGCCATAAAATGCCAAGATGGCACAAACCCCCCCCCCCAAATGACCCCATTTTGGAAAGTAGACACCCCAAGCTATTTGCTGAGAGGCTTGGTGAGTATTTTGCAGTTCTTATTTGTTTTTGAAAATGAAGAAAGAAAAGAAAAAAAATTTTTTTTTTCTTTTTTCAATTTTCAAAACTTTGCGACAAAAAGCGAGGTCTGCAAAATACCTCTCAGCAAATAGCTTGGAGTGTCTACTTTCCAAAATGGGGTCATTTGGGGGGGGGGGGTTGTGCCACCTGGGCATTCCATGACCATCGAAACTGTGATAGGCAGTGAGGAGTGAAATCAAAAATTTACACCCTTAGAAACCCTGAAGGCGGTGCTTGGTTTTTGGGGTCCCGTATGCGGCTAGGCTCCCAAAAAGTCTCACACATGTGGTATCCCCATACTCAGGAGAAGCAACAGAATGTATTTTTGGGGTGTAATTTCACATATTCCCATGGCATGTTTGAGCAATAAATAATTTAGTGACAACTTAGTGCAAAACAAAACAAAAAAATTTGGCTTTTTCCCTTTGATCTCTCCTCTGCCCTCAAAGAATCTGACCACACCAAGATCAGTGTGATAAAATGCTTTCCCAATTTCCCAATGGCGCTGTTTACATCTGGCGAAATCTAAGTCATGAAATGCTCGTAGCTTCCAGTTTCTTAGGCCATAGAGATGATTGGAGCCATTCTGGTCTCTGATCAGCTCTATGGTCAGCTGGCCGAATCACCGGCTGCATTCTCAGGTTCCCTGTTGGGACAGTAGAGCCAGAGAAAAACATGGAAGACGGTGGGAGGGGGGGACATTCCCTCCCACTGCTTGTAAAAGCAGTCTAGAGGCCAATTAGCCGATAGGATTACTTTTACATGAAAGCCGACCGCTGGCTGAAAAGAATGATACCAAGATGATACCTAAACCTGCAGGCTTCATTCTGGTATAACCACTCAAAGTCCAGCAACATAGCAGTACGTTGCTGGTCCTTGTTGGGCATATATTGTAATCTTTTTTTTCATGCAGCCTGTGGGCTGAACGAAAAAAAGAGATTGATTGGTGGGTATGCCCACCATTAGAATACCTCCCTTCATCCACCCACATCTAATGATGGGCATACATGCACCATTTATATATGTCAAAGTGCTGGAGTCACGATTTTATGTATCGTGGGAGCGAACGCTGTTGCTGTCAAGATACATAAATCTGCGCTGCAGCTGAATGGCGTACCTGAAGACAAAAAAATGGTTAACAATAAAACACAGTAAACAGTAAAGTATAAAAAATTGCATACCTGAAAAGCAAACATGATAAAACATAATAACAATAAAACATTGCAGAATAGAATACAGTAAAAAAGAGCAGAACAATAGACAGAGAATAGAGAGAGAGAACAATAAAACGACAACTATTTTTACTTTTTTATTTTATATATTTTTTTGTGTTTTTTTTTTACACTTTTTTTGTAACTGTAACTTTTATAACTTTAACCGGTTCCAGGTTCGGGTCTTTCAAAATGCGATGGCATCTTTGGAGACCCTGTGAAAGTGTGCCTAGTCTGTGCAATGCTGTACCCTACGCTAATACTCAACTAGTGTATGGTAGCGTTCAAAACATTCACCAATGCAGACCAGGATTGTCAGGATAGGAGGGACAATAATAGCGTGTGTCACACCTATATCCGTGCTTGCTGTAGACACAACATCTTTTTTGGGGGGGTTCGTTGGGTAGAGGTACTCGGGAGGACATAAAGAAAATGCCTCTCATGCAGCCAACTGCATTTGGTTGGGGATGTGAATGGGGGAAGTACGGGTGCTGCAGAAGTGGTGGGTTCCCAATTAGGATTGGCGAATGCAGCAGGAAGGGCACTATGGGCACGACGGGCCTGTGTTTGTCTTCTTCTTGGTGGCAGCGGGACACCACTTGTGCTTGCCACCTCACCAGCTTGAACTGCACTTATGCATAGTTGCCAACATTGTAAAAAAAATTTTAGGGACACTTTTTTGGCTGTAGGCGGAGTCACATTCTAATTAGGGGGAGGGGCATGCGTTAGTAGGTGCCATTGGAAAGTAAAGATGCAGCGTGATTTACTCGAATAGTGGGCGTGGCTTAAATGGGTGTGGCTCAAAGGGGGTGTGGTTAGAGTGAGATGAATGAGGGATGGAGCGGGAAGGGGGGGGGGGAGGATGGGGGGGAGAGGGATGGGGGGAGGATGGGGGGGAGAGGGATGGAGGGACAGCAGCCCCAGATCCTACACCACAATAGAAATGTGTATTCCAGAGTTTAACAATCAGCAGCTAAAGATACTCCAAACACCTGGTGTTAGCGCTTCAATCATCCTGGCATCATGGTTGTTATGGTGTCAGGATGGTTGAAGCGCATTATTTCTATTACATTGTAATATAGAATGAAATCATTCAACTCACTATAATGCAGAATCAGTGGGACCCCTGAGTGTGTCACCTGCCACGTCCCCTGCCACCAGGTGCCCCCAGCAGAGTCCGTCCTTGCATCAGGTGCCCCCGGCAGAGTCTGTCTTCACATCAGGTACCCCCAGCAGAGTCTGTCCTTACATCAGGTACCCCTAGAAGCAGAGGCCCTCCTTACAGATCTGTGTCCCTAGCAGCAGAGCCCCTCCTTACATCTGGTGTCCCCAGCAGCGGAGCCCTCCTTTAAATCTGGTGTTCCCGGCAGCGGAGCCCTCCTTACAGATCTGTGTCTCCCAGCAACAATGCCCTCCTTACTTCAGTGTCACCAGCAGCTGGCAGCCCTCCTTAGAGCGATCTGTGCCCCCAAGCAACAGAGCCCACCTTACTTCAGTGTCCCTGGCAGCAGCAGCTGAGCCCTCCTTACAGAGCGATCTGTGTCCCCCAGCAGTGCGACAGCTACAGTTCCCGCTTTCTTGTGTGTTCAGTGGAAAGGGAAGCAGCCAATTGGCTGCCCCTCCCCACTGAACACAAGGGGAATGTTTTTTCCTAAAACAATCCCGGTTTTCCCAGGACAAAGGCAAAATCCTGGGAACTTAATCGGGATGAGCTCTGATCGAGACAAGGGTCCCAAAATCGGGATTGTCCCAGGGAAAAAAATAAATAAAAAATTGGGACTGTTGGCAAGTATGCAGTCATCCTGACACCATACCAACTATGGTGCCATGATAATTGAAGTGCATTATTTCTATTACATTGCAAAGAAAAGAAAAAAAAAGAAAGAGAGAAAGAAAGGGAAGGAAAGACAGAGGGAGGACAGAAAGAAAAGAAACAGAAAGAAAGAAAGAAAGAAAGAAAGAAAGAAAGAAGGACAGAGAAAAAGAAAGAAGGACAGAGAAAAAGAAAGAAGGACAGAGAAAAAGAAAGAAGGACAGATAAATAAAAGAAGAACAGAGAGAAAGGACAGAAAGAAAAGAAGAAAAGAAGAAATAAAGGACAGAGAAAGAGGACAGAGAAAGACATACCACTGTCCCCCTGTCCATACCACTGTCCCCCTGTCCATTCCACTGTTCCCCTATCCATCCCACTTTCATCCTGTCCCCCTGTCCATCCCACAGTCCCCCTGTCCATCCCACTGTCCATCCCACTGTCCCCCCTGTCCATCCCACTGTCCCCCTGTCCATCCCACTGTCCCCCTGTCCATCCCACAGTCCCCTTGTCCATCCCAAAGTCCCCTTGTCCATCCCACTGTCCCCCTGTCCATACCACTGTCCCCCTGTCCATTCCACTGTTCCCCTGTTCATCCCACTTTCATCCTGTCCCCCTGTCCCCCTGTCCATCCCACTGTCCCCCTGTCCATTCCACTGTTCCCCTGTCCATTCCACTGTCCATCCCACAGTCCCCCTGTCCATTCCACTGTCCCCCTGTCCATTCCACTGTCCCCTTGTCCATCCCACAGTCCCCCTGTCCATTCCACTGACCCCCTGTCCATCCCACTGTCATCCTGTCCCCCTGTCCATCCCACTGTCATCCTGTTCATCCCAATGTCCTTCTGTCCATCCCACAGTCCCCCTGTCCATTCCACTGTTCCCCTATCCATCCCACTGTCCCCCTGTCCATCCCACTGTCCCCCTGTCCATCCCACTGTCCCCCTGTCCATCCCACAGTTCCCCTGTCCATCCCACAGTCCCCCTGTCCATCCCACAGCCCCCCTGTCCATTCCAATGATCTGCTGTCCATCTCACTGTCCCCCTGTCCATCCCACTGCTCCCCTGTCCATCCCACTGTCCCCCTGCCCATCCCACTGTCCCTCTGCCCATCCCACTGTCCCTCTGCCCATCCCACTGTCCCTCTGTCCCTCTGTCCCTCTTTCCTTTTCTTTCTTTCTCTGTCCTTTCTTTCTTTCTTTCTTTCTCTTTCTTTCTTTCTTTCTTTCTCTCTGTCCTCCTCCTTCTTTCTCTCTTTCTTTCTTTTTCTTTTCTTTCTTTCCTCTTTCTTTCTTTCTTTCTTTCTTTCTTTCTTTCTTTCTTTCTTTCTTTCTTTCTTTCTTTTCTTTCTGTCCTCCCTCTGTCTTTCCTTCCCTTTCTCTTTCTTTTTGTCCTCCCTCTTCTTTTCCTTCTTCTTTCTTTCTTTCTTTCTTTCTTTTCTTTCTGTCCTCCCTCTGTCTTTCCTTCACTTTCTCTTTCTTTTTGTCCTCCCTCTTCTTTTCCTTCTTCTTTCTTTCTTTCTTTCTTTTGTTCTTTCTTTCTTTCTCTGTCCTTTATTTCTTCTTTTCTTCCTTTCTTTCTGTCCTTTCTCTCTGTTCTTCTTTTATTTTCTCTGTCCTTTTTTCGCTCTGCCTTTCTTTCTTTTTCTCTGTCCTTCTTTATTTTTCTCTGTCCTTTCTTTCTTTCTCTCTGTCCTTTCTTTCTTTCTCTCTGTCCTTTCTTTCTTTTCTTTCTTTCTTTCTTTCTTTCTTTCTTTCTTTTCTTTCTTTCTTTCTTTCTTTCTTTCTTTTTTTCTTTCTTTCTGTCCTCCTCCTTCTTTCTCTCTTTCTTTTTCCTTGGGATGGATAGGGGAACAGTGGAATGGACAGGGGGACTGTGGGATGGACAGAAGGACATTGGGATGAACAGGATGACAGTGGGATGGACAGGGGGACAGGATGACAGTGGGATGGACAGGGGGTCAGTGGAATGGACAGGGGGACAGTGGGATGGACAGGGGGACAGTGGGATGGACAAGGGGACTGTGGGATGGACAAGGGGACTGTGGGATGGACAAGGGGACTGTGGGATAGACAGGGGGACAGTGGGATGGACAGGGGGACAGTGGGATGGACAGGGGGACAGTGGGATGGACAAGGGGACTGTGGGATGGATAGGGGGACAGTGGGATGGACAGGGGGACATAGGGATGGATAGGGGAACAGTGGAATGGACAGGGGGACTATGGGATGGACAGAGAGACATAGAGATGGACAGGATGACAGTGGGATGGACAGGGGGTCAGTGGAATGGACAGGGGGACTGTGGGATAGACAGGGGGACAGTGGAATGGACAGGGGAATAGTGGAATGGACAGGGGAATAGTGGAATGGACAGGGGGACTGTGAGATGGACAGAGGGACAGTGGAATGGACAGGGGGACTGTGGGATGAACAGTGGAATGGACAGGGGAACAGTGGAATGGACAGGGGGACTGTGGGATGGACAGGGGAATAGTGGAATGGACAGGGGAATCGTGGAATGGACAGGGGAATAGTGGAATGGACAGGGGAATAGTGGAATGGACAGGGGGACTGTGGAATGGACAGGGGGACTGTGGGATGGACAGGGGAATAGTGGAATAGACAGGGGGACAGTGGAATGGACAGGGGGGCAGTGGGATGGACAGGGGGACAGTGGGATGGACAGGGGGACTGTGGGATGGACAGAGAGACATAGGGATGGACAGGGGGACAGGAATGATAGTGGGATGGACAGGGGGTCAGTGGAATGGACAGGGGGACTGTGGGATGGACAAGGGGACAGTGGAATGGACAGGGGAATAGTGGAATGGACAGGGGGACTGTGAGATGGACAGAGGGACAGTGGAATGGACAGGGGGACTGTGGGATGGACAGTGGAATGGACAGGGGAACAGTGGAATGGACAGGGGAATAGTGGAATGGACAGGGGAATAGTGAAATGGACAGGGGAATAGTGGAATGGACAGGGGAATAGTGGAATGGACAGGGGAATAGTGGAATAGACAGGGGGACTGTGGGATGGACAGGGGGACTGTGGGATGGACAGAGGGACAGTGGGATGGACAGAGGGACAGTGGGATGGACAGAGGGACAGTGGGATGGACAGGGGGACAGGATGAAAGTGGATGGATAGGGGAACAGTGGAATGGGCAGGGGGACAGTGGGATGTAAAGGGGGACAGTGGGATGGACAGGGGGACTGTGGGATGGACAGGGGGACTGTGGGATGGACAGGGGGACTGTGGGATGGACAGGGGGACTGTGGGATGGACAGGGGGACTGTGGGATGGACAGGGGGACTGTGGGATGGACAGGGGGACTGTGGAATGGACAGGGGGACAGTGGGATGGACAGGGGGACTGTGGGATGGACAGGGGGACTGTGGGATGGGCAGGGGGACAGTGGGATGGATAGGGGAACAGTGGGATAGATAGGGAAACAGTGGAATGGACAGGGGGACTGTGGGATGGACAGAGAGACATAGGGATGGACAGGGGGACAGGATGACAGTGGGATGGACAGGGGGTCAGTGGAATGGACAGGGGGACTGTGGGATGGACAGGGGGACAGTGGAATGGACAGGGGGACTGTGGGATGGACAGGGGGACAGTGAGATGGACAGAGGGACAGTGGGATGGACAGGGGGACAGTGGGATGGACAAGGGGACTGTGGGATGGACAGGGGGACAGTGGGATGCACAGGGGGACAGTGGGATGGACAGGGGGACAGTGGGATGGACAGGGGGACAGTGGGATGGACAGGGGGACAGAGGGATGGACAGGGGGACAGTGGGATGGACAGGGGGACAGTGGGATGGACAGGGGGACAGTGGGATGGACAGGGGGACAGTGGGATGGACAGGGGGACAGTGGGATGGACAGGGGGACAGTGGGATGGACAAGGGGACTGTGGGATGGACAAGGGGACTGTGGGATGGACAAGGGGACTGTGGGATGGACAAGGGGACTGTGGGATGGACAAGGGGACTGTGGGATGGACAGGGGAACAGTGGAATGGACAGGGGGACTGTGGGATGGACAGGGGGACTGTGGGATGGACAGGGGGACTGTGGGATGGACAGGGGGACAGTGGGATGGACAGGGGGACAGTGGGATGGACAGGGGGACAGAGGGATGGACAGGGGGACAGAGGGATGGACAGGGGGACAGTGGGATGGACAGGGGGACAGTGGGATGGGCAGGGGGACAGTGGGATGGATAGGGGAACAGTGGGATAGATAGGGAAACAGTGGAATGGACAGGGGGACTGTGGGATGGACAGAGAGACATAGGGATGGACAGGGGGACAGGATGACAGTGGGATGGACAGGGGGTCAGTGGAATGGACAGGGGGACTGTGGGATGGACAGTGGAATGGACAGGGGAACAGTGGAATGGACAGGGGGACTGTGGGATGGACAGGGGAATAGTGGAATGGACAGGGGAATAGTGGAATGGACAGTGGAATAGTGGAATGGACAGAGGTACAGTGGAATGGACTGGGGGACTGTGGGATGGACAGTGGAATGGACAGGGGAACAGTGGAATGGACAGGGGAATAGTGGAATGGACAGGGGAATAGTGAAATGGACAGGGGAATAGTGGAATGGACAGGGGAATAGTGGAATGGACAGGGGAATAGTGGAATAGACAGGGGGACTGTGGGATGGACAGGGGGACTGTGGGATGGACAGAGGGACAGTGGGATGGACAGGGGGACAGTGGGATGGACAGTGGGATGGACAGGGGGACAGTGGGATGGACAAGGGGACTGTGGGACGGACAGGGGGACAGTGGGACGGACAGGGGGACAGTGGGATGGACAGGGGGACAGTGGTATGGATAGGGGGCAGTGGGATGGACAGGGGGACAGTGGGATGGACAGGGGGACAGGATGAAAGTGGGATGGATAGGGGAACAGTGGAATGGACAGGGGGACAGTGGTATGGGCAGGGGGGCAGTGGGATGGACAGGGGGACAGTGGGATGGACAGGGGGACAGTGGGATGGACAGGGGGACTGTGGGATGGACAGGGGAACAGTGGAATAGACAGGGGGACAGTGGGATGGATAGGGGAACAGTGGAATGGACAGGGGAACAGTGGAATGGACAGGGGGACTGTGGGATGGACAGGGGGACAGTGGAATGGACAGGGGGACTGTGGGATGGACAGGGGGACAGTGAGATGGACAGAGGGACAGTGGGATGGACAGGGGGACAGTGGGATGGACAAGGGGACTGTGGGATGGACAGGGGGACAGTGGGATGCACAGGGGGACAGTGGGATGGACAGGGGGACAGTGGGATGGACAGGGGGACAGTGGGATGGACAGGGGGACAGAGGGATGGACAGGGGGACAGTGGGATGGACAGGGGGACAGTGGGATGGACAGGGGGACAGTGGGATGGACAGGGGGACAGTGGGATGGACAGGGGGACAGTGGGATGGACAGGGGGACAGTGGGATGGACAAGGGGACTGTGGGATGGACAAGGGGACTGTGGGATGGACAAGGGGACTGTGGGATGGACAAGGGGACTGTGGGATGGACAAGGGGACTGTGGGATGGACAGGGGAACAGTGGAATGGACAGGGGGACTGTGGGATGGACAGGGGGACTGTGGGATGGACAGGGGGACTGTGGGATGGACAGGGGGACAGTGGGATGGACAGGGGGACAGTGGGATGGACAGGGGGACAGAGGGATGGACAGGGGGACAGAGGGATGGACAGGGGGACAGTGGGATGGACAGGGGGACAGTGGGATGGGCAGGGGGACAGTGGGATGGATAGGGGAACAGTGGGATAGATAGGGAAACAGTGGAATGGACAGGGGGACTGTGGGATGGACAGAGAGACATAGGGATGGACAGGGGGACAGGATGACAGTGGGATGGACAGGGGGTCAGTGGAATGGACAGGGGGACTGTGGGATGGACAGTGGAATGGACAGGGGAACAGTGGAATGGACAGGGGGACTGTGGGATGGACAGGGGAATAGTGGAATGGACAGGGGAATAGTGGAATGGACAGTGGAATAGTGGAATGGACAGAGGTACAGTGGAATGGACTGGGGGACTGTGGGATGGACAGTGGAATGGACAGGGGAACAGTGGAATGGACAGGGGAATAGTGGAATGGACAGGGGAATAGTGAAATGGACAGGGGAATAGTGGAATGGACAGGGGAATAGTGGAATGGACAGGGGAATAGTGGAATAGACAGGGGGACTGTGGGATGGACAGGGGGACTGTGGGATGGACAGAGGGACAGTGGGATGGACAGGGGGACAGTGGGATGGACAGTGGGATGGACAGGGGGACAGTGGGATGGACAAGGGGACTGTGGGACGGACAGGGGGACAGTGGGACGGACAGGGGGACAGTGGGATGGACAGGGGGACAGTGGTATGGATAGGGGGCAGTGGGATGGACAGGGGGACAGTGGGATGGACAGGGGGACAGGATGAAAGTGGGATGGATAGGGGAACAGTGGAATGGACAGGGGGACAGTGGTATGGGCAGGGGGGCAGTGGGATGGACAGGGGGACAGTGGGATGGACAGGGGGACTGTGGGATGGACAGGGGAACAGTGGAATAGACAGGGGGACAGTGGGATGGATAGGGGAACAGTGGAATGGACAGGGGAACAGTGGAATGGACAGGGGGACTGTGGGATGGACAGGGGGACAGTGGGATGGACAGGGGGATAGTGGGATGGGCAGGGGGATAGTGGGATGGGCAGGGGGACAGTGGGGTGGCCAGGGGGACAGTGGGATGGATAGGGGAACAGTGGGATGGATAGGGGAACAGTGGAATGGACAGGGGGACTGTGAAATGGACAGAGAGACATAGGGATGGACTGGGGGACAGGATAACAGTGAGATGGAGAGGGGGACTGTGGGATGGACAGGGGGACTGTGGGATGGACAGGGGGACTGTGGGATGGACAGGGGGACTGTGGGATGGACAGGGGAATAGTGGAATGGACAGGGGAATAGTGGAATGGACAGGGGGACTGTGGAATGGACGGGGGGACTGTGGAATGGACAGGGGAACAGTGGAATGGATAGGGGAACAGTGGGATAGATAGGGAAACAGTGGAATGGACAGGGGGACTGTGGGATGGACAGAGAGACATAGGGATGGACAGGGGGACAAGATGACAGTGGGATGGACAGGGGGTCAGTGGAATGGACAGGGGGACTGTGGGATGGACAGTGGAATGGACAGGGGAACAGTGGAATGGACAGGGGGACTGTGGGATGGACAGGGGAATAGTGGAATGGACAGGGGAATAGTGGAATGGACAGTGGAATAGTGGAATGGACAGAGGTACAGTGGAATGGACTGGGGGACTGTGGGATGGACAGTGGAATGGACAGGGGAACAGTGGAATGGACAGGGGAATAGTGGAATGGACAGGGGAATAGTGAAATGGACAGGGGAATAGTGGAATGGACAGGGGAATAGTGGAATGGACAGGGGAATAGTGGAATGGACAGGGGAATAGTGGAATAGACAGGGGGACTGTGGGATGGACAGGGGGACTGTGGGATGGACAGAGGGACAGTGGGATGGACAGAGGGACAGTGGGATGGACAGAGGGACAGTGGGATGGACAGGGGGACAGGATGAAAGTGGATGGATAGGGGAACAGTGGAATGGGCAGGGGGACAGTGGGATGTAAAGGGGGACAGTGGGATGGACAGGGGGACTGTGGGATGGACAGGGGGACTGTGGGATGGACAGGGGGACTGTGGGATGGACAGGGGGACTGTGGGATGGACAGGGGGACTGTGGGATGGACAGGGGGACTGTGGAATGGACAGGGGGACAGTGGGATGGACAGGGGGACTGTGGGATGGACAGGGGGACTGTGGGATGGGCAGGGGGACAGTGGGATGGATAGGGGAACAGTGGGATAGATAGGGAAACAGTGGAATGGACAGGGGGACTGTGGGATGGACAGAGAGACATAGGGATGGACAGGGGGACAGGATGACAGTGGGATGGACAGGGGGTCAGTGGAATGGACAGGGGGACTGTGGGATGGACAGGGGGACAGTGGAATGGACAGGGGGACTGTGGGATGGACAGGGGGACAGTGAGATGGACAGAGGGACAGTGGGATGGACAGGGGGACAGTGGGATGGACAAGGGGACTGTGGGATGGACAGGGGGACAGTGGGATGCACAGGGGGACAGTGGGATGGACAGGGGGACAGTGGGATGGACAGGGGGACAGTGGGATGGACAGAGGGACAGTGGGATGGACAGGGGGACAGTGGGATGGACAGGGGGACAGTGGGATGGACAGGGGGACAGAGGGATGGACAGGGGGACAGTGGGATGGACAGGGGGACAGTGGGATGGACAGGGGGACAGTGGGATGGACAGGGGGACAGTGGGATGGACAGGGGGACAGTGGGATGGACAGAGGGACAGTGGGATGGACAGGGGGACAGTGGGATGGACAAGGGGACAGTGGGATGGACAGGGGGACAGAGGGATGGACAGGGGGACAGTGGGATGGACAGGGGGACAGTGGGATGGACAGGGGGACAGTGGGATGGACAGGGGGACAGTGGGATGGACAGGGGGACAGTGGGATGGACAGGGGGACAGTGGGATGGACAAGGGGACTGTGGGATGGACAAGGGGACTGTGGGATGGACAAGGGGACTGTGGGATGGACAAGGGGACTGTGGGATGGACAAGGGGACTGTGGGATGGACAGGGGAACAGTGGAATGGACAGGGGGACTGTGGGATGGACAGGGGGACTGTGGGATGGACAGGGGGACTGTGGGATGGACAGGGGGACAGTGGGATGGACAGGGGGACAGTGGGATGGACAGGGGGACAGAGGGATGGACAGGGGGACAGAGGGATGGACAGGGGGACAGTGGGATGGACAGGGGGACAGTGGGATGGGCAGGGGGACAGTGGGATGGATAGGGGAACAGTGGGATAGATAGGGAAACAGTGGAATGGACAGGGGGACTGTGGGATGGACAGAGAGACATAGGGATGGACAGGGGGACAGGATGACAGTGGGATGGACAGGGGGTCAGTGGAATGGACAGGGGGACTGTGGGATGGACAGTGGAATGGACAGGGGAACAGTGGAATGGACAGGGGGACTGTGGGATGGACAGGGGAATAGTGGAATGGACAGGGGAATAGTGGAATGGACAGTGGAATAGTGGAATGGACAGAGGTACAGTGGAATGGACTGGGGGACTGTGGGATGGACAGTGGAATGGACAGGGGAACAGTGGAATGGACAGGGGAATAGTGGAATGGACAGGGGAATAGTGAAATGGACAGGGGAATAGTGGAATGGACAGGGGAATAGTGGAATGGACAGGGGAATAGTGGAATAGACAGGGGGACTGTGGGATGGACAGGGGGACTGTGGGATGGACAGAGGGACAGTGGGATGGACAGGGGGACAGTGGGATGGACAGTGGGATGGACAGGGGGACAGTGGGATGGACAAGGGGACTGTGGGACGGACAGGGGGACAGTGGGACGGACAGGGGGACAGTGGGATGGACAGGGGGACAGTGGTATGGATAGGGGGCAGTGGGATGGACAGGGGGACAGTGGGATGGACAGGGGGACAGGATGAAAGTGGGATGGATAGGGGAACAGTGGAATGGACAGGGGGACAGTGGTATGGGCAGGGGGGCAGTGGGATGGACAGGGGGACAGTGGGATGGACAGGGGGACAGTGGGATGGACAGGGGGACTGTGGGATGGACAGGGGAACAGTGGAATAGACAGGGGGACAGTGGGATGGATAGGGGAACAGTGGAATGGACAGGGGAACAGTGGAATGGACAGGGGGACTGTGGGATGGACAGGGGGACAGTGGAATGGACAGGGGGACTGTGGGATGGACAGGGGGACAGTGAGATGGACAGAGGGACAGTGGGATGGACAGGGGGACAGTGGGATGGACAAGGGGACTGTGGGATGGACAGGGGGACAGTGGGATGGACAAGGGGACTGTGGGATGGACAGGGGGACAGTGGGATGCACAGGGGGACAGTGGGATGGACAGGGGGACAGTGGGATGGACAGGGGGACAGTGGGATGGACAGGGGGACAGAGGGATGGACAGGGGGACAGTGGGATGGACAGGGGGACAGTGGGATGGACAGGGGGACAGTGGGATGGACAGGGGGACAGTGGGATGGACAGGGGGACAGTGGGATGGACAGGGGGACAGTGGGATGGACAAGGGGACTGTGGGATGGACAAGGGGACTGTGGGATGGACAAGGGGACTGTGGGATGGACAAGGGGACTGTGGGATGGACAGGGGAACAGTGGAATGGACAGGGGGACTGTGGGATGGACAGGGGGACTGTGGGATGGACAGGGGGACTGTGGGATGGACAGGGGGACAGTGGGATGGACAGGGGGACAGTGGGATGGACAGGGGGACAGTGGGATGGACAGGGGGACAGAGGGATGGACAGGGGGACAGAGGGATGGACAGGGGGACAGTGGGATGGACAGGGGGACAGTGGGATGGGCAGGGGGACAGTGGGATGGATAGGGGAACAGTGGGATAGATAGGGAAACAGTGGAATGGACAGGGGGACTGTGGGATGGACAGAGAGACATAGGGATGGACAGGGGGACAGGATGACAGTGGGATGGACAGGGGGTCAGTGGAATGGACAGGGGGACTGTGGGATGGACAGTGGAATGGACAGGGGAACAGTGGAATGGACAGGGGGACTGTGGGATGGACAGGGGAATAGTGGAATGGACAGGGGAATAGTGGAATGGACAGTGGAATAGTGGAATGGACAGAGGTACAGTGGAATGGACTGGGGGACTGTGGGATGGACAGTGGAATGGACAGGGGAACAGTGGAATGGACAGGGGAATAGTGGAATGGACAGGGGAATAGTGAAATGGACAGGGGAATAGTGGAATGGACAGGGGAATAGTGGAATGGACAGGGGAATAGTGGAATAGACAGGGGGACTGTGGGATGGACAGGGGGACTGTGGGATGGACAGAGGGACAGTGGGATGGACAGGGGGACAGTGGGATGGACAGTGGGATGGACAGGGGGACAGTGGGATGGACAGTGGGATGGACAGGGGGACAGTGGGATGGACAAGGGGACTGTGGGACGGACAGGGGGACAGTGGGACGGACAGGGGGACAGTGGGATGGACAGGGGGACAGTGGTATGGATAGGGGGCAGTGGGATGGACAGGGGGACAGTGGGATGGACAGGGGGACAGGATGAAAGTGGGATGGATAGGGGAACAGTGGAATGGACAGGGGGACAGTGGTATGGGCAGGGGGGCAGTGGGATGGACAGGGGGACAGTGGGATGGACAGGGGGACTGTGGGATGGACAGGGGAACAGTGGAATAGACAGGGGGACAGTGGGATGGATAGGGGAACAGTGGAATGGACAGGGGAACAGTGGAATGGACAGGGGGACTGTGGGATGGACAGGGGGACAGTGGGATGGACAGGGGGATAGTGGGATGGGCAGGGGGATAGTGGGATGGGCAGGGGGACAGTGGGGTGGCCAGGGGGACAGTGGGATGGATAGGGGAACAGTGGGATGGATAGGGGAACAGTGGAATGGACAGGGGGACTGTGAAATGGACAGAGAGACATAGGGATGGACTGGGGGACAGGATAACAGTGAGATGGAGAGGGGGACTGTGGGATGGACAGGGGGACTGTGGGATGGACAGGGGGACTGTGGGATGGACAGGGGGACTGTGGGATGGACAGGGGAATAGTGGAATGGACAGGGGAATAGTGGAATGGACAGGGGGACTGTGGAATGGACGGGGGGACTGTGGAATGGACAGGGGAACAGTGGAATGGATAGGGGAACAGTGGGATAGATAGGGAAACAGTGGAATGGACAGGGGGACTGTGGGATGGACAGAGAGACATAGGGATGGACAGGGGGACAAGATGACAGTGGGATGGACAGGGGGTCAGTGGAATGGACAGGGGGACTGTGGGATGGACAGTGGAATGGACAGGGGAACAGTGGAATGGACAGGGGGACTGTGGGATGGACAGGGGAATAGTGGAATGGACAGGGGAATAGTGGAATGGACAGTGGAATAGTGGAATGGACAGAGGTACAGTGGAATGGACTGGGGGACTGTGGGATGGACAGTGGAATGGACAGGGGAACAGTGGAATGGACAGGGGAATAGTGGAATGGACAGGGGAATAGTGAAATGGACAGGGGAATAGTGAAATGGACAGGGGAATAGTGGAATGGACAGGGGAATAGTGGAATGGACAGGGGAATAGTGGAATGGACAGGGGAATAGTGGAATGGACAGGGGAATAGTGGAATAGACAGGGGGACTGTGGGATGGACAGGGGGACTGTGGGATGGACAGAGGGACAGTGGGATGGACAGGGGGACAGTGGGATGGACAGTGGGATGGACAGGGGGACAGTGGGATGGACAAGGGGACTGTGGGACGGACAGGGGGACAGTGGGACGGACAGGGGGACAGTGGGACGGATAGGGGGGCAGTGGGATGGACAGGGGGACAGTGGTATGGATAGGGGGCAGTGGGATGGACAGGGGGACAGGATGAAAGTGGGATGGATAGGGGAACAGTGGAATGGAAAGGGGGACAGTGGTATGGGCAGGGGGGCAGTGGGATGGACAGGGGGACAGTGGGATGGACAGGGGGACTGTGGGATGGACAGGGGAACAGTGGAATAGACAGGGGGACAGTGGGATGGATAGGGGAACAGTGGAATGGACAGGGGAACAGTGGAATGGACAGGGGGACTGTGGGATGGACAGAGGGACAGTGGGATGGACAGGGGGACAGTGGGATGGACAGTGGGATGGACAGGGGGACAGTGGGATGGACAAGGGGACTGTGGGACGGACAGGGGGACAGTGGGACGGACAGGGGGACAGTGGTATGGATAGGGGGGCAGTGGGATGGACAGGGGGACAGT
Organism: Lithobates septentrionalis; assembly: GCA_037952835.1. NCBI lineage: Eukaryota > Metazoa > Chordata > Amphibia > Anura > Ranidae > Lithobates > Lithobates septentrionalis. Next base: position 813,578 of record JBBDGP010002410.1, read on the forward strand.
GGTATGGATAGGGGGCAGTGGGATGGACAGGGGGACAGGATGAAAGTGGGATGGATAGGGGAACAGTGGAATGGACAGGGGGACAGTGGTATGGGCAGGGGGGCAGTGGGATGGACAGGGGGACAGTGGGATGGACAGGGGGACTGTGGGATGGACAGGGGAACAGTGGAATAGACAGGGGGACAGTGGGATGGATAGGGGAACAGTGGAATGGACAGGGGAACAGTGGAATGGACAGGGGGACTGTGGGATGGACAGGGGGACAGTGGGATGGACAGGGGGATAGTGGGATGGGCAGGGGGATAGTGGGATGGGCAGGGGGACAGTGGGGTGGCCAGGGGGACAGTGGGATGGATAGGGGAACAGTGGGATGGATAGGGGAACAGTGGAATGGACAGGGGGACTGTGAAATGGACAGAGAGACATAGGGATGGACTGGGGGACAGGATAACAGTGAGATGGAGAGGGGGACTGTGGGATGGACAGGGGGACTGTGGGATGGACAGGGGGACTGTGGGATGGGAAGGGGAATAGTGGAATGGACAGGGGAATAGTGGAATGGACAGGGGGACTGTGGAATGGACAGGGGGACTGTGGAATGGACAGGGGAACAGTGGAATGGACAGGGGGACTGTGGGATGGACAGGGGAATAGTGGAATGGACAGGGGAATAGTGGAATGGACAGTGGAATAGTGGAATGGACAGTGGAATAGTGGAATGGACAGTGGAATAGTGGAATGGACAGAGGTACAGTGGAATGGACTGGGGGACTGTGGGATGGACAGTGGAATGGACAGGGGAACAGTGGAATGGACAGGGGAATAGTGGAATGGACAGGGGAATAGTGAAATTGACAGGGGAATAGTGGAATGGACAGGGGGACTGTGGGATGGACAGGAGAATAGTGGAATAGACAGGGGGACTGTGGGATGGACAGGGGGACTGTGGGATGGACAGGGGGACTGTGGGATGGACAGGGGGACTGTGGGATGGACAGAGGGACAGTGGGATGGACAGGGGGACAGTGGGATGGACAGTGGGATGGACAGGGGGACAGTGGGATGGACAGGGGGACAGTGGAATGGACAGGGGGACTGTGGGATGGACAGGGGGACTGTGGGATGGACAGGGGGACTGTGGAATGGACAGGGGAACAGTGGAATGGATAGGGGAACAGTGGGATAGATAGGGAAACAGTGGAATGGACAGGGGGACTGTGGGATGGACAGAGAGACATAGGGATGGACAGGGGGACAAGATGACAGTGGGATGGACAGGGGGTCAGTGGAATGGACAGGGGGACTGTGGGATGGACAGTGGAATGGACAGGGGAACAGTGGAATGGACAGGGGGACTGTGGGATGGACAGGGGAATAGTGGAATGGACAGGGGAATAGTGGAATGGACAGTGGAATAGTGGAATGGACAGAGGTACAGTGGAATGGACTGGGGGACTGTGGGATGGACAGTGGAATGGACAGGGGAACAGTGGAATGGACAGGGGAATAGTGGAATGGACAGGGGAATAGTGAAATGGACAGGGGAATAGTGAAATGGACAGGGGAATAGTGGAATGGACAGGGGAATAGTGGAATGGACAGGGGAATAGTGGAATGGACAGGGGAATAGTGGAATGGACAGGGGAATAGTGGAATAGACAGGGGGACTGTGGGATGGACAGGGGGACTGTGGGATGGACAGAGGGACAGTGGGATGGACAGGGGGACAGTGGGATGGACAGTGGGATGGACAGGGGGACAGTGGGATGGACAAGGGGACTGTGGGACGGACAGGGGGACAGTGGGACGGACAGGGGGACAGTGGGACGGATAGGGGGGCAGTGGGATGGACAGGGGGACAGTGGTATGGATAGGGGGCAGTGGGATGGACAGGGGGACAGGATGAAAGTGGGATGGATAGGGGAACAGTGGAATGGAAAGGGGGACAGTGGTATGGGCAGGGGGGCAGTGGGATGGACAGGGGGACAGTGGGATGGACAGGGGGACTGTGGGATGGACAGGGGAACAGTGGAATAGACAGGGGGACAGTGGGATGGATAGGGGAACAGTGGAATGGACAGGGGAACAGTGGAATGGACAGGGGGACTGTGGGATGGACAGAGGGACAGTGGGATGGACAGGGGGACAGTGGGATGGACAGTGGGATGGACAGGGGGACAGTGGGATGGACAAGGGGACTGTGGGACGGACAGGGGGACAGTGGGACGGACAGGGGGACAGTGGTATGGATAGGGGGGCAGTGGGATGGACAGGGGGACAGTGGTATGGATAGGGGGCAGTGGGATGGACAGGGGGACAGGATGAAAGTGGGATGGATAGGGGAACAGTGGAATGGACAGGGGGACAGTGGTATGGGCAGGGGGGCAGTGGGATGGACAGGGGGACAGTGGGATGGACAGGGGGACTGTGGGATGGACAGGGGAACAGTGGAATAGACAGGGGGACAGTGGGATGGATAGGGGAACAGTGGAATGGACAGGGGAACAGTGGAATGGACAGGGGGACTGTGGGATGGACAGGGGGACAGTGGGATGGACAGGGGGATAGTGGGATGGGCAGGGGGATAGTGGGATGGGCAGGGGGACAGTGGGGTGGCCAGGGGGACAGTGGGATGGATAGGGGAACAGTGGGATGGATAGGGGAACAGTGGAATGGACAGGGGGACTGTGAAATGGACAGAGAGACATAGGGATGGACTGGGGGACAGGATAACAGTGAGATGGAGAGGGGGACTGTGGGATGGACAGGGGGACTGTGGGATGGACAGGGGGACTGTGGGATGGGAAGGGGAATAGTGGAATGGACAGGGGAATAGTGGAATGGACAGGGGGACTGTGGAATGGACAGGGGGACTGTGGAATGGACAGGGGAACAGTGGAATGGACAGGGGGACTGTGGGATGGACAGGGGAATAGTGGAATGGACAGGGGAATAGTGGAATGGACAGTGGAATAGTGGAATGGACAGTGGAATAGTGGAATGGACAGTGGAATAGTGGAATGGACAGAGGTACAGTGGAATGGACTGGGGGACTGTGGGATGGACAGTGGAATGGACAGGGGAACAGTGGAATGGACAGGGGAATAGTGGAATGGACAGGGGAATAGTGAAATGGACAGGGGAATAGTGGAATGGACAGGGGGACTGTGGGATGGACAGGAGAATAGTGGAATAGACAGGGGGACTGTGGGATGGACAGGGGGACTGTGGGATGGACAGGGGGACTGTGGGATGGACAGGGGGACTGTGGGATGGACAGAGGGACAGTGGGATGGACAGGGGGACAGTGGGATGGACAGTGGGATGGACAGGGGGACAGTGGGATGGACAGGGGGACAGTGGAATGGACAGGGGGACTGTGGGATGGACAGGGGGACTGTGGGATGGACAGGGGGACTGTGGAATGGACAGGGTGACAGTGGGATGGACAGGGGGACTGTGGGATGGACAGGGGGACTGTGGGATGGGCAGGGGGACAGTGGGATGGATAGGGGAACAGTGGGATAGATAGGGAAACAGTGGAATGGACAGGGGGACTGTGGGATGGACAGAGAGACATAGGGATGGACAGGGGGACAGGATGACAGTGGGATGGACAGGGGGTCAGTGGAATGGACAGGGGGACTGTGGGATGCACAGGGGGACAGTGGGATGGACAGGGGGACAGTGGGATGGACAGGGGGACAGTGGGATGGACAGGGGGACAGAGGGATGGACAGGGGGACAGTGGGATGGACAGGGGGACAGTGGGATGGACAGGGGGACAGTGGGATGGACAGGGGGACAGTGGGATGGACAGGGGGACAGTGGGATGGACAAGGGGACTGTGGGATGGACAAGGGGACTGTGGGATGGACAAGGGGACTGTGGGATGGACAAGGGGACTGTGGGATGGACAAGGGGACTGTGGGATGGACAAGGGGACTGTGGGATGGACAGGGGGACAGAGGGATGGACAGGGGAACAGTGGAATGGACAGGGGGACTGTGGGATGGACAGGGGGACTGTGGGATGGACAGGGGGACTGTGGGATGGACAGGGGGACAGTGGGATGGACAGGGGGACAGTGGGATGGACAGGGGGACAGAGGGATGGACAGGGGGACAGTGGGATGGACAGGGGGACAGTGGGATGGACAGGGGGACAGTGGGATGGGCAGGGGGACAGTGGGATGGATAGGGGAACAGTGGGATAGATAGGGAAACAGTGGAATGGACAGGGGGACTGTGGGATGGACAGAGAGACATAGGGATGGACAGGGGGACAGGATGACAGTGGGATGGACAGGGGGTCAGTGGAATGGAATGGGGGAATGTGGGATGGACAGTGGAATGGACAGGGGAACAGTGGAATGGACAGGGGGACTGTGGGATGGACAGGGGAATAGTGGAATGGACAGGGGAATAGTGGAATGGACAGTGGAATAGTGGAATGGACAGAGGTACAGTGGAATGGACTGGGGGACTGTGGGATGGACAGTGGAATGGACAGGGGAACAGTGGAATGGACAGGGGAATAGTGGAATGGACAGGGGAATAGTGAAATGGACAGGGGAATAGTGGAATGGACAGGGGAATAATGGAATGGACAGGGGAATAGTGGAATAGACAGGGGGACTGTGGGATGGACAGGGGGACTGTGGGATGGACAGAGGGACAGTGGGATGGACAGGGGGACAGTGGGATGGACAGTGGGATGGACAGGAGGACAGTGGGATGGACAAGGGGACTGTGGGACGGACAGGGGGACAGTGGGACGGACAGGGGGACAGTGGTATGGATAGGGGGGCAGTGGGATGGACAGGGGGACAGTGGTATGGATAGGGGGCAGTGGGATGGACAGGGGGACAGTGGGATGGACAGGGGGACAGGATGAAAGTGGGATGGATAGAGGAACAGTGGAATGGACAGGGGGACAGTGGTATGGGCAGGGGGCAGTGGGATGGACAGGGGGACAGTGGGATGGACAGGGGGACTGTGGGATGGACAGGGGAACAATGGAATAGACAGGGGGACAGTGAGATGGATAGGGGAACAGTGGAATGGACAGGGGAACAGTGGAATGGACAGGGGGACTGTGGGATGGACAGGGGGACAGTGGGATGGACAGGGGGATAGTGGGATGGGCAGGGGGATAGTGGGATGGGCAGGGGGACAGTGGGGTGGCCAGGGGGACAGTGGGATGGATAGGGGAACAGTGGGATGGATAGGGGAACAGTGGAATGGACAGGGGGACTGTGAAATGGACAGAGAGACATAAGGATGGACTGGGGGACAGGATAACAGTGAGATGGAGAGGGGGACTGTGGGATGGACAGGGGGACTGTGGGATGGACAGGGGGACTGTGGGATGGACAGGGGGACTGTGGGATGGACAGGGGAATAGTGGAATGGACAGGGGAATAGTGGAATGGACAGGGGGACTGTGGAATGGACGGGGGGACTGTGGAATGGACAGGGGAACAGTGGAATGGATAGGGGAACAGTGGGATAGATAGGGAAACAGTGGAATGGACAGGGGGACTGTGGGATGGACAGAGAGACATAGGGATGGACAGGGGGACAAGATGACAGTGGGATGGACAGGGGGTCAGTGGAATGGACAGGGGGACTGTGGGATGGACAGTGGAATGGACAGGGGAACAGTGGAATGGACAGGGGGACTGTGGGATGGACAGGGGAATAGTGGAATGGACAGGGGAATAGTGGAATGGACAGTGGAATAGTGGAATGGACAGAGGTACAGTGGAATGGACTGGGGGACTGTGGGATGGACAGTGGAATGGACAGGGGAACAGTGGAATGGACAGGGGAATAGTGGAATGGACAGGGGAATAGTGAAATGGACAGGGGAATAGTGGAATGGACAGGGGAATAGTGGAATGGACAGGGGAATAGTGGAATGGACAGGGGAATAGTGGAATAGACAGGGGGACTGTGGGATGGACAGGGGGACTGTGGGATGGACAGAGGGACAGTGGGATGGACAGAGGGACAGTGGGATGGACAGAGGGACAGTGGGATGGACAGGGGGACAGGATGAAAGTGGATGGATAGGGGAACAGTGGAATGGGCAGGGGGACAGTGGGATGTAAAGGGGGACAGTGGGATGGACAGGGGGACTGTGGGATGGACAGGGGGACTGTGGGATGGACAGGGGGACTGTGGGATGGACAGGGGGACTGTGGGATGGACAGGGGGACTGTGGGATGGACAGGGGGACTGTGGGATGGACAGGGGGACTGTGGAATGGACAGGGGGACAGTGGGATGGACAGGGGGACTGTGGGATGGACAGGGGGACTGTGGGATGGGCAGGGGGACAGTGGGATGGATAGGGGAACAGTGGGATAGATAGGGAAACAGTGGAATGGACAGGGGGACTGTGGGATGGACAGAGAGACATAGGGATGGACAGGGGGACAGGATGACAGTGGGATGGACAGGGGGTCAGTGGAATGGACAGGGGGACTGTGGGATGGACAGGGGGACAGTGGAATGGACAGGGGGACTGTGGGATGGACAGGGGGACAGTGAGATGGACAGAGGGACAGTGGGATGGACAGGGGGACAGTGGGATGGACAAGGGGACTGTGGGATGGACAGGGGGACAGTGGGATGCACAGGGGGACAGTGGGATGGACAGGGGGACAGTGGGATGGACAGGGGGACAGTGGGATGGACAGGGGGACAGAGGGATGGACAGGGGGACAGTGGGATGGACAGGGGGACAGTGGGATGGACAGGGGGACAGTGGGATGGACAGGGGGACAGTGGGATGGACAGGGGGACAGTGGGATGGACAGGGGGACAGTGGGATGGACAAGGGGACTGTGGGATGGACAAGGGGACTGTGGGATGGACAAGGGGACTGTGGGATGGACAAGGGGACTGTGGGATGGACAAGGGGACTGTGGGATGGACAGGGGAACAGTGGAATGGACAGGGGGACTGTGGGATGGACAGGGGGACTGTGGGATGGACAGGGGGACAGTGGGATGGACAGGGGGACAGTGGGATGGACAGGGGGACAGAGGGATGGACAGGGGGACAGAGGGATGGACAGGGGGACAGTGGGATGGACAGGGGGACAGTGGGATGGGCAGGGGGACAGTGGGATGGATAGGGGAACAGTGGGATAGATAGGGAAACAGTGGAATGGACAGGGGGACTGTGGGATGGACAGAGAGACATAGGGATGGACAGGGGGACAGGATGACAGTGGGATGGACAGGGGGTCAGTGGAATGGACAGGGGGACTGTGGGATGGACAGTGGAATGGACAGGGGAACAGTGGAATGGACAGGGGGACTGTGGGATGGACAGGGGAATAGTGGAATGGACAGGGGAATAGTGGAATGGACAGTGGAATAGTGGAATGGACAGAGGTACAGTGGAATGGACTGGGGGACTGTGGGATGGACAGTGGAATGGACAGGGGAACAGTGGAATGGACAGGGGAATAGTGGAATGGACAGGGGAATAGTGAAATGGACAGGGGAATAGTGGAATGGACAGGGGAATAGTGGAATGGACAGGGGAATAGTGGAATAGACAGGGGGACTGTGGGATGGACAGGGGGACTGTGGGATGGACAGAGGGACAGTGGGATGGACAGGGGGACAGTGGGATGGACAGTGGGATGGACAGGGGGACAGTGGGATGGACAAGGGGACTGTGGGACGGACAGGGGGACAGTGGGACGGACAGGGGGACAGTGGGATGGACAGGGGGACAGTGGTATGGATAGGGGGCAGTGGGATGGACAGGGGGACAGTGGGATGGACAGGGGGACAGGATGAAAGTGGGATGGATAGGGGAACAGTGGAATGGACAGGGGGACAGTGGTATGGGCAGGGGGGCAGTGGGATGGACAGGGGGACAGTGGGATGGACAGGGGGACAGTGGGATGGACAGGGGGACTGTGGGATGGACAGGGGAACAGTGGAATAGACAGGGGGACAGTGGGATGGATAGGGGAACAGTGGAATGGACAGGGGAACAGTGGAATGGACAGGGGGACTGTGGGATGGACAGGGGGACAGTGGAATGGACAGGGGGACTGTGGGATGGACAGGGGGACAGTGAGATGGACAGAGGGACAGTGGGATGGACAGGGGGACAGTGGGATGGACAAGGGGACTGTGGGATGGACAGGGGGACAGTGGGATGCACAGGGGGACAGTGGGATGGACAGGGGGACAGTGGGATGGACAGGGGGACAGTGGGATGGACAGGGGGACAGAGGGATGGACAGGGGGACAGTGGGATGGACAGGGGGACAGTGGGATGGACAGGGGGACAGTGGGATGGACAGGGGGACAGTGGGATGGACAGGGGGACAGTGGGATGGACAGGGGGACAGTGGGATGGACAAGGGGACTGTGGGATGGACAAGGGGACTGTGGGATGGACAAGGGGACTGTGGGATGGACAAGGGGACTGTGGGATGGACAAGGGGACTGTGGGATGGACAGGGGAACAGTGGAATGGACAGGGGGACTGTGGGATGGACAGGGGGACTGTGGGATGGACAGGGGGACTGTGGGATGGACAGGGGGACAGTGGGATGGACAGGGGGACAGTGGGATGGACAGGGGGACAGAGGGATGGACAGGGGGACAGAGGGATGGACAGGGGGACAGTGGGATGGACAGGGGGACAGTGGGATGGGCAGGGGGACAGTGGGATGGATAGGGGAACAGTGGGATAGATAGGGAAACAGTGGAATGGACAGGGGGACTGTGGGATGGACAGGGGGACTGTGGGATGGACAGGGGGACTGTGGGATGGACAGGGGAATAGTGGAATGGACAGGGGAATAGTGGAATGGACAGGGGGACTGTGGAATGGACGGGGGGACTGTGGAATGGACAGGGGAACAGTGGAATGGATAGGGGAACAGTGGGATAGATAGGGAAACAGTGGAATGGACAGGGGGACTGTGGGATGGACAGAGAGACATAGGGATGGACAGGGGGACAAGATGACAGTGGGATGGACAGGGGGTCAGTGGAATGGACAGGGGGACTGTGGGATGGACAGTGGAATGGACAGGGGAACAGTGGAATGGACAGGGGGACTGTGGGATGGACAGGGGAATAGTGGAATGGACAGGGGAATAGTGGAATGGACAGTGGAATAGTGGAATGGACAGAGGTACAGTGGAATGGACTGGGGGACTGTGGGATGGACAGTGGAATGGACAGGGGAACAGTGGAATGGACAGGGGAATAGTGGAATGGACAGGGGAATAGTGAAATGGACAGGGGAATAGTGGAATGGACAGGGGAATAGTGGAATGGACAGGGGAATAGTGGAATGGACAGGGGAATAGTGGAATAGACAGGGGGACTGTGGGATGGACAGGGGGACTGTGGGATGGACAGAGGGACAGTGGGATGGACAGAGGGACAGTGGGATGGACAGAGGGACAGTGGGATGGACAGGGGGACAGGATGAAAGTGGATGGATAGGGGAACAGTGGAATGGGCAGGGGGACAGTGGGATGTAAAGGGGGACAGTGGGATGGACAGGGGGACTGTGGGATGGACAGGGGGACTGTGGGATGGACAGGGGGACTGTGGGATGGACAGGGGGACTGTGGGATGGACAGGGGGACTGTGGGATGGACAGGGGGACTGTGGGATGGACAGGGGGACTGTGGAATGGACAGGGGGACAGTGGGATGGACAGGGGGACTGTGGGATGGACAGGGGGACTGTGGGATGGGCAGGGGGACAGTGGGATGGATAGGGGAACAGTGGGATAGATAGGGAAACAGTGGAATGGACAGGGGGACTGTGGGATGGACAGAGAGACATAGGGATGGACAGGGGGACAGGATGACAGTGGGATGGACAGGGGGTCAGTGGAATGGACAGGGGGACTGTGGGATGGACAGGGGGACAGTGGAATGGACAGGGGGACTGTGGGATGGACAGGGGGACAGTGAGATGGACAGAGGGACAGTGGGATGGACAGGGGGACAGTGGGATGGACAAGGGGACTGTGGGATGGACAGGGGGACAGTGGGATGCACAGGGGGACAGTGGGATGGACAGGGGGACAGTGGGATGGACAGGGGGACAGTGGGATGGACAGGGGGACAGAGGGATGGACAGGGGGACAGTGGGATGGACAGGGGGACAGTGGGATGGACAGGGGGACAGTGGGATGGACAGGGGGACAGTGGGATGGACAGGGGGACAGTGGGATGGACAGGGGGACAGTGGGATGGACAAGGGGACTGTGGGATGGACAAGGGGACTGTGGGATGGACAAGGGGACTGTGGGATGGACAAGGGGACTGTGGGATGGACAAGGGGACTGTGGGATGGACAGGGGAACAGTGGAATGGACAGGGGGACTGTGGGATGGACAGGGGGACTGTGGGATGGACAGGGGGACAGTGGGATGGACAGGGGGACAGTGGGATGGACAGGGGGACAGAGGGATGGACAGGGGGACAGAGGGATGGACAGGGGGACAGTGGGATGGACAGGGGGACAGTGGGATGGGCAGGGGGACAGTGGGATGGATAGGGGAACAGTGGGATAGATAGGGAAACAGTGGAATGGACAGGGGGACTGTGGGATGGACAGAGAGACATAGGGATGGACAGGGGGACAGGATGACAGTGGGATGGACAGGGGGTCAGTGGAATGGACAGGGGGACTGTGGGATGGACAGTGGAATGGACAGGGGAACAGTGGAATGGACAGGGGGACTGTGGGATGGACAGGGGAATAGTGGAATGGACAGTGGAATAGTGGAATGGACAGAGGTACAGTGGAATGGACTGGGGGACTGTGGGATGGACAGTGGAATGGACAGGGGAACAGTGGAATGGACAGGGGAATAGTGGAATGGACAGGGGAATAGTGAAATGGACAGGGGAATAGTGGAATGGACAGGGGAATAGTGGAATGGACAGGGGAATAGTGGAATAGACAGGGGGACTGTGGGATGGACAGGGGGACTGTGGGATGGACAGAGGGACAGTGGGATGGACAGGGGGACAGTGGGATGGACAGTGGGATGGACAGGGGGACAGTGGGATGGACAAGGGGACTGTGGGACGGACAGGGGGACAGTGGGACGGACAGGGGGACAGTGGGATGGACAGGGGGACAGTGGTATGGATAGGGGGCAGTGGGATGGACAGGGGGACAGTGGGATGGACAGGGGGACAGGATGAAAGTGGGATGGATAGGGGAACAGTGGAATGGACAGGGGGACAGTGGTATGGGCAGGGGGGCAGTGGGATGGACAGGGGGACAGTGGGATGGACAGGGGGACAGTGGGATGGACAGGGGGACTGTGGGATGGACAGGGGAACAGTGGAATAGACAGGGGGACAGTGGGATGGATAGGGGAACAGTGGAATGGACAGGGGAACAGTGGAATGGACAGGGGGACTGTGGGATGGACAGGGGGACAGTGGAATGGACAGGGGGACTGTGGGATGGACAGGGGGACAGTGAGATGGACAGAGGGACAGTGGGATGGACAGGGGGACAGTGGGATGGACAAGGGGACTGTGGGATGGACAGGGGGACAGTGGGATGCACAGGGGGACAGTGGGATGGACAGGGGGACAGTGGGATGGACAGGGGGACAGTGGGATGGACAGGGGGACAGAGGGATGGACAGGGGGACAGTGGGATGGACAGGGGGACAGTGGGATGGACAGGGGGACAGTGGGATGGACAGGGGGACAGTGGGATGGACAGGGGGACAGTGGGATGGACAGGGGGACAGTGGGATGGACAAGGGGACTGTGGGATGGACAAGGGGACTGTGGGATGGACAAGGGGACTGTGGGATGGACAGGGGAACAGTGGAATGGACAGGGGGACTGTGGGATGGACAGGGGGACTGTGGGATGGACAGGGGGACTGTGGGATGGACAGGGGGACAGTGGGATGGACAGGGGGACAGTGGGATGGACAGGGGGACAGAGGGATGGACAGGGGGACAGAGGGATGGACAGGGGGACAGTGGGATGGACAGGGGGACAGTGGGATGGGCAGGGGGACAGTGGGATGGATAGGGGAACAGTGGGATAGATAGGGAAACAGTGGAATGGACAGGGGGACTGTGGGATGGACAGAGAGACATAGGGATGGACAGGGGGACAGGATGACAGTGGGATGGACAGGGGGTCAGTGGAATGGACAGGGGGACTGTGGGATGGACAGTGGAATGGACAGGGGAACAGTGGAATGGACAGGGGGACTGTGGGATGGACAGGGGAATAGTGGAATGGACAGGGGAATAGTGGAATGGACAGTGGAATAGTGGAATGGACAGAGGTACAGTGGAATGGACTGGGGGACTGTGGGATGGACAGTGGAATGGACAGGGGAACAGTGGAATGGACAGGGGAATAGTGGAATGGACAGGGGAATAGTGAAATGGACAGGGGAATAGTGGAATGGACAGGGGAATAGTGGAATGGACAGGGGAATAGTGGAATAGACAGGGGGACTGTGGGATGGACAGGGGGACTGTGGGATGGACAGAGGGACATTGGGATGGACAGGGGGACAGTGGGATGGACAGTGGGATGGACAGGGGGACAGTGGGATGGACAGTGGGATGGACAGGGGGACAGTGGGATGGACAAGGGGACTGTGGGACGGACAGGGGGACAGTGGGACGGACAGGGGGACAGTGGGATGGACAGGGGGACAGTGGTATGGATAGGGGGCAGTGGGATGGACAGGGGGACAGTGGGATGGACAGGGGGACAGGATGAAAGTGGGATGGATAGGGGAACAGTGGAATGGACAGGGGGACAGTGGTATGGGCAGGGGGGCAGTGGGATGGACAGGGGGACAGTGGGATGGACAGGGGGACTGTGGGATGGACAGGGGAACAGTGGAATAGACAGGGGGACAGTGGGATGGATAGGGGAACAGTGGAATGGACAGGGGAACAGTGGAATGGACAGGGGGACTGTGGGATGGACAGGGGGACAGTGGGATGGACAGGGGGATAGTGGGATGGGCAGGGGGATAGTGGGATGGGCAGGGGGACAGTGGGGTGGCCAGGGGGACAGTGGGATGGATAGGGGAACAGTGGGATGGATAGGGGAACAGTGGAATGGACAGGGGGACTGTGAAATGGACAGAGAGACATAGGGATGGACTGGGGGACAGGATAACAGTGAGATGGAGAGGGGGACTGTGGGATGGACAGGGGGACTGTGGGATGGACAGGGGGACTGTGGGATGGACAGGGGGACTGTGGGATGGACAGGGGAATAGTGGAATGGACAGGGGAATAGTGGAATGGACAGGGGGACTGTGGAATGGACGGGGGGACTGTGGAATGGACAGGGGAACAGTGGGATAGATAGGGAAACAGTGGAATGGACAGGGGGACTGTGGGATGGACAGAGAGACATAGGGATGGACAGGGGGACAAGATGACAGTGGGATGGACAGGGGGTCAGTGGAATGGACAGGGGGACTGTGGGATGGACAGTGGAATGGACAGGGGAACAGTGGAATGGACAGGGGGACTGTGGGATGGACAGGGGAATAGTGGAATGGACAGGGGAATAGTGGAATGGACAGTGGAATAGTGGAATGGACAGAGGTACAGTGGAATGGACTGGGGGACTGTGGGATGGACAGTGGAATGGACAGGGGAACAGTGGAATGGACAGGGGAATAGTGGAATGGACAGGGGAATAGTGAAATGGACAGGGGAATAGTGGAATGGACAGGGGAATAGTGGAATGGACAGGGGAATAGTGGAATGGACAGGGGAATAGTGGAATAGACAGGGGGACTGTGGGATGGACAGGGGGACTGTGGGATGGACAGAGGGACAGTGGGATGGACAGGGGGACAGTGGGATGGACAGTGGGATGGACAGGGGGACAGTGGGATGGACAAGGGGACTGTGGGACGGACAGGGGGACAGTGGGACGGACAGGGGGACAGTGGGACGGATAGGGGGGCAGTGGGATGGACAGGGGGACAGTGGTATGGATAGGGGGCAGTGGGATGGACAGGGGGACAGGATGAAAGTGGGATGGATAGGGGAACAGTGGAATGGAAAGGGGGACAGTGGTATGGGCAGGGGGGCAGTGGGATGGACAGGGGGACAGTGGGATGGACAGGGGGACTGTGGGATGGACAGGGGAACAGTGGAATAGACAGGGGGACAGTGGGATGGATAGGGGAACAGTGGAATGGACAGGGGAACAGTGGAATGGACAGGGGGACTGTGGGATGGACAGAGGGACAGTGGGATGGACAGGGGGACAGTGGGATGGACAGTGGGATGGACAGGGGGACAGTGGGATGGACAAGGGGACTGTGGGACGGACAGGGGGACAGTGGGACGGACAGGGGGACAGTGGTATGGATAGGGGGGCAGTGGGATGGACAGGGGGACAGTGGTATGGATAGGGGGCAGTGGGATGGACAGGGGGACAGGATGAAAGTGGGATGGATAGGGGAACAGTGGAATGGACAGGGGGACAGTGGTATGGGCAGGGGGGCAGTGGGATGGACAGGGGGACAGTGGGATGGACAGGGGGACTGTGGGATGGACAGGGGAACAGTGGAATAGACAGGGGGACAGTGGGATGGATAGGGGAACAGTGGAATGGACAGGGGAACAGTGGAATGGACAGGGGGACTGTGGGATGGACAGGGGGACAGTGGGATGGACAGGGGGATAGTGGGATGGGCAGGGGGATAGTGGGATGGGCAGGGGGACAGTGGGGTGGCCAGGGGGACAGTGGGATGGATAGGGGAACAGTGGGATGGATAGGGGAACAGTGGAATGGACAGGGGGACTGTGAAATGGACAGAGAGACATAGGGATGGACTGGGGGACAGGATAACAGTGAGATGGAGAGGGGGACTGTGGGATGGACAGGGGGACTGTGGGATGGACAGGGGGACTGTGGGATGGGAAGGGGAATAGTGGAATGGACAGGGGAATAGTGGAATGGACAGGGGGACTGTGGAATGGACAGGGGGACTGTGGAATGGACAGGGGGACTGTGGAATGGACAGGGGAACAGTGGAATGGACAGGGGGACTGTGGGATGGACAGGGGAATAGTGGAATGGACAGGGGAATAGTGGAATGGACAGTGGAATAGTGGAATGGACAGTGGAATAGTGGAATGGACAGTGGAATAGTGGAATGGACAGAGGTACAGTGGAATGGACTGGGGGACTGTGGGATGGACAGTGGAATGGACAGGGGAACAGTGGAATGGACAGGGGAATAGTGGAATGGACAGGGGAATAGTGAAATGGACAGGGGAATAGTGGAATGGACAGGGGGACTGTGGGATGGACAGGAGAATAGTGGAATAGACAGGGGGACTGTGGGATGGACAGGGGGACTGTGGGATGGACAGGGGGACTGTGGGATGGACAGGGGGACTGTGGGATGGACAGAGGGACAGTGGGATGGACAGGGGGACAGTGGGATGGACAGTGGGATGGACAGGGGGACAGTGGGATGGACAGGGGGACAGTGGAATGGACAGGGGGACTGTGGGATGGACAGGGGGACTGTGGGATGGACAGGGGGACTGTGGAATGGACAGGGTGACAGTGGGATGGACAGGGGGACTGTGGGATGGACAGGGGGACTGTGGGATGGGCAGGGGGACAGTGGGATGGATAGGGGAACAGTGGGATAGATAGGGAAACAGTGGAATGGACAGGGGGACTGTGGGATGGACAGAGAGACATAGGGATGGACAGGGGGACAGGATGACAGTGGGATGGACAGGGGGTCAGTGGAATGGACAGGGGGACTGTGGGATGCACAGGGGGACAGTGGGATGGACAGGGGGACAGTGGGATGGACAGGGGGACAGTGGGATGGACAGGGGGACAGTGGGATGGACAGGGGGACAGTGGGATGGACAGGGGGACAGTGGGATGGACAGGGGGACAGTGGGATGGACAAGGGGACTGTGGGATGGACAAGGGGACTGTGGGATGGACAAGGGGACTGTGGGATGGACAAGGGGACTGTGGGATGGACAAGGGGACTGTGGGATGGACAGGGGGACAGAGGGATGGACAGGGGAACAGTGGAATGGACAGGGGGACTGTGGGATGGACAGGGGGACTGTGGGATGGACAGGGGGACTGTGGGATGGACAGGGGGACAGTGGGATGGACAGGGGGACAGTGGGATGGACAGGGGGACAGAGGGATGGACAGGGGGACAGTGGGATGGACAGGGGGACAGTGGGATGGACAGGGGGACAGTGGGATGGGCAGGGGGACAGTGGGATGGATAGGGGAACAGTGGGATAGATAGGGAAACAGTGGAATGGACAGGGGGACTGTGGGATGGACAGAGAGACATAGGGATGGACAGGGGGACAGGATGACAGTGGGATGGACAGGGGGTCAGTGGAATGGAATGGGGGAATGTGGGATGGACAGTGGAATGGACAGGGGAACAGTGGAATGGACAGGGGGACTGTGGGATGGACAGGGGAATAGTGGAATGGACAGGGGAATAGTGGAATGGACAGTGGAATAGTGGAATGGACAGAGGTACAGTGGAATGGACTGGGGGGCTGTGGGATGGACAGTGGAATGGACAGGGGAACAGTGGAATGGACAGGGGAATAGTGGAATGGACAGGGGAATAGTGAAATGGACAGGGGAATAGTGGAATGGACAGGGGAATAATGGAATGGACAGGGGAATAGTGGAATAGACAGGGGGACTGTGGGATGGACAGGGGGACTGTGGGATGGACAGAGGGACAGTGGGATGGACAGGGGGACAGTGGGATGGACAGTGGGATGGACAGGAGGACAGTGGGATGGACAAGGGGACTGTGGGACGGACAGGGGGACAGTGGGACGGACAGGGGGACAGTGGTATGGATAGGGGGGCAGTGGGATGGACAGGGGGACAGTGGTATGGATAGGGGGCAGTGGGATGGACAGGGGGACAGTGGGATGGACAGGGGGACAGGATGAAAGTGGGATGGATAGGGGAACAGTGGAATGGACAGGGGGACAGTGGTATGGGCAGGGGGGCAGTGGGATGGACAGGGGGACAGTGGGATGGACAGGGGGACTGTGGGATGGACAGGGGAACAATGGAATAGACAGGGGGACAGTGAGATGGATAGGGGAACAGTGGAATGGACAGGGGAACAGTGGAATGGACAGGGGGACTGTGGGATGGACAGGGGGACAGTGGGATGGACAGGGGGATAGTGGGATGGGCAGGGGGATAGTGGGATGGGGGTGGCCAGGGGGACAGTGGGATGGATAGGGGAACAGTGGGATGGATAGGGGAACAGTGGAATGGACAGGGGGACTGTGAAATGGACAGAGAGACATAGGGATGGACTGGGGGACAGGATAACAGTGAGATGGAGAGGGGGACTGTGGGATGGACAGGGGGACTGTGGGATGGACAGGGGGACTGTGGGATGGACATGGGGACTGTGGGATGGACAGGGGAATAGTGGAATGGACAGGGGAATAGTGGAATGGACAGGGGGACTGTGGAATGGACAGGGGGACTGTGGAATGGACAGGGGAACAGTGGAATGGACAGGGGGACTGTAGGATGGACAGGGGAATAGTGGAATGGACAGGGGAATAGTGGAATGGACAGTGGAATAGTGGAATGGACAGTGGAATAGTGGAATGGACAGTGGAATAGTGGAATGGACAGAGGTACAGTGGAATGGACTGGGGGACTGTGGGATGGACAGTGGAATGGACAGGGGAACAGTGGAATGGACAGGGGAATAGTGGAATGGACAGGGGAATAGTGAAATGGACAGGGGAATAGTGGAATGGACAGGGGGACTGTGGGATGGACAGGGGAATAGTGGAATAGACAGGGGGACTGTGGGGTGGACAGGGGGACTGTGGGATGGACAGGGGGACTGTGGGATGGACAGAGGGACAGTGGGATGGACAGGGGGACAGTGGGATGGACAGTGGGATGGACAGGGGGACTGTGGGATGGACAGGGGGGCAGTGGGATGGACAGGGGGACAGTGGGATGGACAGGGGGACAGTGGGATGGACAGGGGGACTGTGGGATGGACAGGGGGACTGTGGGATGGACAGGGGGACAGTGGGATGGACAGGGGGACAGTGGGACAGTGGGATGGACAGGGGGACAGTGGAATGGACAGGGGGACTGTGGGATGGACAGGGGGACTGTGGGATGGACAGGGGGACTGTGGAATGGACAGGGGGACAGTGGGATGGACAGGGGGACAGAGGGATGGACAGGGGGACTGTGGGATGGACAGGGGGACTGTGGGATGGACAGGGGGACTGTGGGATGGACAGGGGGACAGTGGAATGGACAGGGGGACTGTGGGATGGACAGGGGGACTGTGGGATGGACAGGGGGACTGTGGGATGGACAGGGGGACTGTGGGATGGACAGGGGGACTGTGGGATGGACAGGGGGACTGTGGAATGGACAGGGGGGCAGTGGGATGGACAAGGGGACAGTGGGATGGACAGGGGGACTGTTGGGTGGACAGAGGGACAGTGGGATGGACATGGGGACAGTGGGATGGACAGGGGGACAGTGGGATGGACAGGGGGACAGGATGAAAGTGGTATGGATAGGGGAACAGTGGAATGGACAGGGGGACAGTGGGATGGACAGGGGGACAGTGGGATGGACAGGGGGACAGTGGGATGGACAGGGGGACAGAGGGATGGACAGGGGGACAGTGGGATGGACAGGGGGACAGTGGGATGGACAGGGGGACAGTGGGATGGACAGGGGGACAGTGGGATGGACAAAGGGACTGTGGGATGGACAAGGGGACTGTGGGATGGACAGGGGGACAGTGGGATGGACAGGGGGACAGGATGAAAGTGGGATGGATAGGGGAACAGTGGAATGGACAGGGGGACAGTGGGATGGACAGGGGGACAGTGGGATGGACAGGGGGACAGTGGGGTGGACAGGGGGACAGTGGGGTGGACAGGGGGACAGAGGGATGGACAGGGGGACAGTGGGATGGACAGGGGGACAGTGGGATGGACAAGGGGACTGTGGGATGGACAAGGGGACTGTGGGATGGACAGGGGGACAGTGGGATGGACAGGGGGACAGGATGAAAGTGGGATGGATAGGGGAACAGTGGAATGGACAGGGGGACAGTGGGATGGACAGGGGGACAGTGGGATGGACAGGGGGACAGTGGGATGGACAGGGGGACAGAGGGATGGACAGGGGGACAGTGGGATGGACAGGGGGACAGTGGGATGGACAGGGGGACAGTGGGATGGACAGGGGGACAGTGGGATGGACAAGGGGACTGTGGGATGGACAAGGGGACTGTGGGATGGACAGGGGGACAGTGGGATGGACAGGGGGACAGGATGAAAGTGGGATGGATAGGGGAACAGTGGAATGGACAGGGGGACAGTGGGATGGACAGGGGGACAGTGGGATGGACAGGGGGACAGTGGGATGGACAGGGGGACAGAGGGATGGACAGGGGGACAGAGGGATGGACAGGGGGACAGTGGGATGTACAGGGGGTCAGTGGGATGGACAGGGGGACTGTGGGATGGACAGGGGAATAGTGGAATGGACAGGGGAATAGTGGAATGGACAGTGGAATAGTGGAATGGACAGTGGAATAGTGGAATGGACAGTGGAATAGTGGAATGGACTGAGGTACAGTGGAATGGACTGGGGGACTGTGGGATGGACAGTGGAATGGACAGGGGAACAGTGGAATGGACAGGGGAATAGTGGAATGGACAGGGGAATAGTGAAATGGACAGGGGGACTGTGGGATGGACAGGGGGACTGTGGGATGGACAGGGGAATAGTGGAATAGACAGGGGGACTGTGGGATGGACAGGGGGACTGTGGGATGGACAGAGGGACAGTGGGATGGACAGGGGGACAGTGGGATGGACAGTGGGATGGACAGGGGGACAGTGGGATGGACAAGGGGACAGTGGGATGGACAGGGGGACAGAGGGATGGACAGGGGGACTGTGGGATGGACAGGGGGACTGTGGGATGGACAGGGGGACTGTGGGATGGACAGGGGGACTGTGGGATGGACAGGGGGACTGTGGGATGGACAGGGGGACTGTGGGATGGACAGGGGGACAGTGGGATGGACAGGGGGACAGTGGAATGGACAGGGGGACTGTGGGATGGACAGGGGGACTGTGGGATGGACAGGGGGACTGTGGGATGGACAGAGGGACTGTGGGGTGGACAGAGGGACAGTGGGATGGACAGGGGGACAGTGGGATGGACAGGGGGACAGAGGGATGGACAGGGGGACAGGATGAAAGTGGGATGGATAGGGGAACAGTGGAATGGACAGGGGGACAGTGGGATGGACAGGGGGACAGTGGGATGGACAGGGGGACAGTGGGATGGACAGGGGGACAGTGGGATGGACAGGGGGACAGTGGGATGGACAGGGGGACAGAGGGACAGTGGGATGGACAGGGGGACAGTGGGATGGACAGGGGGACAGTGGGATGGACAGGGGGACAGTGGGATGGACAGGGGGACTGTGGGATGGACAAGGGGACTGTGGGATGGACAAGGGGACTGTGGGATGGACAAGGGGACTGTGGGATGGACAGGGGGACAGAGGGATGGACAGGGGGACAGAGGGATGGACAGGGGAACAGTGGAATGGACAGGGGGACTGTGGGATGGACAGGGGGACTGTGGGATGGACAGGGGGACTGTGGGATGGACAGGGGGACAGTGGGATGGACAGGGGGACAGTGGGATGGACAGGGGGACAGTGGGATGGGCAGGGGGACAGTGGGATGGATAGGGGAACAGTGGGATAGATAGGGAAACAGTGGAATGGACAGGGGGACTGTGGGATGGACAGAGAGACATAGGGATGGACAGGGGGACAGGATGACAGTGGGATGGACAGGGGGTCAGTGGAATGGACAGGGGGACTGTGGGATGGACAGGGGGACAGTGGGATGGACAGGGGGACAGTGGAATGGACAGGGGGACTGTGGGATGGACAGTGGAATGGACAGGGGAACAGTAGAATGGACAGGGGGACTGTGGGATGGACAGGGGAATAGTGGAATGGACAGGGGAATAGTGGAATGGACAGTGGAATAGTGGAATGGACAGAGGTACAGTGGAATGGACTGGGGGACTGTGGGATGGACAGTGGAATGGACAGGGGAACAGTGGAATGGACAGGGGAACAGTGGAATGGACAGGGGAATAGTGGAATGGACAGGGGAATAGTGAAATGGACAGGGGAATAGTGGAATGGACAGGGGGACTGTGGGATGGACAGGGGAATAGTGGAATAGACAGGGGGACTGTGGGATGGACAGGGGGACTGTGGGATGGACAGAGGGACAGTGGGATGGACAGGGGGACAGTGGGATGGACAGTGGGATGGACAGGGGGACAGTGGGATGGACAGGGGGACAGTGGGATGGACAAGGGGACTGTGGGACGGACAGGGGGACAGTGGGACGGACAGGGGGACAGTGGTATGGATAGGGGGGCAGTGGGATGGACAGGGGGACAGTGGTATGGATAGGGGGCAGTGGGATGGACAGGGGGACAGTGGGATGGACAGGGGGACAGGATGAAAGTGGGATGGATAGGGGAACAGTGGAATGGACAGGGGGACAGTGGTATGGGCAGGGGGGCAGTGGGATGGACAGGGGGACAGTGGGATGGACAGGGGTACTGTGGGATGGACAGGGGTACTGTGGGATGGACAGGGGAACAGTGGAATAGACAGGGGGACTGTGGGATGGACAGGGGGACAGTGGGATGGACAGGGGGACAGTGGGATGGGCAGGGGGATAGTGGGATGGGCAGGGGGATAGTGGGATGGGCAGGGGGACAGTGGGGTGGCCAGGGGGACAGTGGGATGGATAGGGGAACAGTGGGATGGATAGGGGAACAGTGGAATGGACAGGGGGACTGTGAAATAGACAGAGAGACATAGGGATGGACTGGGGGACAGGATAACAGTGAGATGGATAGGGGGACTGTGGGATGGACAGGGGGACTGTGGGATGGACAGGGGGACTGTGGGATGGACAGGGGGACTGTGGGATGGACAGGGGAATAGTGGAATGGACAGGGGAATAGTGGAATGGACAGGGGGACTGTGGAATGGACAGGGGGACTGTGGAATGGACAGGGGAACAGTGGAATGGACAGGGGGACTGTGGGATGGAAAGGGGAATAGTGGAATGGACAGGGGAATAGTGGAATGGACAGTGGAATAGTGGAATGGACAGTGGAATAGTGGAATGGACAGTGGAATAGTGGAATGGACAGAGGTACAGTGGAATGGATGGACTGGGGGACTGTGGGATGGACAGTGGAATGGACAGGGGAACAGTGGAATGGACAGGGGAATAGTGGAATGGACAGGGGAATAGTGAAATGGACAGGGGAATAGTGGAATGGACAGGGGGACTGTGGGATGGACAAGGGAATAGTGGAATAGACAGGGGGACTGTGGGATGGACAGGGGGACTGTGGGATGGACAGAGGGACAGTGGGATGGACAGGGGGACAGTGGGATGGACAGTGGGATGGACAGGGGGACAGTGGGATGGACAGGGGGACAGTGGGATGGACAAGACAAGGGGACTGTGGGATGGACAAGGGGACTGTGGGATGGACAAGGGGACTGTGGGATGGACAAGGGGACAGTGGGATGGACAGGGGGACAGAGGGATGGACAGGGGGACTGTGGGATGGACAGGGGGACTGTGGGATGGACAGGGGGACAGTGGAATGGACAGGGGGACTGTGGGGTGGACAGAGGGACAGTGGGATGGACAGGGGGACAGTGGGATGGACAGGGGGACAGTGGGATGGACAGGGGGACAGGATGAAAGTGGGATGGATAGGGGAACAGTGGAATGGACAGGGGGACAGTGGGATGGACAGGGGGACAGTGGGATGGACAGGGGGACAGTGGGATGGACAGGGGGACAGTGGGATGGACAGGGGGACAGTGGGATGGACAGGGGGACAGTGGGATGGACAGGGGGACAGTGGGATGGACAGGGGGACAGAGGGATGGACAGGGGGACAGAGGGATGGACAGGGGGACAGAGGGATGGACAGGGGGACAGTGGGATGGACAGGGGGACAGTGGGATGGACAGGGGGACAGTGGGATGGACAGGGGGACAGTGGGATGGACAAGGGGACTGTGGGATGGACAAGGGGACTGTGGGATGGACAAGGGGACTGTGGGATGGACAGGGGGAAAGAGGGATGGACAGGGGAACAGTGGAATGGACAGGGGGACTGTGGGATGGACAGGGGGACTGTGGGATGGACAGGGGGACAGTGGGATGGACAGGGGGACAGTGGGATGGACAGGGGGACAGTGGGATGGACAGGGGGTCAGTGGGATGGACAGGGGGACTGTGGGATGGACAGGGGAATAGTGGAATGGACAGGGGAATAGTGGAATGGACAGGGGAATAGTGGAATGGACAGTGGAATAGTGGAATGGACAGTGGAATAGTGGAATGGACAGTGGAATAGTGGAATGGACAGAGGTACAGTGGAATGGACTGGGGGACTGTGGGATGAACAGTGGAATGGACAGGGGAACAGTGGAATGGACAGGGGAATAGTGGAATGGACAGGGGAATAGTGAAATGGACAGGGGAATAGTGAAATGGACAGGGGAATAGTGGAATGGACAGGGGGACTGTGGGATGGACAGGGGAATAGTGGAATAGACAGGGGGGACTGTGGGATGGACAGGGGGACAGTGGGATGGACAGTGGGATGGACAGGGGGACAGTGGGATGGACAGGGGGACAGTGGGATGGACAAGGGGACTGTGGGATGGACCAAGGGGACTGTGGGATGGACAAGGGGACTGTGGGATGGACAGGGGGACAGTGGGATGGACAGGGGGACAGAGGGATGGACAGGGGGACTGTGGGATGGACAGGGGGACTGTGGGATGGACAGGGGGACTGTGGGGTGGACAGGGGGACTGTGGGATGGACAGGGGGACATTGGGATGGACAGGGGGACAGTGGGATGGACAGGGGGACAGTGGGATGGACAGGGGGACAGTGGAATGGACAGGGGGACTGTGGGATGGACAGGGGGACTGTGGGATGGACAGGGGGACTGTGGGATGGACAGGGGGACTGTGGGATGGACAGGGGGACTGTGGGGTGGACAGAGGGACAGTGGGATGGACAGGGGGACAGTTGGATGGACAGGGGACAGTGGGATGGACAGGGGGACAGGATGAAAGTGGGATGGATAGGGGAACAGTGGAATGGACAGGGGGACAGTGGGATGGACAGGGGGACAGTGGGATGGACAGGGGGACATTGGGATGGACAGGGGGACAGGATGACAGTGGGATGGACAGGGGGACTGTGGGATGGACAGAGGGACTGTGGGATGGACAGGGGGACAGTGGAATGGACAGGGGGGCTGTGGGATGGACAGAGGGACAGTGGAATGGACAGGGGGGCTGTGGGATGGACAGTGGAATGGACAGGGGGACTGTGGGATGGACAGGGGAATAGTGGAATGGACAGGGGAATAATGGAATGGACAGGGGAATAGTGGAATGGACAGGGGGATAGTGGAATGGACAGGGGGATAGTGGAATGGACAGGGGGACTGTGGGATGGACAGGGGGACTGTGGAATGGACAGGGGGACTGTGGGATGGACAGGGGGACTGTGGGATGGACAGAGGGACAGTGGAATTGAGAGGGGGATGGACAAGGGAACAGTGGGATGGATAGGGGAACGGTGGAATCGACAGGGAGACTGTGGGATGGACAGAGAGACAGGATGACAGTGGGATGGACAGGGGGAATGTGGGATGGACAGGGGGACAGTGGAATGGACAGGGGGACAGTGGAATGGACAGGGGGACTGTGGAATGGACAGGGGGACTGTGGAATGGACAGGGGGACTGTGGGATGGACAGGGGGACTGTGGGATGGACAGGGGAACAGTGGAATGGACAGGGGGACTGTGGCATGGACAGGAGGATAGTAGAATGGACAGGGGAATAGTGGAATGGACAGGGGAATAGTGGAATGGACAGGGGGACTGTGGGATGGACATGGGGACTGTAGGATGGACAGGGGGACAGTCGGATGCACAGGGGGACAGTGGGATGGACAGGCGGGCAGTGGGATGGACAGGGGAACAGTGGGATGGACAGGGGAACAGTGGGATGGACAGGGGAACAGTGGAATGGACAGGGGGACAGTGGGGTGGACAGGGGGACAGGATAAAAGTGGGATGGATAGGGGAACAGTGGAATGGACAGGGGGACAGTGGGATGGACAGGGGGACAGTGGGATGGACAGGGGGACAGTGGGATGGACAGGAGGACAGTGGGATGGACAGGGGGACAGTGGGATGGGCAGGGGGACAGTGGGATGGGCAGGGGGACAGTGGGATGGACAGGGGGACAGTGGGATGGACAGGAGGACAGTGGGATGGACAGGGGGACAGTGGGATGGGCAGGGGGACAGTGGGATGGGCAGGGGGACAGTGGGATGGGCAGGGGGACTGTGGGATGGGCAGGGGGACTGTGGGATGGGCAGGGAGACAGGATGAAAGTGGGATGGATAGGGGAACAGTGGAATGGACAGGGGGACAGTGGGATGGACAGGGGGGCAGTGGGATGGACAGGGGGACAGTGGGATGGACAGGGGGACAGTGGGATGGACAGGGGGACAGGATGAAAGTGGGATGGATAGGGGAACAGTGGAATGCACAGGGGGGCAGTGGTATGGACAAGGGGACTGTGGGATGGACAGGGGAACAGTGGAATAGACAGGGGAACAGTGGAATAGACAGGGGGACAGTGGGATGGACAGGGGGACAGTGGGATGGACAGGGGGACAGTGGGATGGACAGGGGGACAGGATGAAAGTGGGATAGATAGGGGAACAGTGGAATTGACAGGGGGACAGTGGGATGGGCATGGGGACTGTGGGATGGGCAGGGGGACAGGATGAAAGTGGGATGGATAGGGGAACAGTGGAATGGACAGGGGGACAGTGGGATGGGCATGGGGACTGTGGGATGGGCAGGGGGACAGGATGAAAGTGGGATGGATAGGGGAACAGTGGAATGGACAGGGGGACAGTGGGATGGGCATGGGGACTGTGGGATGGGCAGGGGGACAGGATGAAAGTGGGATGGATAGGGGACAGGATGAAAGTGGGATGGATAGGGGAACAGTGGAATGGACAGGGGGACAGTGGGATGGGCAGGGGGACTGTGGGATGGGCAGGGGGACAGGATGAAAGTGGGATGGATAGGGGAACAGTGGAATGGACAGGGGGACAGTGGCATGGGCAGGGGGGCAGTGGGATGGACAGGGGGACAGTGGGATGGACAGGGGGACAGGATGAAAGTGGGATGGATAGGGGAACAGTGGAATGGACAGGGGGACTGTGGTATGGGCAGGGGGACAGTGGGGTGGCCAGGGGGACAGTGGGATGGACAGGGGGACAGTGGGGTGGCCAGGGGGACAGTGGGATGGACAGGGGGACAGTGGGATGGACAGGGGGGCAGTGGGATGGACAGGGGGGCAGTTGGATGGACAGGGGGACAGTGGAATGGACAGGGGGACAGTCGGATGGACAGGGGAACAGGATGAAAGTGGGATGGATAGGAGAACAGTGGAATGGACAGGGGGGCAGTGGGATGGACAGGGGGACTGTGGGATGGACAGGGGGACAGTGGGATGGACAGGGGGACAGTGGGATGGACAGGGGGACAGTGGGATGGACAGGGGGACAGAGGGATGGACAGGGGGACAGTGGGATGGACAGTGGGACAGTGGGATGGACAGGGGGACAGGATGACAGAGGGATGGACAGAGGGACAGTGGGATGCACAGGGGGACAGTAATGGACTGTACATACCTCTCTCCTGCTGTGGGTTGCACTTGCTCCCTGCACACTGGCTCCTCCTTCTTCTGGGCTCCTGCAAGAGCGCTGCGCTGACGTGCGAGGGGGTCAGGGCGGCCGCGACTGGCGGTATGGGTTTTTTTTTCATTCCGGGACACTGTATTGTCCCGGAATGAAGGTGCCCGGGACCAGGGACACAATTATGCATTAAGGGACAATCCCGGCCAATCCGGGACACGTGGACACCCTAATGCACAGTAAGGTCCCAGGAAAACTGGCCCCTAGTGCGCAAGCTTCGAATTCCCGGCCGACACATGCGCAGTGCGATCTCGAAAAAGCAGGCCCCCAGTGCGCATGCGTCGGATTCCCGGCCGACACATGCGCAGTGCGTTACCAGGAAAACTGGCCCCTAGTACGCATGCGTCGGTTTCCCGGCCGACGCATGCACAGTGCGTTCCCGGGACAACTGGCCCCTAGTGCGCATGCGTCGGATTCCCGGCCGACGCATGTGCAGTGCGTGCCCGGGAAAACTGGCCCCTAGTACGCATGCGTGGGATTCCCGCCCGACGCATGCGCAGTGCGATCTCGAAAAAGCAGGCCCCTAGTGCGCATGCGTCGGATTCCCGGCCGACGCATGCGCAGTGCGTTCCGGGGAAAACTGGCCCCTAGTGCGCATGCGTCGGATTCCCGGCCGACGCATGCGCAGTGCGTTCCCGGAAAAACTGGCCCCTAGTGCGCATGCGTCGGATTCCCGCCCGACGCATGCGCAGTGCGTTCCCGGGAGAACTGGCCCCCTAGTGCGCATGCGTCGGATTCCCGGCCGACGCATGCGCAGCGCGATCTCGAAAAAGCAGGCCCCCTAGTGCGCATGCGTCGAATTCCCGGCCGACGCATGCGCAGTGCGTTCCCGGGAAAACTGGCCCCTAGTGCGCATGCGTCGGATTCCCGCCCGACGCATGCGCAGTGCGTTCCCGGGAAAACTGGCCCCTAGTGCGCATGCGTCGGATTCCCGGCCGACGCATGCGCATTGTGATCTCGAAAAAGCAGCCCCCTAGTGCGCGTGCGTCGGATTCCCGGCCGACGCATACGCAGTGCGTTCCCGGGAAAACTGGCCCCTAGTGCGCATGCGTCGGATTCCCGGCCGACGCATGCGCATTGTGATCTCGAAAAAGCAGCCCCCTAGTGCGCGTGCGTCGGATTCCCGGCCGACGCATGCGCAGTGCGTTCCCGGGAAAACTGGCCCCTAGTGCGCATGCGTCGGATTCCCGGCCGACGCATGCGCATTGTGATCTCGAAAAAGCAGCCCCCTAGTGCGCGTGCGTCGGATTCCCGGCCGACGCATGCGCAGTGCGTTCCCGGGAAAACTGGCCCCTAGTGCGCATGCGTCGGATTCCCGGCCGACGCATGCGCATTGTGATCTCGAAAAAGCAGCCCCCTAGTGCGCGTGCGTCGGATTCCCGGCCGACGCATGCGCAGTGCGTTCCCGGGAAAACTGGCCCCTAGTGCGCATGCGTCGGATTCCCGTCCGACGCATGCGCAATGCGTGCCCGGGAAAACTGGCCCTAGTACGCATGCGTCGGATTCCCGACCGACGCATGCGCAGTGCGTCCCCAGGAGAACTGGCCCCTAGTACGCATGCGTCGGATTCCCGGCCGACGCATGCGCAGTGCGTGCCCGGGAAAACTGGCCCCTAGTACGCATGCGTCGGATTCCCTGCCGACGCATGCGCAGTGCGTGCCCAGGAGAACTGGCCCCTAGTACGCATGCGTCGGATTCCCGGCCGACGCATGCGCAGTGCGTGCCCGGGAAAATTGGCTCCTAGTACGCATGCGTCGGATTCCCGGTCGACGCATGCGCAGTACGGTCCCGGAGCCGAGGATGAGAGGCGGACTGGAGAAGGGTTGAATCTCTGGTCCGCCCTACTGAGAGGCGGGGCTTCCTCTGTACTCATAGTGTATGGTACCCGGAGATCCTCTCCATAGAGCAGCCATTACCATGAGCTCCCCCTACAGGCCATCTACCGCCTACCGAGTCATCAGTAACAACACAGACAGCAATATACACCCCATATATGTAATATATGTAAAATCGCAACTCTGTATTGGGAGCTTTCTGGTGCCGCTGGCAGCGCGCAGGACGCATGTTCTCAATGTTCTCAGCACAGAAAACTGTTTATCTAAGGCCACATAGTATAATAGGAATATATGTGGGATGTATAGTAGTAATATATGGGGGGGGGGGGGGGCATAATAGGAATGCGGATCACTTTTATACACTATTTTTTGGACTTTATGCTGATTTTTATTATTTGTTGGATCACTGGTTTATGCACGTTCATCATATTGGTTTTAATAGTACACGGTCTTATATAAACCGTCACATATATTACGTATGTATGAGCACTATTCACATTTATTTATACACCTGTTTGCTGTGTCTCTAGTGGTATTAGGTGCATATAAGTTCAGTCAGAGACTGCTATGCTATTTTTGGAGTTTACCATTTTTTTTGCATAAGGGTGATATTGTCACTTATTATATGTTTTTATGAGCACTAGTCACTTGTGTATACACTTGTATTATATGCACCTGGCTATTATCTTCAGCAATCTGTTTAGAGGCTACTATATCATGTTATATTTATTATTTGTATTCTATAGTCACTAATGGTTATTGTGGTCACAACACACACAGTGAGATCTTTTTACACATATTGAGAGGATTAGCGCAGCACCACACTTTTATTTATTCACTTTTCCAATTAGGGGCAGGCTGTACCCTACTCGGTACAGGCGGCTTTTCCTGATTTTATATTTTATACTTTTATACTCTATATACTTTATATATTTTCATTCCCCTTCCTCCATATATGATAGCGCAGGAATACCTCCTATTTTTCTGATTCATAATAGGAATTTATGGGGGATGTATAGTAGTAATATATGGGGGGGTGTATATATATCATAGTTGCCAACATTGCAAAAAAAAATTCGGGACACTTTTTTGCATGTAGGCGGAGCCTTGCTATAATTAGGGGGCATGGCATTCTTTTATAGGTGGGGCATACTGCAACAGAAAAATGCTGGGTGCACCGCAGCGACAAATGGGCATGGTTTGTGCAGAATAGTGGGCGTTTATAAATGGGCGTGGCTCAGAAGGGGTGTGGTATGAGATGAATGAGGGATGGAGGGAGAAAGAAAGAAAGAGGGAGAGAAAGAAAAAGAAAGAGAGAAAGAAAAAGAAAGAGAAAGAAAAAGAGCGATGGAGTGACAGCCGCCCCAGATCCTACAGAACAGTAGAAATATGTGTATTCTAGAAAGTTTAACAATCAGCAGATAAAGACACTCCAAACACCTGGTGTTGGCGCTTCAATCATCCCGGCACCAAGGTTGTTATGGTGTCAGGATGATTGAAGTGCATTATTTCTATTATTACATTGTTATATAGAATGAAATTATTTAACTCATCATAATGCAGAATCAGTGGGATCCCTGAGCGTGTCACCTGCCACGTCGCCTGCCACCAGATGCCATAAGGTGTCCCCAGCGGAGTCCCCCTTACATCAGGCATTGCCAGCAGAGTCCCCCCTTACATCAGGCATTGCCAGCAGAGTCCCCCCTTACATCAGGCATTGCCAGCAGAGTCCCCCCTTACATCAGGCATTGCCAGCGGAGTCCCCCCTTACATCAGACATTGCCAGCGGAGTCCCCCCTTACATCAGACATTGCCAGCGGAGTCCCCCCTTACATCAGACATTGCCAGCGGAGTCCCCCCTTACATCAGACATTGCCAGCGGAGTCCTCCCTTACATCAGACATTGCCAGCGGAGTCCCCCTTACATCAGACATTGCCAGCGGAGTCCCCCTTACATCAGACATTGCCAGCGGAGTCCCCCCTTACATCAGACATTG
The DNA here is from genome assembly GCA_037952835.1 of Lithobates septentrionalis. NCBI lineage: Eukaryota > Metazoa > Chordata > Amphibia > Anura > Ranidae > Lithobates > Lithobates septentrionalis. The sequence goes on from JBBDGP010002410.1 coordinate 844,430, forward strand.
CCAGCGGAGTCCCCCTTACATCAGACATTGCCAGCGGAGTCCCCCTTACATCAGGCATTGCAGTGGGGTCCCCCCTTACATCAGGCATTGCAGTGGAGTCCCTCTTTACATCAGGCATTGCAGCGGAGTCCCCCCTTACATCAGGCATTGCAGCGGAGTCCCCCTTACATCAGACATTGCAGCGGAGTCGCCCCTTACATCAGACATTGCCAGCGGAGTCCCCCCTTACATCAGGCATTGCCAGCAGAGTCCTGTCTTTACACCAGGCATCCCCCAATGGAGCCCCCCCTTTCCTTACATCAGGCATTCCCAGCAGTGCAGAATGGGACAAAATAGTCGGGTGGTTGCCAATAGCAATTGAGCCGCCCACCCCCGCCCCTTCCCACATCAGGTCACAGACAGACGGCAGCGGGGTGGGAGGTGGGCGGTGCCACAGCTCAAATTCTATTGGCAGTCACCCGGCCATTACTAAATAGTAATTTGGCCTCCAGGAAAATGGCGGCCGGTGGAGACATTGTCTCCGTCGGCCACAGACCTCTAGCGGCGGGCGGCAGCGAAAAAAAAAATCGGTAAAATAAGAATTTCCCGGGATATTTCCTGGGCATGGCTAAATCCGGGAAAGGGGGCTAAATCCCGGGAATGTCCCGGGAAATTCGTGACAGTTGGCAAGTATGCTTATGGGACTCGCCACGTCACCAAGTGTTACTGCAGTGCTGGTTTGACTAGGACCGGGGTGTACTAGGCCGCTGGTGCTTGCCAGTTCACCAAAACGCTACCAAAAAAAACTGTTAGCGATCGCAGGTATCAGGCCTGACTCTGCGAACGCTGCAGTTATGCGTTTAGTGTTTTGTAAGTGACAGTGATCGATCGATCGATACTGCACTTGGGTGGGCTGGGCGGAGGAGCAAAACGCAGGTGCTAGTAGGTATCTGGGCTGATCCCGCTAACACTGCGTTTTTGGGAACCCTAAACTGCTGGGGACGCTAGTATAGATCTGATCGGATCAGATATCGATCCGCTCAGATACTATACCACTAAGGGAGGTGTATGCTGCGTGCGTGGGCGTTAGCGGTACTGCCACTAACCTGACGCTGCCTGGGGCGACGCAGACCCTATCTGACCCTAAAACCTAACTTATATCACCACCGGGCGATCAGGGGGCTAAACCTTTATTAGGTAATAAACGGCGGGTGCCCTGACACTATAAAAAATAAACTAACTAACCAGCGTCACCCGTAACACTTATACGGTGATCACTGGTGAAAGGGTTAACTAGGGGGCAATCAAGGGGTTAAAACATTTATTAGGTAGTATATGGGGGTCCCTGACGCTATAAAACGCTGACGGCGAACCTAAATATTTACCTCCCTAACTAGCGTCACCAGTGACACTAATACAGCGATCAGAAAAATTATCGCTTAGCGACACTGGCGACGGGGGGTGATCAAGGGGTTAAAACTTTATTAGGGGGTGTTAGGGGGGTATCCTAGACCTAAAGGGGCTAACACTAACTGCCCTACCACACTAACTGTCACAAACTGACACCAATGCAGTAATCAGAAAGAAAAAAAAACTGCTATTGGTGTCACTGTGACAGGGGAGGGGGGGGGGGTGATCAGGGGTGTAAAGTATGCCTAGTGTGTTTTACTGTTATGCCCCGTACACACGGTCGGATTTTCCGATGGAAAATGTCCGATCGGAGCATGTTGTCGGAAATTCCGACCGTGTGTGGGCTCCATCGGACATTTTCCATCGGATTTTCCGACACACAAAGTTGGAGAGCAGGAGATAAAATTTTCCGACAACAAAATCCGTTGTCGGAAATTCCGATCGTGTGTACACAAATCCGACGGACAAAGTGCCACGCATGCTCAGAATAAATAAAGAGATGAAAGCTATTGGCCACTGCCCCGTTCATAGTCCCGACGTACATGTTTTACGTCACCGCGTTTAAAACGATCGGATTTTCCGACAACTTTGTGTGACCGTGTGTATGCAAGACAAGTTTGAGCCAACATCCGTCGGAAAAAAATCCTAGGATTTTTTGTCGGAATGTCCGAACAAAGTCCGACCGTGTGTACGGGGCATAAGTGTGTGTGTTGTGCACTTACTCACATGTCTTCTCTCCTCAGCGCCGGAACTGAAAATACTGACCCAAGGAGAGATGACATCACTTCCTCTGCCGCTGTTTACTATACAGCAGCAGAGGAAGATTCTCATTCGTTGGGAGCGATCGCGAGGGGGTGGCCACGAATGAGTGGTCTCCCCCTCAGCCTGGATCGCTCCCCTAACGATGCACCCCCGCCCGCGGGAGGAAGGTCACGTACCAGGTAGGTGATTTTGCCTGCCCGTGCCATTCTGCCACAGTATATCTGCGTTAGGCGGTCGGCAAGTTGTAAAAAACCTGTGCTCCTCATTGCTCAAATCCATAGCATTAGCCAGAAGCTCTGCTATTAAAGTGGTGGCCACCCGCTTCTTGTGCAGTTGGGGCAGGTCAACAAGGGGGCGCGCATCGCGGCGATTGTTGTTGCGGGGTGTCAGTCTGACACCCCGCAACACCGATCTAGGTAAAGAGTCTCTGACGGAGACTCTTTACCACGTGATCAGCCGTGTCCAATCATGGCTGATCACGATGTAAATAGGAAGAGCCGGTGATCGGCTTATCCACACTCGCGTCTGACAGACGCGAGTAGAGGAGAGCCGATCGGCTGCTCTCCTGACAGGGGGGTCTGTGCTGATTGTTTATCAGCACCGCCCCCCCTCGGATCCTACCCAGGACACTTCCTGTTGTCTCCCTCCGTTTGTAAGTAGGAGTAGTTTGTAAGTCGGATGTTTGAAAATAGCGGACCGCCTGTATATACTATACGGCCTGCCCTATATACTCTGCGGAAAATTGGGCCTTAGGTGTTGGTGGTACCAGAACAGTGTAAGCCCTCACAGTTACTCTTGGTGGGCGATGGAACAGGCCCTGCTGTAAAATATTATATCAAGAATTGTACTGACATGCCCCTGTTATACAGGGGCAGAAAAATTGGGCCTTAGACGGTGGTGGTGCCACAACACTGTAAGCCCTCACAGTTACTCTTGGTGGGTGCAGGAACAGGCCCTGCTGTGAAATATTAGATCAAAAATTGTAATTACGCTCCCCTGTTAAACAGGGGCAGAAAAATTGGGCCTTAAGCAGTGGTGGTGGTGCCACAACACTGCAACCCCTCACGGATACTCTTTTTGAGCGCAGAAACAAGCCCTGCTGTTAAATATTTGATCACAAATTGTAATTACGCTCCCATGTTAAACAGGGGCAGAAAAATTGGGCCTTAGGTAGTGGTGGTGTTGCCCTGAACCGAAAACATTCTTAGAAGCTATTATCATGAAAATTGAGGAGGAACAGGATAGTCACTCAGCATAATAGGATAGTCACTCAGCATATGCAGTCTTCAAGGGATCCCACATACATAGAAAAATCATTTGGTTACATCAGCATCAGGTGCTTGGTAGCTGGTGATCCAAGACTGATTCATTTTTATGAATGTGAGCCAATCAACAGAGTCTGTGGACAGACACACTCTGTGATCGGTTACAAAGCCTCCAGCAGCACTGAATGTGTGTTCAGAAAGAATGCTGAATGCAGGACAGGCCAGTAGCTCAATTGCATATTAAGAAAGCTCTGGCCATTGGTCCATCCTCAAGACCCAGTAACCCAGTGGATGTTCTGGTGGAAAGGTCAGCAAGTCAGCCTGATTATTACATGGTTACAAGGGAACCCCAGTCTTGAGCGTTTAGTCTCCCCGCAGATGACCCAGTCAGGGAGTCAGTTGAAGCCTTTTTCAAAGCTTTAGGTTTACTGTATGGTGACCCTGACCGTGCCCATTCAGCTGAAGCTAATCCTAGGTCATTACATCAGGGTAAACGCACCGCTGAACAATACTGTTCTGATTTCCGCTGCTGTGCACCTGATTTAGGGTGGGATGACCCAGCTCTAAGAAGGCGGTGATTGGTTTTCTGGGTCCTGTACGCAGATAGGCTCTCAAAAAGTCTCACACATGGGGGGGGGGGTTGTGCTATCTTGACATTTCATGGCCTCCGAAAATGTAATAGGTAGTGAGGAAGTGAAATCACCATTCTGCACCCTTATACCCCATACACACGATCGGAAATTCAGACAAGAAAAGTCTGATGTGAGCTTTTGGTCAGAAATTTCGACTGTGTGTAGGCTCCATCGGACTTTTCCTGTCAGGATTTCCGCCAGGTAAAATTTGAGAGATGGTTCTCAAATTTTCCATCGGAAAATCGTATCGTCTGTAGCAATTCCGACACGCAAAATTCTGACGCATGGAAATAATTCGAAGCCTTGAACTTCATTTTCTCAGCTCGTCGTAGTGTTGTACGTCACCGCGTTCTTGACGGTCAAAAGTTCAGAGAACCTTTGTGTGACCGTGTGTATGCAAGCCAAGCTTGAGCGGAATTCCGTCTGAAAAACCTTGGATGGTTTTTCCGACGGAAAATCCGATCGTCTGTACACTGCTTAAGAAAGCCTGAAGGTCAGGAGAAGCAGCAGAATGTATTTTGGGGTGTACTTCCACATATGCCCATGGCATGTTTGAGCATTATATATTTTAGTGACAACTTTGTGCAAAAAAAAATAAATTGTCGTTTTCCCGCAACTTGTGGCAAAATATAAAGCCCGAGGGCTTTCACACTGAAGCGATGCGCTGACAGGAGAAGAAAAAAACTCCTGCCAGCCGCATCTTTGGAGCAGTGAAGGAGCGGTGTATTCACCGCTCCTAAACTGCTCCTAAACCACTCCTGCCCATTGAAATCAATGGGACAGCGCGGCTATACCGCGGCAATACCGTGGCTATAGCTGCGCTATACGAGCGGTTTTAACCCTTTTTCGGCCGCCAGCTGGGGGTTAAAACCGCACCGCTAGCGGCTGAATACCACGGTAAAGCAGCGCTATAAATAGCGCTGTTTTACCGCCGACGCCCCCTACCGCCCCAGTGTGAAAGCAGCCTAAGCTTTGTATAAGCATTCAGCAGAGCCAATTGAAATAATAAGTATACAGACAATTTTTTTATACCAGCTTCTGGCCTTATGGGCGACTAGGTATGGCACCAACAGCTGGTCGTTGAGGTCCATCCCTCCCATATTAAGGTTATATTCGTGGACACAGAGGGGTTTCTCCAAGACACCAGTCACCGTAGGAATTTGGACCGTTGTGTCTGCGTGAAGGGAGGACAGAACAAAAACATTCTTATTATCCCTCTATTTCACAGCGAGCAAATTATTACACTTCAGGCAGGCTGTCTCTCTCTCTCTCTGACCCTCCCATCTCTTTCTCTCTCTGACCCCCTGTCTCTCTCTCTCTATCTTTCTGACCCCCTGTATCTCTCTCTCTGACCCCCCCTCTCTCTCTGACCCCGTCTCTCTCTTTGACCCCTTAGCTGTCTCTCTCTCTGACCCCGTCTCTCTCTGATCCCCATCTCTCTCTCTTTCTCTCTCTCTCTCTCTGACCCGTCTCTTTCTCTGTACCCCTGTCTCTCTCTTTCTCTGACCCCCTGTCTCTCTCTCTCTCTCTGACCCCCTGTCTCTCTCTCTCTCCCTCTGACCCCCTGTCTCTCTCTCTCTCTTTCTGACCCCCTGTCTCTCTCTGACCCCCTGTCTCTCTCTCTCTCTCTGACCCCCTGTCTCTCTGACCCCCCGTGTCTCTCTCTCTGACCCCCTGTTTCTCTCTCTCTCTCTGTCCCCCGTCTCTCTCTGTCCCCATCTCGCTCTCCCCATCTCTCTCTCTCTCTGTCCCCCCGTCTCTCTCTCTCTGTCCCCCGTCTCTCTCTCTCTGTCCCCCGTCTCTCTCTCTCTGTCCCCCTGTCCCCCCCTCTCTCTCTGTCCCCCTGTCTCTCTCTCTCTCTGTCCCCCTGTCTCTCTCTCTGTCCCCCTGTCTCTCTCTCTCTGACCCCCTGTCACTCTGACCCCCTGTCTCTCTCTCTCTCTCTGACCCCCTGTCTCTCTCTCTCTCCCTCTGACCCCCTGTCTCTCTCTCTCTCTCTCTCTCTGACCCCCTGTCTCTCTCTCTCTCTCTTTCTGACCCCCTGTCTCTCTCTCTGACCCCCTGTCTCTCTGACCCCCCGTCTCTCTCTCTCTGACCCCCTGTTTCTCTCTCTCTCTCTGTCCCCCGTCTCTCTCTGTCCCCATCTCGCTCTCCCCATCTCTCTCTCTCTCTGTCCCCCCGTCTCTCTCTCTCTGTCCCCCGTCTCTCTCTCTCTGTCCCCCGTCTCTCTCTCTCTGTCCCCCCCCTCTCTCTCTGTCCCCCTGTCTCTCTCTCTCTCTGTCCCCCTGTCTCTCTCTCTGTCCCCCTGTCTCTCTCTCTCTGACCCCCTGTCACTCTGACCCCCTGTCTCTCTCTCTCTCTCTGACCCCCTGTCTCTCTCTCTCTCCCTCTGACCCCCTGTCTCTCTCTCTCTCTCTCTCTCTGACCCCCTGTCTCTCTCTCTCTCTCTTTCTGACCCCCTGTCTCTCTCTCTGACCCCCTGTCTCTCTGACCCCCCGTCTCTCTCTCTCTGACCCCCTGTTTCTCTCTCTCTCTCTGTCCCCCGTCTCTCTCTGTCCCCATCTCGCTCTCCCCATCTCTCTCTCTCTCTGTCCTCCCGTCTCTCTCTCTCTGTCCCCCGTCTCTCTCTCTCTGTCCCCCGTCTCTCTCTCTCTGTCCCCCCCTCTCTCTCTGTCCCCCTGTCTCTCTCTCTCTCTGTCCCCCTGTCTCTCTCTCTGTCCCCCTGTCTCTCTGACCCCCGTCTCTCTCTCTCTGACCCCCTGTTTCTCTCTCTCTCTGTCCCCCGTCTCTCTCTGCCCCCATCTCGCTCTCCCCATCTCTCTCTCTCTCTGTCCCCCCGTCTCTCTCTCTCTGTCCCCCGTCTCTCTCTCTCTGTCCCCCGTCTCTCTCTCTCTGTCCCCCTGTCCCCCTGTCCCCCCCTCTCTCTCTGTCCCCCTGTCCCCCTGTCCCCCCCTCTCTCTCTGTCCCCCTGTCTCTCTCTCTCTCTGTCCCCCTGTCTCTCTCTCTGTCCCCCTGTCTCTCTCCCTCTGACCCCCTGTCTCTCTCTCTGTCCCTCCTCTCTCTCTCTGTCCCATTGTCTTTCTCTCTGTCCCCCTGACTCTCTCTCTGTCCCCCTGTCTCTCTCTCTCTCTCTCTCTCTCTCTCTGTGTCTCTGTCTCTCTCTCTCTGTCCCCCTGTCTCTCTCTCTATCCCCCCCCTCTCTCTGTCCCCCTGTCTCTCTCTCTGTCCCCGTCTCTCTCTCTCTCTGTCCCCCTGTCTCTCTCTCTCTGTTCCCCTGTCTCTCTCTCCCTCTCTCTGACCCCCCTCTCTCTCTCTGACCCCCTCTCTGTCTCTCTCTCTGACCCCCTCTGTCTCTCTCTCTCTCTGTCCCCCTGTCTCTCTCTCTCTGACCCCCCCCCCCCCCTCTCTCTCTGACCCCCTCTCTGTCTCTCTCTCTCTCTGACTCTTTTTTTTGCTGCTGTAAGAAGACAATGGCAGCTTAATCCCTCTATTAAGCTTTTGCATGCCTGCGCCTTATGTGATAATGACTTTGGTCAACCAGAGTGTGACTACTGTCCCTCTGTGCGGGGTCATAATGGCATTTTCGCTTGGCCCTGGGGGACAGCTCCTCCTCCAGATCACTGGCCCGTCATTTTCTGGATCTTGTGGTTCCTGCAGTTGCAGTATCTTGCCCTGTAATAACAATGAAACAGTGATGTTAAGTGAATGGAACTTCCCTATTGACCAATGTGAAAGAAATTCTTTAAAGTGGAACTTTACCCATAACAGTTTGATAACATTAGTGTTATTTAACAGTAAACTGTAAAGCTGTCAGCTGATCGGCCTCTAGTGGCTCTGATTTTAGGCACAGGGCCCAGAATAGAGAGCAACTTAGCATGTGTAGAGCAGGGGGAGACGGTGCATTACTGGATTTTACACATTATAGGCAGCTATTATTAATGTTTTACATAGCTATACCTGCAAAAGGGGCCGGCCTGAGGTGACCTATCAGGACTAAAGTTCCACTTTAAATTTTATGTTTTTCAGAAATGTGCATAAGTACAAAATTAAAAAAACAAAAAAACGTCCCTGTCAGTGAAAGTGTTAAGAGCTATATGATGTTTGTCAGGTAAACGAAGGAGCCGAATTAGCCTCACACGTATTTCTGACCAATTTAGAAAACATTTCCAGATTGTTTTAGAAACTTCCCTTCACTGAGCAGAAGGCGCAAGTAAATTGGTGTTTAATATTCTTACCTTGCCAGTCCTCCAATGCTGGGCCCCTATCATTAGTGGTCAGGTGAAGAAATACCAGTCCTTCCCAGAACTGACCAGGGGCCTCCATGGTGATGGTTCCAAATGGAGGAATTGTCCATGTGTTCTATAAGTGAGAAGAAAGCAGACATATTAGGGGTTTGTCAATGGAAATGTTAATGCCGTATAATGAAAACAACCAGCTTTACTGGGCAATAGAAAAAGCGGGAGACACTTACTTCTGTGGTCCAGTGGATGCTCATCCCACAGGTTGGGCAGTTTGGCCGGTCAAGGAATAATCTCTTGATGCACTTGTGGTGGAACTGGTGGTTGCAGGCCAGTGTTCCGATTTCCTCTGGCACATTCAATGCACGTGAACAGAAGGAGCACACAGGCCCCTGTTCACTTTGCTGGTTCCTTGGATGGGATCTTGGAACTTCCACCAGTTCCGGAGAGCGACTCCCGTCCCTCTGGGTGGAGTCATCGCGTCGTCGTTTGGCTCTTGGGAGCAGCTCCACCTCGGGATCTCTGCCCCATCGTTGTGCTCTTGATTGGGCCATCCTTGTTATTGGAGTACCGTGTTCTGTAATAACAATGAGACAATAAAGTTTAGAAAATAGAAATTCCCTACTGAGACATTCTTTACATTTCAGGTTTTATTTCATAAGTGATCATTTCCCTCAGCAGCAGAAGAGGCTTGGTGAAGGATTCCGTATTGCATTTTGTTTAACCACTTGCTACCGGTAAGTCGCTGGACTTCAAGCAGTTATACCGGGGTGATGGGCAGCTGCACTCATCACCCTGTTTTTTTTTTAGAGCCGACGGTCGGCTCTCTTGTAAAAGCATTCCTAGTAGCTAACAAGCAAGTTGAATTGCTTTGTACAAGTGGCAGGAGGAGACATCCCACCTCCCTCTGCTGTGCTCGGGGCTCTCCCGTCCCATCGGGAGACCTAAGTGACCAGCTGGACAGCCGAACAAAGCCTGGATCGGTTTTGGTCAGCATTCCACTATGGTAACCTGGAAGCGATGACCTGACATCACATGCTATGGCGCCATTTTAAAAAAATCAAAAGCATTTGATAACTCCAATCTTGGTGTTTTGAATGCTTATAAGGGCAGAGGAGGAATGTGGGGTCTTAGAGACATCGGATTGAAGTGGCAACGAGGGTCAGTTTATATGGCCATAGTTATGTGTGTAGTAAGACTGATTTAGAATTTCAGCTAAGAATCATATTTCTTGTATTTCGTCCTGAAACTTCTTATGACAGGTTGTGGTTCCTCTTTTTGTGCAAGAGCATACTGCAGAGAAACTAAAGTTTTACATAAGGTTTTAAAATATATATGTTTTGCAGAACCTGTCTGGGTTAACATGCGTAGGTTGATTTAGGTTGATATTTAAAAGGTTAGAGTGTTTTGTATAACGGAAGTGTACCGCCTGTTCGCTTGTGACGCAATATGCTGAAAATTATATGTACACTGTATGAACTGTATCTGACAATCTTGACATGTAGACACTAGTCGGGTCAGGAGTGTCCATTCTTTTTGGCCAGAAAGATGGAATAAATCTCCCATACCAGAGTTCTTTGTCCAACGTCATTTACCGATATTCTGCTACTTTAGGATCTCTCCATAAAGAGGACCTGTCACCACCTATTGCTGTTAGAAAAGGATGTTTACATTCCTTGTGATAGCAAGAAAAGCGATGAAAACATTTTTTACAGCAAAAGTGTAAAAAAAAAAAAAAAAATTAAATACCGCCATGCCCACATGCAAAGGCAAAGGTACATGTGGGTCCCGCATGTACGCAAACAGCAATCGTTCCACACATGTGAGGTATCACTGCGAACATCAGATCACGGGCTGAAATTCTATCACCAGACCTCCTCTGTAAATCTAAAGTGGTGACCTGTAAAGGCTTTTAAAGCATCGCCTATGGATAGTAACATTTATGTTTGTTGCCATTGTGCGAGCGTGCGCAATTTTAAAGAGTGACATGTTTGGTATCTATTTACTTTCTGTAACATCATTTTTTATAATTTTCCAAACACATTGGGTTATGTATTGTGTTTTTTTGCATTAACATTGAAAATGTTTTTTTTTTTTTTAAAACCGCTGCACAAATACCGCGTGACATAAAAAATTGCAAAACCCACCAATTTATCCTGTAGGGTTTTTGTTTTAATAAAAAAATTATATATATATATATATATATATATATATATATATATATACATATATATATATATATATATATATACATATATATATATATATATATATATATATATATATATATATATATATATATATATATATATATAATGTTTGGGAGTTCTACAAGCAAAAAATACAGATTATTACATCTAAACAAAACTGTCAGAAAAAGTCAAGTGGTTAATATAAAATGAATAGAATATCCAAAACGGAGTTGGGGTGATATTTGTGCAAACTCAGCTCATTGGAATACATTCATTTTAAATGTTTTTATAAATGCAACTGACGGCATGCGGTGTAAATGATCCCTATTGCTGAGCATCAGGTCACACAACTCACACACATGGTATACGGCTGTCTATATTTAGACATATAACGTGTAACATGTCATCTTCAAATCTTAACTGAAGATAACTGAGGGCTCGCCTACAGCGGACACAGTCCAGGTTGCCAGGGGGGGGGGGGGGGGGTCAGCGGTGGAAAATATGCATTTGATAAACAGCTGTACTAATATGGTGCGAGATAAAAAGAAAACATTGACACCATCGTATTCTCCAGGGTCTCAGCTTTCAGAAAATATATCATATTGGGGAACTTTAAAATCATCTTTTGGTTTAAAATGTGCATTTTAACATGTGAGTACAAAATGGCAAAACCCTTCTGGCAGTGAAAGGGTTAGGAGCTCAATGGCATTTGCCTGGTAAACAAACGAGCCCAACCAATCAGAAAACATTTCCTGATTATTGTATAACCAATCAAAACTTCCCTTCACTGAGCAGAACGTTTTATTAAAACCCCTTGAAGGCCGGGCCTTTTTCTGACATTTGTTGCTTACAAATAAAATCTGTATTTTCTTTGCTAGAAATGTACTTATAACCTCCAAACATTATATATTATTTAAGCAGAGGCCCTAAGGAAGAAAATGGTGGGTGCTGCAATTTTTTATCCCACACAGTATTTGTGTAGTATGTTTTTTTGGAAAAAATACACTTTAACACTTTAACCCCCTAGGCGCTGACCGCACGCAAACCTGACCTCTTGGTCGGCCTGGCCTTGGCACTGCATATGAGTGGGCATGAGTGCCGATAGAGCTGTGCTGAGAGCACGCGCCCTGCGCACTCCCAGCACACTGACCGGCGGCTCACGAAAAGCTCCCAAATGCTTCTTACGATTTTTTCCAATCATGTGACCACCATGATAGCCAATCCTGGAGGTCACATGGTCACAAGCCCTGCCCCTCCTCCCAGGATGCCAAAACCCTTAAAGGGCCAACACACTGTATTTTCGCAGCGGTCTTTCAAACGCAATTTTTTTTGGGGGGGGAATACACTTCAAGTAATAATAAAGAAAAATATTAAGTTAACCTAAATATTTTTCTATAATGTGAAATATGATTTTATGCCGAGTAAATAGATACCTAACATGTCACGCTTTAAAATTGCGTGGTGACAAACTACAGTACTTAAAAATCTCCATAGGTGATGCTTTAAAAAATGTAATGGTTACCAGTTTAGAGTTACAGAGGAGGGCTAGTGCTAGAATTATTGCTCTCGCTCTAACAATTGTGGCGATACCTCACATTTGCAGTGAGTTTACATTTGCGGGAGCGACTTACATATGCGTTCGATTTGGCGCAGAAGCACGGAGGGATGGGGCGCTTAATACATTCTTTTTCTTATTTTTTTTTTTTTTAATTATAATTTTTAAATTGTCCCTTTATTTATTATTTTAATCACTATTATTGCTGTCAGAGGGAATGTAAACATCCCTTGTGACAGTAATAGGCAGTGACAGGTACTCTTTATGGAGGGATTGGGGGTCTAAGACCTCAAACCCTTCCACTGCACTTGAAAGTAAACAGGAAGTGACGCAACATTATCTTTCACATTATAGAAAAAAATTCGGGCTAACTTTACTGTTTTTCTTCATTTTTTTTATTTAAAAAAAAGTGTATTTTTTCCACAAAAAAAAATTGATTGCGCAAATACAGTGTGACATAAAGTATTGCAACAATCTCCATTTTATTCTCTAGGGTCTCTGCTAAAAAAATATATATATATATATATATATTTATATAATGGTTGGGGGTTCTAAGTCATTTTTTAGCAAAAAAAAAAAATGGAATTCAACTTATAAACAACAAATGTCAAAAATAGGCTCGCTCCTTAAGTGGTTAAAATTTTAAAAAGTGTAATTTTTTTTCCCCTAAAACTGCGTTTGAAAGACCGCTGCGCAAATACCGCGTGACATAACCAATTTATTTTCTAGGGCTTCAACTTAAAAAAAAAAACAATACATAGTGCAAATCTGCAAAATGCAAAAAGCACTAGAAATGCATCGGTGTGAATCCTATCCATGCTGCCCATCAGTGCCACCTATTAGTGCCCATCAGTGCCGCCTATCCGTGCTGGCCATCAGTACCACCTATCAGTGCTGCCTATCTGTGCTGCCCATTGGTACCACCCATCAGTGCCACCTATCCGTGCTGCCCATCAGTGCCACCTATCAGTGCCCATCTGTGCTGCCCATCAGTGCCAACTATCAGTGCCGCCTATCCGTGCTGCCCATCAGTGCCACCTATCAGTGCCTATCAGTGTGGCATATTAGTGACTCCTAATTAGTGCCCATCAGTGCAGCCTATCAGTGCCGCCTCATCAGCGCACATCAGTGAAGGAGAAAAATTACTTATTTACAACATTAACTGAAAAAAACTAAGAAAAACTTTTTTTTTTCAAAATTTTCGGTCTTTTTTCTTTTATTTAGCAAAAAATAAAAAACCCCAGTGGTGATTAACCACTTCAGCCCCGGAAGGATTTTTTGTGATACGGCACTGCATCGCTTTAAATAACGATTGCGCGGCTGTGCGACGTTGTACCCAAACAAAACTGGCCTGGTATTTGATCACCTCTGCGGTTTTTATTTTTTGCGCTATAAACAAAAAAAGCCGACAATTTTGAAAAAACCCAATATTTTTTACTTTTTGCTATAATAAATATCCAAAAAAATAAAAAAAAAATAAAAAAATTCTTCCTCAGTTTAGGCCAATATGTATTCTACATATTTTTGGTAAAAAAAATCCCAATAAGCGTATATTGATTGGTTTGCGCAAAAGGTATAGTGTCTACAAAATAGGGGATAGACTTATGGCCTTTTTATTATAAACTATTTTTTTTTTTACTAGTAATGGCGGTAATCAGCAGTTTTTTAGCGGGATTGCAACATTGCAGCAGACAGATCGCTTCTCGGCCTTTTGGCTAAGATCAAATGTAGTATCTGTTCTTATCAGTTGCCAGGAGGTGGCGCTTGTTTCTGTCCCTGATCTACGGCGACGTGATATCAGGGATGGTGGAGGCTATGCAAAACCTGCTGGTGTAAAGGTAACCTGGAGCGGTTCGTAGCCGAAAGGGAAGCCTTCTGATGGGGATGGAGAACCACTGGGACTGACCCAGAGGGTCAGGTCCCTGGCCTTCTGGCCTAGATTGGGGTAGCTATAGCTCCGGTCAGTTATTCGGGAGAGAACACTTACTCCTCCTTCGGGGGGGGGAGTGGTTAGTATTTCCCGAATGTAATTAGGTAGGAGGGATGGGAGCAACGGTGGGGCTTGATGGTAAAGGGCTCTCTCCAAGCTTCCAGAACTCCAGACCTTCCTGGCTGGGGTGGGGGCTGCTGTGGTCTGGGCTGGGGGTCAGGGTTGCACGAAAAGCCAGTGGGGTGATATTAGCGAATTAAAGCGGGGCTCCACCCACACCGCCAAAAAAAAAAAATATATTAAAAGCCAGCAGCTACAAATACTGCAGCTGCTGACTTTTAATACATGGCCACTTACCTGTCCCAGGGTCCAGCGATGTCGGCAGGGGACGCCGAGAACCCGCTCGGTTCTCAGCAGCTGCCGCCGCCATCCTAGGTGAGGAAGTGAAGCATTGCGGCTTCACTTACCGGTTCCCTACTGCGCATACGCGAGTCGCGCTGTGCGTCCCAAGTGGTCCCCGCTCTCTCCTGGGAGCTGTGTGTTTCCCAGGAGACAGCGCGGTGGGGACGGGAAGAGGCGTAGACTCCCATGTTAGTCTATGCCGGAAGTGGGTGCAAATACCTGTCTTAGACCGGTATCTGCACCCCCCTCCCCCCTGAAAGTTGCCAAATGTGACACCGGAGGGGGGGAGGGTTCCGAAAAGCGGAAGTTCCATTTTTGTGTGGAACTCCGCTTTAATATTCGATAATCTCTTCCGGCTTCTTCTCCTGGCCAATCAGGATGCGGGTCCTGAGACCCGATTGGGTCTCAGGTTTGTTTGCTGAAGCCCCCCCCCCCCCAAAAATATTGAGCACCAGCTGCCACTGATTTGAGTACAGTGTAGCATGACCGCACAATTGTCATTCTAATAGGATTTTCCGACGGAAAATGTTTGATATGAGCTTGTTGAGCCTGTGTGGGCTCCATCGGACATTTTCCATCGGAATTTCCGTCACACAAAATTTGAGAGCTGGTTCTCAAATTTTCCGACAACAAAATCCGTTGTCGGAAATCCCGATCGTGTGTACACAATTCCGACGCACAAAGTTCCACGCATGCTCGGAATCAAGCAGAAGAGCCGCGCTGGCATTTTTCTCGGCTCGTCGTACGTGTTGTACGTCACCGCGTTCTTGACGTTCGGGATTTCCGACCAACTTTGTGTGACCGTGTGTATGCAAGACAGGTTTGAGCCAACATCCTTCAGAAATAAACCATGGACTTTGTTGTTGGAAAATCCGATCGTGTGTACAAGGCATAAGTGTGACAGCGCTGAAATCTGGAAAATGGCCTTGGCGGGAAGGGGGTAAAAGTGCCCGGTAGGCAAGTGGTTAAAAAGTTAGTTCATTTATCAGAAAAAAACAAAAAGGTGAACTAAGTCCCTACAACCAGCCACTGAATAAATATTGTTCGGATAATGATATACAACATTTTTAACCACTTTAGCCCCGGAAGATTTGGCTGCTCAATGACCAGGTCATTTTATGCGATTCGGCACTGCGTCGCTTTAACTGACAATTGCGCGGTCGTGCGACGCTGTACCCAAACAAAATTGATGTCCTTTTTTTCCCACAAATTTGGTGGTATTTAATTGCCTCTGCGATTTTTATTTTTTGCGCTATAAACAAAAAAAGAGCGACAATTATGAAAAACAACACAATATTTTGTACTTTTTTCTATAATAAATATCCCCATTTTTTTTTTTTTTTTTTAAAAAAGCACATTTTTCTCAGTTTAGGCCGATATGTATTCTTCTACATATTTTTGGTAAAAAAAATCGGCATATATTGATTGGTTTTGCGCAAAAGTTATAGCGTCTACAAAATTGGGGATAGATTTATAGTATTCCCTGGCAGGGAAGGACTTAACACTAGGGGGCGATCAAGGGGTTAACTGTGTTCCCTGTGACGTGTTTCTAACTGAAGTGGGAGGGGACTGACTAGAGGAAGTGACAGATCGTGGTTCCTAGCAAATAGGAACACACGATCTGTCACTCCTCTCAGAACAGAACAGGTAAGTGTGTGTTTACATACACTCGTCCCTGTTCTGTCTCTCATGCTCGCGATCGCTCGTGGCCGGCGGTCATCGCGACCGCCGGCCACGAGCATCGGCACCCCCGCATTAAAATGACGGCGGCTGGTTGGCAAGCGGTTAATGAACACAATTTATTTCTTCCAGCTGGCAAGGCAACAATGACGAGTTTTGGAAGGACGCTATTTTAAGTATGAGCGGAGCTTGGCGTCCCAGCAGATAAGACGCTGCTCCTGGGACTCTACACCTGTTACCATGTCGCTTTCCTTTTCCCACGATGTGATAACATTATTATTATAGGCCAAACAGCTCCCTTCCAGTGTAAAATACACGCCGAGTACATAATACATCATCACATCTGCTTATAGCTGACATTGCTTTTTTTAGCTTACACCATCCAAAAATGGACACATGGATTCAGGTGGAGTGCGCAGCATTTAATCACTCGTCTAAATGAACCTCTTGTACATACAGTATGTAATGCAGCATGGGCGTCCGAGGTCTCTGTGCTGAGGGCACACCGTGACTGAGCAATCATAGACTTTGTGTGTCATCAGTCTGCTGCAGGCAGGAGGAAGCATTTCCTCAGTCTCCCCCCCCAACATATCAATCTAGGAAGTAGATGGTGACCTTAGGCATAGCTCCCAACGGTCCCTGATTTTGAGGGATTGTCTCTGATTTGGAGCAATGTCCCTCATTCCTCCTCATTTGTCCCTCATTTTGGTCCGATCTATATAATAGGGTGACCAGACATCCCCGGTTTCTGGGGAAATAATTATTCGCTGTTGCAACACTAATCCTCCTCCCGGCCAAGAAGCGGGACTGATACCCGTCGCCCGATTGGCTGAAAGGACAGGCAATCCTATTGGAAGCCTAGGAGGAGGGGAGGAGACGCAAGGTGGAAGCGAAGAGGAGAAGGCACAGGAGCCGCTGCCTGATGCCCGCCGCAGCCTGATGTCCGCCGATGCCCGATCCCCACCACTGCCCGATGTGCCCACCGATGCTCAATCCCCGCCGCTGCCCGATGTGCCCGCCACCTAGATGGGGTAAGTGCCGGTGGACCAGCAGACAGCGAGGGGGGGGGGTTTGAGGTGCCGCAGGGGGAGGGGGTGGTTGTTTGCCCCCCCCCCCAAATAAAAAAAAAACACCAGCCACAACTGTTTTTCACTATATTGTTTTTTTATTGTTGATTTACATTCAAGATTGGACTTATATATATATTTTTTTTCTTTTTTCACTTTAGCATTTGTTCACTTTAACACTTTTTTGGACTTTATTTCAATGTGCTTTCCATTTATAACCCAGTATTCACATGTCTGCTGCCCCACCACAGCGCAACGATACATCTTTTTTTTATTTCAGTCCAACTTAGACCCTCCCCATTTTTTCTCTGCTCCCTCAATGAGTCTTAGTATTTTACAGAAGCAGGGCTTAGGAGAGTCATTGTCTTCTTACACTTCGAGGACTGGAAGAACATCCTCTGTACCAGTGGCGGTGCGTCCATTAAGGGCGCCGTCCCCTCTCTCCAGCCACCCCCTCTGTGTAGATTATTTGCATGAATGTATCCATGGCCACGGCCGCCACCCCCTGTTCAGGCATCCGGCCCCTTTTCGGAATCCGGACGCCTGAATTCCAGCAGCGAGGGGGTGTTTTTGAAGCACCTGATTAGAGCCATAGGCTCTAATAGGCTTCAAAAATTGCGCTCGCAGTTCAACCAGGTGTGTTAGAAAAGCGAATGAATATTCGCTTTCCTAACACTGAACCGCCTCTCAGCCAATCAGGTGCGCGGGTCTGTTACCCATCACCTGATTGGCTGAAACGACGGGCACTACGATTGGACGCCTATCGGGAGGAGGGGAGGAGACGCATGGAGGACACAGGAGCCGCTGCAAGGTCCCACCGCTTGCCACCATCACCCGCTGCCTGACTGAGACAGGGTAAGTGCTGGGCAGACGGCGAGCGGGGGGGGGGGGGGAAGCTGTAACTGTTCGTTACAGTAGCAGCATTTGATGGGGCACAGTGGCAGCATTTGATGGTGCACAGTGGCAGCGTTTGATGGGCACAGTGGCAGTGTTTGATAAGCACAGTGGCAGCGTTTGATGGGCACAGTTTGATGGGCACAGTAGCAGTATTTGATGGGCACAGTGGCAGCGTTTGATGGGCACAGTTTGATGGGCACAGTGGCAGTGTTTGATGGGCACAGTGGCAGCATTTGATGGGGCACAGTGGCAGTGTTTGATGGGGCACAGTGACAGCGTTTGATGGGCACAGTTTGATGGGCACAGTGGCAGTGTTTGATGGGCACAGTGGCTGCGTTTGATGGGCACAGTGGCTGCGTTTGATGGTGCACAGTGGCAGCGTTTGATGGGCACAGTTTGATGGGCACAGTGGCAGTGTTTGATAAGCACAGTGGCAGCGTTTGATGGGCAAAGTTTGATTGGCACAGTAGCAGTGTTTGATGGGCACAGTGGCAGCGTTTGATGGGCACAGTTTGATGGGCACAGTGGCAGTGTTTGATGGGCACAGTGGCTGCGTTTGATGGGCACAGTGGCAGCATTTGATGGGGCACAGTGGCAGCGTTTAATGGGCACAGTTTGATGGGCACAGTGGCAGTGTTTGATGGGCACAGTGGCTGCGTTTGATAGGCACAGTGGCTGCGTTTGATGGGCACAGTGGCTGCATTTGATGGGCACAGTGGCTGCATTTGATGGGCACAGTGGCTGCGTTTGATGGGCACAGTGGCTGCATTTGATGGGCACAGTGGCTGCATTTGATGGGCACAGTGGCTGCGTTTCATGGGCACAGTGAGGCTGCAATGGATGTTTTTTTTTCTGAATTTTTCAGTTTGTTTGCGCCCCATCAAAAATGTTGAACACCAGCCCCCACTACTCTGTACTGCAATAGCTGAAGTAAAACTGCGTTGGATTTAGGGGTTGCTTACACCAGGAGGTGCATCTGAGCATGTGCGCTTTTATGCAATGTTCCTATGCATCGTGTTTTAGGGCAGCCCATTATTTTCAATACGCTGCCCTATGCGCAAGAACATTGTGCTGCACCAAAATGCATGGTACAGCATTACCAAGCGCATTGGCAGGCATGAATGCACACGTGTCTGCTACATGCATGGGGATGCCTTTAGGAATTAATGACTCTGCACATGTCTGCAAAAGGGCAGCGCATGTTTGTGTGATGCAGAAAAACATTCGATTTTGCACATGTTCCCGCATCGCACCTCGTGTGAATGAGCCCTCAACCTAATCAAAATTCAGCTGGTCCAGCAGGCACTGTCTGACTTTTGATGTATGGGCACTTTGGTTGTACGGATGTCAATCTACCGATTGACATCTGTACAACCAACCTATTGGATTTTCCCCACTTGATCAGCGCCGCTGGCTATAGCCTGCAGCGCTGATCAGTGTATTCTGATGGCAGAGAAGTCTCCTCGCTGTCAGAACACAAAGACTTAGCGGGGACGATTATCCTCATCCACCTCAATCACGTGGACTGGGATGCTTCCAGAAATCACAGGGCCCCATACAGCCTCACCCCCCCTTTTTTAATTTATATATATACAGCTCTGTTGGAGGGGAAGGGGTTGGTGAAATATCAGGGGTCTACACAGACCCCTATCATTTGAGACAGAGAAAGGGACTGAGGATAGAGATTCCCCAGTCCCTTTCTCCGCAGCCTCGGCTGCACTGGACAGTGAATAAATGGGAAGCACCTTGAGGCTTCCTGTTCATTCGTAAATTGTGATAAATGGACACAGTGAGTGATCGGTACCAGTCACTCACTGTGTTCATTCAGGAAACGAAAGGGCTGGTAAATAGGTAACGAAGGGGCTGGTAAATAGGACATATTTATGAGTCGTCGTCCCCCCCCCAGCTCCCCATCCTGAAATATGCCCCTGTATGTCATTAGCAGCTGCTGGTGGGATAGGAAAAGAGGGATGCTGGCAATGCTGCGGGAGGGGGCAGACAAGGAATCTCAGACAGCAGGGGGGTGGGGCCGCAGATACCAATCCCCCTGCAGTGCAGTCGGAGGGAGAAAAAGGAGGAGAAGCTGGCAGAGCTGCAAGGGGAGCCCGAAGAGTTGGAAATAAGGCAGTTCAGCCATCGCTTGGCAGGTATCTGGGCCCCCCCCCCTTTGAACTGATGGGGCCCGGGCCCAGTACAGGAGGGCCCTCAACTTTTGCAGAAACGTGGGCAAGTAACGCTTGTTTGAGCCCGCGTTTCTACTACGTTCAAGTGTGAAGGGGAGCAAAGGTGGCTCGTCTGATGACATTATAGATGGAGATCAGACATGGCTGCCTTGTCTCCTTCTTCCTCCTCCTTTTACAGATATGACAATGAACTTTGTGTTGTTACAATTGTCTATACACTTTTATATACAATGGAGATTGTAAACCCATCTAGTAATGTATATTATCTTATTTTATGTGTGTTGTCTGTCCCTGGATTACAGAGGAGAACCTGAAACATGTGCAAAACCTCAACACAATGATAAGACTCCATCTGATGTCACTAGACATGTGTAGAACAAAAAAAAATATTTTCATTCTTTTTGTTTCTTTATTTACATATTATTGTTTAGTTAAATTTGTTTTCATTCATTTAATTCGTTTTTGGAATTTGTTTTGTTTATTCGTTTTTGAATCGATTCAAATTTTCGAACATTTTTCGAATTTGAATAATTTTCGAATTCGAATAGTTTTCCAAAGAGAATAAAATAGAATAAAAAAATAAAGAAATAGAATAGAAAAAAATTAATAGAACAGAAAAGACTATAACAGAAAATAATTAATTAATATAATAGAGTAAAACAAAACAAAATAGGATAGAGAATAAAAGAACAGAATAGAATGGAATAGAATAGAAATGAAAGGAATAGAATAGAATAAAAAAGAATAGAATAAAATAGATAGATTATAACCATCTTCTGAAATTCGAATAGAATAAAAAAAAAACAATAGAATAGAAATAATATAACCATTTTCCAAAATTCAAATAGAATCAATTTGAATATGAATAGAATAGAAAAGAATAGTAAAATAAAATAGAAAATAACACAACAGTATAGAAAAAAACAACAGAATAGAATAGAATATATCCTTTCTATTCTATTCTGTTGTTTTTTTCTATACTATTCTCTTATTTTCTATTCTATTGAAATCTATTCTTTTTTAATCTATTTAAATTCAAATTGATTCTATTTGAAATTCAAATTTCAGAAGATGGTTATATTCTATGTTATTCTATTCTATTTGTTTCTATTATATTCTAGTCTATTCTATTCTGTTATTTTCTATTCTATGTTGTTCTGCTTTACTCTATTATCTTCTATTCTTTTATTTTCTGTTATATTCTTTTCTAGTCTATTTTTTTTCTATTCTGTTCCTTTATTTTCTATTCTATTTTATTCTCTTTGGAAGTTGGAAAACTATTCAATTTTGAAAACGATTCGAATTTGAAAACTTTTCGAATTCGAAAAGTATTTGAAAATGATTTGAATTCAAATTTCGTCTTCATTTTTTTTTTTTTTCGTTATTTCAGATTCGTTTAAATCCGAACCCATTATAATTTGGAAATTCGGATACATCCGAATTTCTAAAAAACGAAAATTTGTCCTTATTTTAATTTGGAACAAAATGAACCGCACATGTCTAGATGTCACAGTGATATCCAACTCTCTGATACAGTGGGGAAAATAATTATTTGATCCCCTGCAGATTTTGTATGTTTGCCCACTTACAAGGAAATGAAGGGTCTATAATTTTTATCATAGGTGAATTTTAAATGATAGAGACAGAATATCAACCAAAAATCCAGAAAAAAACGTATGATACAAATGTTATGAATTGATTTGCAGTTCAGTGAGTAAAATAAGTATTTGATCCCCATGCAAAATATGACTTAGTAGTAAGAAAGGTGGAGGTGGAGATACCCCTGATTGGCAAGCACAGAGGTAAGACGATTCTTGTAGTTGGTGACCAGGTTTGCTCAGGAGGGATTTTGGTCCACTCTACAGATCTTCTCTAAATCTTTAAGGTTTCTTGGCTGTCACTTGGCAACTCGAAGTTTCAGCTCCCTCCATACATTTTCTATAGGATTAAGGTCTGGAGATTGGCTAGGCCACTCCGTGACCTTTTTTAAATTCCTTTATTTTCACACTGAGTAGGTACAACCAGTTACATATTCATTTATACAACAGTGTTAGAATCAAGCAAATGGAATACAGAAGTAAGTTTATAACCCGAGATATCAAAAACAGCAAGGTCAGAATATCTGATTACTTAAATTAGCACCATATTCACAGTTTGTGGGGATTATACCCCAACATAACACTACTGCCCAAATATAGGACCTTGAGAGTGCTCCGGGGTCTTAGTTGCTTGGTTCAGTACTGATTCCCTAAGGTGGTAGATTGCATCACTCAGTGATAGATGAAGTTTATTTCCCGGTAAGGATGGTAAAGGTGGGGATCTAAAAAGCTATGAAACCCAGACATGGGACCAAATGAGAAGGTAGCTGATTTTAAGATTTTCTTTGTATCTGGCCGTAGGGAAACCCATGCATGAGAATGCGTTAGACAGAGACTAATATCCCCTGGGATAGGTAAGGAATATGTCAGGATAAAAGGGGGAGGGATGGTGAGGAAAGGAAGGGGAACAGAAAGGGGAGTAGAAGATGGGGGTTTAAGATATAAGAGAACAAGAATACAGAAAATATGAGAATATGAAATATAAGGACGATTGACCTCCGCCTGAAGTGTGGAGCATGTTCATTCAGTTAGCTTGGTTGCTGGATTGCTCCATTTCCTGAAGATATGCTTCCGTGTATATAAAGTGCTGCCAGGGTCTCCAGGTTTCCCGAAAGGTCTCCTCCCTATTGTATAGGGTAGCCGTGAGATCCTCCATATCCCTTAGTTTATTAACTTTGGTGAACCACAAGGATTTCGCCGGTGGTCTCTCCGATTTCCAACACAGGGGAATGCATGCCTTTGCGGCATTCAAAAGTTGAATGGTGAGAGAGGTCTTGTATTTTTTAATGGGTCGATCTGACAGATGGAGCAGACAGGCTGCAGGGTTCCCCTCCAGGGAAACACCTGTGAGGTGACCGATTGTGCGGGCCACCCCTAGCCAGAAAGGGGCAAGTCTGGGGAATGACCAGAAAATGTGTAACATCGTCCCCTCCTCAGTACCACAGCGCCAACAGAGGCTGGGCAGTTGAGGGAAGAAACGATGAAGGATGGCAGGGACCCTGTACCAGCGTGTCATGATTTTGTAACCAGTTTCTTGAACCCTGGTCGCAATTGAGGATTTCTGGGCAAAGTAAAGAATTTTTTGTCTCTGTACATCAGTGAATTGGATTCCAAGTTCCCCCTCCCATTTAGTGAGAAACGAGGGTACGTATCCCTCCTCTGGTTGGGTTAGGGATGAGTATATCAGTGACAGGCAGTGTCGTATCGGCTCCCCACGGTGGCAGATGAGCTCCAATTCAGTTAGTTTGCGGGTAACACCTGGTTTCCGTAGATAACTGCGTAGAAAATTCCGCAGCTGCAAGCTGCTCAAGAAATCTAGGGGAGGGTCTGTCGCCACCGTCCCGACATTTAGGGAAAGTTGGCCATTGGGCTCTATGAAGTCGTGTAAATACAACCTGGTGTCTATTGCGAGTCGCTTAAATTGTGGGCTCTGCAATCCAGGTGGGAATTCCGGATTACCCAGAATCGGGACCATGGGGGACGGCTGCGGGGACACAGATGAGTGCCGAAAAGCATCTCTGACCACCGTTAAGGTGCTGCCCAGAGTAGGGTGTTCTGTGATTCCCTTGGGCAATGGTGTTGTGATCCAGGGCCAACTCCTGGCCGAACCCCCGGAGTCTTCCTCCTCCATTGCAACCCAATGTTTCGCCTCAGCATGACAATGCCAGTCCACCAACCTAGTTAGGTGGACCGCTCTGTAGTAAGCCTTAATATCCAGCAAGCCCACCCCCCCCCCTACTTTTCGCCAGATGGAGAAGTTGCAGTCGGACTCGCGGTTTGCGGTGGGACCAGACAAATGCCCGGAACATGGAGTCAATTCGTTTGAAAAACGCTGGAGGCAGTCGGATGGGGAGTGCCTGAAGCAGGTATAACACCCTTGGCAGCAGAGTCATCTTAAGGGCACTACATCTGCCGAACCACATCAGCGTCAGGGAGTGCCAGTGTAGGAGGTCAGTTTTAAGGCGTAGAAGTAGTGGGTCAAAATTGGCCGAGTACAATTCCGCTAGATCTGATGTGATGTCAACTCCCAAGTATCGTATGAGCTTGGTTGCCCATTTCAGTGGAAAGGACGAACGTAAACGTTGGACAACTCCTGTTTCTACCGTTATGTTAAGAATGGAGGATTTGGTTAAATTAATCTGAAACGAGGAGAGAGTACCGTATTCTTGGAGGGATTGTAACAGATTGGGTAGAGAAGAAAGTGGTTCCGTCAGAAAGAAGATGAGGTCATCCGCAAAGGCGGCTACCTTATGGGATCCCGAGGGTTTCGGGTAGCCTACAATGTCGGAGTTTGCCCTAATTGTGCACAACAGGGGTTCCAGGGAAAGGATAAAGATCAGAGGGGAAAGGGGGCATCCCTGTCGTGTACCATTTCGGATATCAAAGAAGTCCGATCTCGTCTCGTTTACCCTTACCGACGCAGTGGGGCGAGTGTACAAGGAAAGTATCCACTGTAACATGGATGAGCGAAGACCTATGTGTTCTAAAGTTGCCCTGATAAAGGACCATTTGACGCGATCGAAGGCCTTCTCCGCGTCGGTAGACAGCAGAAGAGCCTTTTTGGTGGTCTTTGCCGCATGAATCAGATTGATAACTCGGATAGTGTTGTCTCTTGGTTCACGTAGCGGCACAAAGCCTGCCTGGTCTCTGTGTATCAGACTCGGTATGTGGGGGAGCAGCCTGTTGGCTAAGATCTTGGCAAAGAGTTTAAGATCCGAATTCAGGAGCGCAATTGGACGATAGCTCCCACAAAGTGACGGGTCTTTACCCTCTTTCGGAATGAGGGAGATATAAGCCCTTAGGGTGTCTATTGGGAAGGCGTTCCCCTCCATAAGGGTGTTGTTAGGTACCTGGTAGTAGAGCCTGACTTGTAGGAGAAGACCTCTCATACAACGCTGGTTCAGGAGCCACTGGAGTGGGAACAGTGGTCTCCTGAGCACAGTGGGGTAGGAGTGCCTGCAGAACGGAGTCTTCTGGTACTGAAGTGATGAGAGATCCCACAGGGATGGCTGGACTGCAGATCAGGTGAAGACTGGAGGCCGCAAGCTGGAACACTTGTAGATGCAGAGATCACTGGAGCTGAAGCTGAAGGTGCAACAGCAAAGACAACAGCAGGCACAAGCAGGGTCAGACGGTCCGGGTCGGCAGGGTATGAGACAGGCAAACAGCAGGCAGAAGGCAGAGTCGGTAGGCAGGCAGAGGTTGGCAACGAAATCAGGCAGGTAGCAGGAGAGTAGTCAAGCAGGCCGGGTCGGATAAGAGCAGGACGGATAGTCAAACAAGCCGGGTCAGATAGGTAACAGCAATCAGGTTCAGGTTAACACGAATCACAAGCTGAGACGAAGCAGCAATGTGCCAGAGGCACAGGAGGGCTTTTATGTGCACTTTGGCGCCAAACCGGCGCTATCGCGAACGCGCGCCCGCCCATACGCGCGCACGTGCGCGCGCGCCCAAGCGCCGCGTACCCGCGCGTGCCATAGCGCCTCGCTGACGCCCGGGAACAACAGGGTTTTGCTGAGATGTGTGTAACGGAGCGCGCCTACGCATAGGCGCGTGCCGACGCCCAGGTCCGGCGCCAATGATACCTTGACATTGCCCCCCCCCAAGGGGCAACCTCCGGGTGCCCAAAAGCCTTCTTTTTTCAGGATGGTTGGAAAAATAGGTTCAAACTAAACGCCTAGCATGCACATTACAATCTGGTTCCCAAGAATTACTTTCTGGGCCGTAGCCCTTCCACTTGATCAGGAACTGGATCTGCCCTTGTCTTTTCCTGCAATCAAGGATAGTCTCGACCTCAAATTCCTCGTTACCATCAATCACAATAGGTTCAGGAGGTCTAGTTCCTCTACCGGGAAAGGGATCAGGTACAGCAGGCTTGAGCAAAGACACATGAAACACGGGGTGTATTTTAAGAGAGTCAGGCAAAGTCAGTTCATAAGAAACTTCATTGATCTTCCTTTTAACCGGGAAAGGTCCCATAAACCTAGGTGCCAACTTTTTAGAAGGACATGCTAGTTTGATATTACTTGTAGAAAGCCATACCTGATCGCCCAGTTGAAGCTTCAATTCCCCTCTTCTCCTCCGGTCAAAGATCATCTTGCTGTCCGCCTGAGCCTTGGATACTGCTTCCTGCAACATCTGGTTGTTATGTTTGATGAAGTCTACCGTGCTCTGTACTGCTGGGACTGAGGACTCTGGAAGGAAATCGGGTAAAAAGGTTAGATGGAAACCATAATTAGCGAAAAAGGGGGATTGATCGGTGGCTGAATGTTTGGCATTATTGTAGGCAAATTCTGCCAAGGGCAGCAAGGATACCCAATCATCTTGAGAGAAGGAGGTAAAACATCTGATGTACTGTTCAAGAGTCTGATTGGTCCTCTCTGTCTGACCGTTGGTCTGAGGGTGATAGGCCGAAGACAGGGCCAGCTTGATCTTTAAAGACTCACACAGGGCCCACCAGAAGCGTGAGGTAAATTGTACCCCTCTGTCAGAGGTTATGTTTACGGGGATTCCGTGAAGTCTAATGATCTCCTTGATGAAGATGTGAGCTGTTTCAATAGCTGATGGAGTTCCTCTTAATGGAAGAAAATGGGCCATTTTGGTAAAACGGTCAACTACCACAAAAATAGCAGAACACCCCTCAGAACATGGGAGCTCCACAATAAAGTCCATGGATATCATTTTCCAAGGCCTATCGGGTACCGGTAAGGGTTTTAACAGGCCCCACGCTCGAATCCCGGAAGTTTTATTCTGGGTACAGATAGGGCAGGAGCTGACATACTTCTCGCAAAAGTCCTTTAAATTGGGCCACCAGAAGGTATGCTGTACCAATTCCAGGGTTTTACGAACCCCAAAGTGACCTGCCAGCGGGTGATCGTGAAGAAGTGCTAAGACCTTGACCCGAACCTCCTCAGGAACAAAGATTTGGCTCCCTTTCCAGAACAGTCCGTCCCTGTTACTTAAGGTAATCCCTGTGGGTCTGGCTGATTCAGAGGATGCTTCCTTAATCTGGGAGAGAAGATCAGTTTGTATGAGCAAAAAATTGTTTGCAGGTAAAATGGTATCCGGAGCAGATAAGTCCTTTGGGTTGTCATGCATTCGTGATAATGCGTCTGGTTTGACATTTTTTGAACCTGGCCGATAAGTAATGTGGAAGGAAAAGCGTGAGAAAAACAGCGCCCAGCGGGCTTGTCGGGGTCTTAGCCTTTTAGCAGATCGTAAATATTCTAAATTTTTGTGATCAGTATAAATTAGTACTGGATGCACAGCCCCCTCCAACAGGTACCTCCACTCTTCTAATGCAGTCTTGATGGCAAGAAGCTCCCGATCTCCAACATCATAGTTCCTCTCCGCAGAGGAGAGTTTTCGGGAGAAGAACCCCACAGGATGCATATCATCTTTACTGCCCTTCCGTTGCGAGAGTATCGCACCGACCGCTATCTCAGAAGCATCCACTTCTAAAATGAATGGCAAGGAAGGTTCAGGGTGACTGGGGATAGGTGATGAGGTGAATAGTCTCTTAAGGTTCTCAAAAGCCTCTTGGGCTAGGTGATTCCAAGAAAAACGGGTATTCTGTTTGGTTAGTTGTGTGATTGGTGCGATTATTGCAGAAAAACCCCTGATAAATTTCCTGTAAAAATTTGCGAACCCGATGAATCGTTGAATCCCCTTCTTGTCTAGGGGTACCAGCCAGTCCAGAACAGCAGAAACCTTTTGTGGGTCCATCCTGATGCCAGTTGAGGAGATTATCAAGCCCAAGAACTGAATGCTTTCTTGCTCAAACTCACATTTCTCCGCTTTTGCATAAAGTCTGTGTAGGCGGAGACGACACCTGGCAAACATGTTTTCGGTGGAGATCCAGGGATTCTGAAAAGATCAAAATATCGTCTAGATATGCGATCACAAATAGGTCTAGGAAGTCTCTAAGCACATCGTTAATCAGGTGTTGAAAGGTCGCAGGGGCATTGCAGAGTCCAAAAGGCATGACTAAATATTCATAATGCCCGAATCGGGTCCGAAAAGCTGTTTTCCACTCATGCCCGGCCCGAATGCGGATCAGATTATAGGCCCCTCTTAGATCAAGCTTAGTGAAAATGACGGCAGTCCTTAATTTCTGAAACAATTCGGGTATCAAGGGTAGGGGATACCGATTTTTGAACGTGATCTTATTCAGTTCTCGGTAGTCAATACATGGGCGGAGAGATTTGTCTTTTTTAGCAACAAAGAATATTCCTGCACCTGCTGGAGAAGTAGAATGGCGAATGAATCCTTTGGCCAAGTTTTCATCTATGTAAGTCTTCAATACTTCTTGTTCTTTCTCAGATAGGGGAAAGATGCGTCCGAAGGGAATTTCGGATCCTGGCAGCAATTCGATGGGGCAATCGTAGGGGCGATGAGGTGGAAGAGAATCTGCTCCCTTTTTGCTAAACACATCAATGTAGTCATGATAATGTTTGGGAATGACCTGACAATCTTTCTGGTCGGAGTCCAGGCAAAGCAAAGTAGCTTGGGAATCCGGATCTTTCGCCAAACAGTGTTCCTGGCAGTAAGATGACAGAAATTTCTCTTCTCCAGAGACCCAATGGATGTGTGGGTTGTGAGCCCGTAGCCAGGGAATGCCCAGGATAATGGGAAACATAGGGGAGGTGATGGCGTCCAGGATCAACAATTCCTTGTGTCGAGAGTCAATTGTAGTGGATAATGGCAGAGTCTCTTGTGTCACTTGTCCAGATCTGATACGAGAGCCATCGGCTAGAAAAACAGAAAGTCCATGGGTTTTAGTCCGTAAAGGGATGTTATGCCGACTAGCAAAGTTTAAGTCTATAAAGCAGCTGCATGCCCCGGAGTCAATAATTGCGTTGACTTGGAGTATCCTTCCTTGAAGCTGTAACGAGAGAAGAATGGCAAGATGGGTCGGATTTGTAGATAAAGCAGAAAGACTAGTAAGTATAGGAGATGGACACTTACTTATTCTGACTGGGCAATTATGGACAAAAATGCCCAGTTCCTCCACAGTAAAGGCACAGATTTAATTGCCGACGTCGGGCACGTTCTTCGGAAGACAAGGCAGGACGCATCACCCCCAGCTGCATTGGTTCGGAGGTATCCGGTGTGGTATTGACTGAATTTGGACTGGGTGCAGGTAAGTAGCGTGTTGCAGGCATCGGAGCTCGGGTTGTCATCCAGGTTGGACGGCTTGGTTGAACTGATCGTTCAGATCGGCGCTCTCGGAGGCGACGATCGATCTGAATGGTTAGGGTGATCAAGGCCTCCAAGGTATTTGGAATACCTACTCGAGCAAGTTCGTCTTTCAAACTTTCAGACAGTCCAATGCGGAACTGATGACGCAGAGCCGCGTCATTCCACTGTGTGTCCGCGCTCCAACGTCTGAATTCAGTATCATAGTCCTCCGCAGGTCTGCGGCCTTGTTGGAGCGCGAACAGAGCTGATTCGGCTGAGGCAGTCTGTTGAGGGTCCTCATATAATTGTGCCATGGCCTCGAAGAAGGCGGGTAAGGATTGAGTTAGAGCAGAGTCCCCTTCAAGTAAACGATGTGCCCAGGTCTGTGGTTCTCCTTGCAGGAGGGAAATTACAAATCCAACTTTAGTGGCTTCCAATGAGAAGGTTCTGGGCTGTAAGGCAAAGAAGAGCTGGCAAGCATTGCGGAAGGCCCGAAAATTAGCCCGGTCTCCGGAGAACCTTTCAGGAATGGGGACCCGTGGTTCAGGTGGAAGCATCACAACTGAGGGCCCTGAAACAGTCAGAGTTGGAGCAGCAGCTGAAGAAGAGGCTGAAGGATTAGTCCCTGCCAGATTCTGAACTTGTCCTTCCAGTCTGTTATAATTATCCTGAAGGGCTTGCACTGCTTGGGTGAGGGCCGCCAGGTGTGTGCATATCTCCTTCATTGGAGAGGTATCTCCTGCAGGCTCAGACATGGCGCTAAACCGGCGCTATCGCGAACGCGCGCCCGCCCGTACGCGCGCACGTGCACACGCGCGCGCGCCCAAGTGCCGCGTACCCGCGCGCGCCCTAGCGCCGCGCTGACGCCCGGGAACAACAGGGTTTTGCTGAGATGTGTGTAACGGAGCGCGCCGGCGCATAGGCGCGTGCCGACGCCCAGGTCCCGCGCCAATGATACCCTGACAGGTGTTAAGGGCAGAAACCAAAGGTTTCGACAGTGTGTCAAAAAAGGTTTTGTAGTACACTGGGGTTAACCCGTCAGGGCCAGTAGCCTTTTTCGGTTTCGAGGAGGCCAGTGCCACCCCCAGTTCTTCTACCGTCAGGGGTTCCTCCAGCTCCTCCCTCACATCCTCTGGTAATGATGGCATGCCTGAGGCAGCTACATATGTTTGGGGGGAATGCCTGCCCTCTAGAGGGGGGTCCATAGGTTGCGTTCTTTCCAAATTATAGAGGCCTGTGTAGAATGAGCGGAACTCCTCTGCTATGTCTGAAGAGGTATTTAGCTTCCGTCCTAAGGATGACTGTATGTGGGGGATATATGTTTTCGTGCGAGGGCCCTGCAGGGCTCTGGCCAGGAGTGACCCGGGTTTGTTTGAAAACTCGAACATGGTACGATGTGCCCACGCTAGTTTCTGTTTGGTCTTATGAAACAACAGTGTACATAGTTCCTCACGAGCCTTCTGTAGGTCTCGGAAGGTTGCGCGGGCAAGACTAGCTTTATGTATTCTCTCTAGTTTACGAATTGATGCAAGGAGTTCCTCAGTACGTTACAGTCTATCTCGCTTGAGGCGGGTTCCTATTTTGATCAGTGCCCCTCTCACAACCGTCTTGTGGGCTTCCCATACACTCCGTGACCTTAATGTGCTTCTTCTTGAGCCACTCCTTTGCTGCCTTGGCGGTATGTTTTGGGTCATTGTCATGCTGGAAGACCCATCCACGACCCATCTTCAGTGTTCTGTCTGAGGGAAGAAGGTTCTCATCCAAGATTTTACAATACATGGCCCCGTCCATTGGCCCCTTAATGCAGCAAAGTCGGCCTGCACCTTTAGCAGAGAAACAGCCCCAAAGCGTCATGTTTCCACCTCTGTGCTTGACTGTAGGGATGGTGTTTTTAGGGTCATACTCAGCATTTTTCTTCCTCCAAACCTGGCACAAGAAGACACATGTACAGGTCCATCTGAAGTTTGCCCGTGAACATCTAAATGTTTCAGAGAAGGATTGGGAGAAAGTTCTGTGGTCAAAAGTGACCAAAATTTAGCTCTTTGGCATCAACTCAACCCGCCGTGTTTGGAGGAAGAAAAATGCTGACTATGACCCTAAGAACACCATCCCTACAGTCAAGCACAGACGTGGAAACATTTGGGGCTGTTTCTCTGCTAAAGGTTGTCACATTGAGGCGCCAATGGACGGAGCCATATATTGTAAAATCTTGGATGAGAACCTTCTTCCCTCAGCCAGAACACTGAAGATGGGTCTTCCAGCATGACAATGACCCAAAACATACCGCCAAGGCGTAAAACAAAGCAGTGGCTCAAGAAGGAGCACATTAAGGTCATGGAGTGGGAGAAAATTTATGGAGGGAGCTGAAACTTCGAGTTGTCAAGCGACAGCCAAGAAACCTTAAGGATTTAGAGAAGATCTGTAAAGAAGAGTGGACCAAAATCCCTCCTGAGATGTGTGCAAATCTGGTCACCAACTACAAGAAACGTCTGACCTGCTTGGGGATCAATACTTATTTTACTCACTGAACTGCAACTAAATTTATAACATTTTTATCATGTGTGTTTTCTGGTTTTCTGACAGCGCTAAAAGCTGAAAATTGGTCTGGGCAGGAGGGGGGGGGGGGGGGGGGGGGTTAGGTGCCCAGTAAACAAGTGGTTAAGACGGTTTGAAGGCCCCATGCCTTAGTGTGCCCCTGAAAACCGTTTACATTCAGTGGGTCTGCTGTGCAGTGTAATGCTTCCTGTGTTTGGAAGAAGGAAAAGGTTTACTGTAGATAAAACCCAAGCTGACCTTGTAGCTGTCATACCACCTGTGAATGAGTAACCGCAGCCCTGCGCCGCCAGCCATACTTCCAGCTGGGTTTATTCAGGCTAAGCTAATCTCCGGGCACAAAAACTTTTATTTAAATATTCTCCTCAACAGCCACAAATCCACATTATGTGCACCAAATACTTTTGCAAACCCAGCTTATCCCTTGTAAAAGTAGCTGTAACCTCCTTATTGTGCTGTACATAGCCTGTGCAGAGAGTAGAGCTGTGGGAGGGACTCAGCAGACTCCACCCACTAGAGCAGATGTCACTAAATGGTGGACCGTGGTCCGGACACGGACCAAGTGACAGTCCTGCCTGCTATGCAGCCGCACCATTCAGCAACCTGAGTGGACTACTCTGCTGTGTATCCTGGTCTGCCTGCCATCGCCACGGCTGCTGTCAACCTCAGGAGGGCTGGAGATACAGCAGGTCTACATGGTGAGCGGGAGCTGCCCAGCTTTTCATATTAACAAGCAGGTGATGGGTTGCTCAGATGAAAGGCAGTCCTAGCAACCAATCAATTGCTTGTTAACATAAAGAGTTGGGAAACGCCCACCCTCCGTGCAGACCTGCTTTAGGTCCCGCCCTCTGCCCTGCTGTGTTAAGGGAGAGGGGACCTGTAATTGCAAGGGGGACTGTGATGCGAGTAGTGGGTGGAGCTTTGAGATGAGAGAGAGGGTCTGTGATTGCAAGGGGGGCTATCTTTTACTGGGGGCTGTTATGTAAGTGGAGAGGCTGTGATGTGAGGCGGGGATGGAGCTCTGAGATGAGGGGTCTGTGATTGCAAGGTGAGCTATGATGTAAGGGGGGCTGTGATATAAAGGGGGCTGTGATGTAAGAGGGACTGTGATATAAAGGGGGCTGTGATGTGAGGAGGGGGGGGGGTGTTATTTAAGGGGGAACTGTGATTGGTTGGAGGGGGGGGGGAGCTGTGATGTAAGCGGCGACTGTCATGTGAGGAGGGGGTGGAGCTCTAAGATGAGAGGGGGGGTCTGTGATTGCAAGGGTGGCTACGTTTTACTGGGGGGCTGTGATGTAAGAGGGGGATGGGGCTTGCGATGGGGGGGTCTGTAATTGCAAGGGGGGGGGGGGTTGTGATGTAAGGGGCCTGTGATGTGATGTAAGACTGTTATATAAAAGGGGGCTGTGATGTGAGGGGGGCTATGATGTAAGGAGGGGGGAGCTGTGATGTAAAGGGGGACTGTGATTGGAGAGGGGGGATATGTGATGTAAAGGAGACTATGATGTAAAGGGGGACTGTGATTGGAGAGGGAGGAGATGTGATGTAAAGGGGACTGTGATGTAAAGGGGGACTTTGATTGGAGGAGGGAAGCTGTGATGTAAGGGGGGCTATGAAGTAAGGGGGGGACTGTATTGTGAGGAGGGGGTGATCTGTGATGTAAGGGGGGGGTCTGTGATGTGAGGGGGGCTATGATGTGAGGAAGGGGGGCCATGATTGGAAGAGAGACAGATGTTAGAGGGTTTGTAATGTGAGGAGGGGGGAGCTGTGATTGCAATGGGGACTGTGTACTGAAGGGGATTGAAGACACTGGTGTAAAGGGGGGGCGAGCTGTGATATAAAGCGGGGGAGAGCTGCGATATAAAGGGGGGGATGAGCTGTGATATAAAGGGAGGGGGCGAGCTGTGATATAAAGGGGGGGCCAGCTCCGATATAAAGGGGAAGGGGTGAGCTGTGATATAAAGAAGAGGGGGCGAGCTGTGATATAAAGGGGGGCGAGCCGTGATATAAAGGGGGCGAGCTGTGATTTAAAGGGGGGGCGAGCTGTGATATAAAGGGGAGGGGGCGAGCTGCGATATAAACAGGGGGGAGCGATCTGTGATATAAAGGGGGGCGAGCTGTGATGTAAAGGGGAGGGGGCGAGCTGCGATATAAACAGGGGGGAGCGATCTGTGATTTAAAGGGGGGGTGAGCTGTAATATAAAGGGGGGCGAGCTGTGATATAAAGGGGGGGGCGAGCTGTGATATAAAGTGGGGAGCTATGATGTAAAGGGGGGGGCGAGCTGTGATGTAAAGGATCAGAGTCATAGAGCAGAAGTGGGATTTGGACCTCTGCAGGAATGAAATGTTACTGACTTTTATTTAATACCCCTGCTCTACAGGCTGCCGGCAGAAAACCACAGGAGGGGGGCGGAGACAAGACCAGTCACCCTGCACAAGGAGAGAGAGCAGAGCTGTGGGAGGGGTCCAGCAGGCTCCACCCACTACAAGATGCCTGTAGAAAACGACAGGAGGGGGCGGAGACAATGCCAGTTACCCTGCAAAAGGAGACAGGGGAGCGGGTGCTTTGCCCTACTACGTTACGTTTTGAAAGGCACCTCAACTCAGCAATACGTTAGGCCCCTTTCACACTTGTGCAACTTTTCTTGCGACTTTGGACATCAGAGTCGCATGACAAGTTGTACCCCACGATTACCAATGATAACCATTCATACTTGTGCAACTTAATTCATATCTGTGCGACTTCAAGTCCCTGCACTACTTTGGTCCAACTTTGACACGAGTTGAGGTCCATATCCCTGAAATCGTGGCAAAATTGCGCGACTTTTAAGTCGCGGCAGTGTGAAAAGGGCCTTACGTGCGTTATCACGCATTACCGCAACCCGGAAGTGTAATTGGGTCCTGGTATTTCTCGAATGTCACTTAATGAAGATTTTAATCTTTAAAAAGAACGGTTTTCCTAACGTGACTGTGTGGTTTGGGACGTTTGCCATGCTGGACTAAATAAAGATGGGGTGATCGGAATAAAATAGTAATCATTAACAGGTGGTTGGCACTGAACACTGATTGAATATTACTAGCTTAGTCATGCCTGTGTGTTCTAATCGTACCGCTGATCATTCCAATCATTCTCACAATGATAATTAGATTACACAGCCAGTGCTAGCTGTACATTACTTTCCCCGCACTGCTGATTACACATCTCTATCCAGCATGCTGGAAAATCTCTGAGACACATCTGTCTGTGAGAAGCACTCACCACCCCCTAGTGTAGCCTCCTAAAATCTCTGTACAGCAGAGCTCAGAGTGGGAGAAGGTGAAAAAATACACGAGTTAAGTGTGTTGCAGTGCTAAGAGCATGCTGATAGCTGGATAGAACAGAGTGACAGAGAGTGTACTGCTTCTCCTTTCACTGACAAGTTAGGCCTCTTGTTCTGAGCCTGTGCAATGTAATTGCTGCATCTGTCCCCTGCAAGGGAAGCCTGGGTGTAGCATACATCCTCCCATAGACATGAATGGCTGTGGTGGCAACTTTTGAACTTCAGAATGAGAGACACTTGAAGGAGGAAGCGACCGACGGTGCGCTGTGCACTGTGGCAAAAGTGGGTGTGGTGTGGAGTGACAGTAGGACACTGAGCATCAATGCAGCCTCACTGTGTCCATCAAATGCAGCTTTGCTGTGCCCGTGAATGCCTCACTGTGCCCATGAATTCAGCCTCACTGTGCCCATCAATGTGGCCTCACTGCCCATCAATGCAGCCTCACTGCCCATCAATGCAGCCTCACTGCCCATCAATGCGGCTTCACTGTCCATCAATGCGACTTTACTGCCCATCAATGCTGCCTCACTGCCCATCAATGCGGCTTCACTGCCCATCAATGCGGCCTCACTGCCCATCAATGCGGCTTCACTGCCCATCAATGCGGCCTCCCTGCCCATCAATGCAACCTCACTGTGTCCATCAATGCGGCCTCACTGCCCATCAATGCGGCTTTACTGTCCATCAATGCAGCTTCAATGCCCATCAATGCAGCTTCACTGCCCATCAATAAGGCCTCACTACCCATCAATGCGGCTTCACTGCCCATCAATGCGGCCTCCCTGCCCATCAATGCAGCCTCACTGTGCCCATGAATGCAGCCTCACTGCCCATCAATTGTAGCTTCACTGCCATCAATGCATCCTCACTGTGTCCACCAAATGCAGCTTTACTGTGCCCATGAATGTGCACTCGCCAATGCCTGGATCACACACACAGCAGGCATCTTTTCCTGCGGCCTGCCAGGTTGCATGCTCAGATAAGGGCCTGGTATGGATTTTGGGGGGACCCCTACGCCATTTTTTAAAAAAAAATTGGCGCAGGGTTCCCCTTAAAATCCATATCAGACCTGAAGGACCTGGTATGGATTTTGGGGGGACCCCCACGCAATTTTTTTTTTAAATTTTTGGTTCAGGGTTCCCCTTAATATTTATACCAGACCCAAAGGGCCTGGTAATGGACTGGGGGGGGAACCCCATGGCATTTTTTTGCAATGAGTTTTATCCATATTGCCGAGACCCGACAATTCATTACAGACTTTTTACCTTTAGAAATGTCATTTTGTGCAGAGACTGTTCTAAACATGGGAAAAATGCGCCATTTTACAGGCATACTATAGACACCCACCAGGCACGTAATTTAAAGGAATATTTCATTTTTATTGTTTCACTTTAAGCATTAAAAAAATCACTGTTCCCGAAAAACCGTCTGGGGCGGGACCCGGGTCCCCAAAACTTTTTATGACAATAACTTGCATATAAGCCTTTACAATGAGCATTTTTGATTTTGAGCATTTTGTGCCCATGAATTCAGCCTCACTGTGCCCATCAATGCGGCCTCACTGCCCATCAATGCGGCCTCACTGCCCATCAATGCGGCTTCACTGTCCATCAATGCGACTTTACTGCCCATCAATGCGGCCTCACTGCTAATCAATGCGGCCTCACTGCTAATCAATGCGGCCTCACTGCCCATCAATGCGGCTTCACCTGAAGGACCTGGTATGGATTTTGGGGGGACCCCCACGCAATTTTCTTTTTAAATTCTTGGTTCAGGGTTCCCCTTAATATTTATACCAGACCCAAAGGGCCTGGTAATGGACTGGGGGGGAACCCCATGGCATTTTTTTGCAATGAGTTTTATCCATATTGCCGAGACCCGACAATTCATTACAGCCATGATCAGTTTTAAATGACTTTTTTCCTTTAGAAATGTCATTTTGTGCAGAGACTGTTCTAAACACGGGAAAAAATGCTCCATTTTACAGGCATACTATAGACACCCACCAGGCACGATATTTAAAGGAATATTTCATTTTTATTGTTTCACTTTAAGCATTAAAAAAATCACTGTTCCCGAAAAACCGTCTGGGGCGGGACCCGGGTCCCCAAAACTTTTTATGACAATAACTTGCATATAAGCCTTTACAATGAGCATTTTTGATTTTGAGCATTTTGTGCCCATGAATTCAGCCTCACTGTGCCCATCAATGCGGCCTCACTGCCCATCAATGCGGCTTCACTGTCCATCAATGCGACTTTACTGCCCATCAATGCGGCCTCACTGCTAATCAATGTGGCCTCACTGCTAATCAATGCGGCCTCACTGCCCATCAATGTGGCTTCACCTGAAGGACCTGGTATGGATTTTGGGGGGACCCCCACGCAATTTTCTTTTTAAATTCTTGGTTCAGGGTTCCCCTTAATATTTATACCAGACCCAAAGGGCCTGGTAATGGACTGGGGGGGGAACCCCATGGCGTTTTTTTGCAATGAGTTTTATCCATATTGCCGAGACCCGACAATTCATTACAGCCAAGATCAGTTTTAAATGACTTTTTTCCTTTAGAAATGTCATTTTGTGCAGAGACTGTTCTAAACACGGGAAAAAATGCTCCATTTTACAGGCATACTATAGACACCCATCAGGCACGATATTTAAAGGAATATTTCATTTTTATTGTTTCACTTTAAGCATTAAAAAAATCACTGTTCCCGAAAAACCGTCTGGGGCGGGACCCGGGTCCCCAAAACTTTTTATGACAATAACTTGCATATAAGCCTTTACAATGAGCATTTTTGATTTTGAGCATTTTGTGCCCATGAATTCAGCCTCACTGTGCCCATCAATGCGGCCTCACTGCCCATCAATGCGGCTTCACTGTCCATCAATGCGACTTTACTGCCCATCAATGCGGCCTCACTGCTAATCAATGTGGCCTCACTGCTAATCAATGCGGCCTCACTGCCCATCAATGTGGCTTCACCTGAAGGACCTGGTATGGATTTTGGGGGGACCCCCACGCAATTTTCTTTTTAAATTCTTGGTTCAGGGTTCCCCTTAATATTTATACCAGACCCAAAGGGCCTGGTAATGGACTGGGGGGGGAACCCCATGGCGTTTTTTTGCAATGAGTTTTATCCATATTGCCGAGACCCGACAATTCATTACAGCCAAGATCAGTTTTAAATGACTTTTTTCCTTTAGAAATGTCATTTTGTGCAGAGACTGTTCTAAACACGGGAAAAAATGCTCCATTTTACAGGCATACTATAGACACCCATCAGGCACGATATTTAAAGGAATATTTCATTTTTATTGTTTCACTTGTTTCACTTTTCACTGCTCCGGAAAAAACATCTTGGGCGGAACCCGGGTCCCCAAAACTTTTTATGACAATAACTTGCAAATAAGCCTTTAAAATGAGCATTTTTGATTTTTGATGTTAATGTCCCATAGGCTTTGACGGTGTTCCGGCGGCTTTCGAATTTGCCCCGAACAAACCAAAGTTCGGCCCGAACTTATGCTTGGGCCGAACCGTTCGCCCATCCCTAATAGTGATGTACTATGAGAGTATAAAGAGGAAGTTCATTTCTCAAGCCCCACCCTTCTGGGCCCCTTCTGCTAATTTCGTGTTAGTAGAAGTTTGGTGAGCATTGATTCGAGATTTTCAGATCGTACAAAACAAAAGCCTTTTAACATACGTTTGGCATAACTACATCAGTATCACCAGCAAAGCAGCTTCATTATTATCCCATTAAAGAAGATGAGAATGTGTGCTGCATTTCAACATTTCATCAATTGGTGCGTCACGAATGGTAATTGTAGTTTACGAACGCTAGTTTCTTCTGGCTCGTTCCTTGATTCCGAGCATGTGTGTTTGTACTATCTGACTTTTGTGTGACGATTTCTGTACTGACCGTCCGAAAATTAAACGTTGAGTTCACATCGAACAAAAATTTTATAGCCTGCACATCCAGCTTTTGTCTGATGTAAAAGTCAAATCGTCTGTTGAATGCACTGTCATAACGATCCGAAAATTCACAGAAAGCGCGTCTTCAGACTTTTCCCTTCTGATTTTCTTACCGTGTGTATGAGGCCTAAGACTGGGATGCCATTAAAGTTCATGTGCATGCAAAGGCAGGCGTCCCAATACTTTTGGTAATATAGTGTGTGTGTGTGTATACATCAGTGGCGGCCGATGCTCAAAATTTTTTTTGGGGGGGCGCAAACAAACTGAAAAATTCTGAAAAAAACCCCATCAATTGCAGCCTCCCTGTGCCCATAAATCGCAGCCACTGTGCCATCAAACGCAGCCACTGTGCCCATCAATAGCCGCCACTGTGCCCCATAAAATGCAGCCACTGTGCCCATCAATTGCCGCTCTGCCATCAAATGCAGCCACTGTGCCCATCAAGTGCTCCCACTGTGCCCATCAATTGCCACCACTGTACCATATCAAATGCTGCCAGTGAGCCCCCCGCCTGCCCGCCGTCTGCACTTACCTGTCTCGGTGGGACAGCTCCTCGATGTCTTCTCCCGTCCTCTCCACCCTTCCTCTGCTATGTTTGGACGCCTGGCGTTTCAGCCAATCAGGTGACGGGTAACAGATCCGAGCACCTGATTGGCAGAGAGGCGGTTTAGTGTTAAGAAAGTGAATATTCATTTGCTTTTCTAACACAGCTGAGTGACCTGCGAGCGCCCAACATGGCGCTCGCAGGTCACCTTTTTTGACGCCTATTAGAGCCTATGGCTCTAATCAGGTTGCTTCAAAAACACCCCCCACACTCCCTGCGCCCGAAAAGGGGCCTGGTGCCTGAATAGGGGGTGGCAGCAGCAGCCATAGATAGATTCATGCAATGCATGAATTTAGCTATTGGTGCTAGGGGGGGTGGCAGGAGAGTGGGGGTGGCGCCCGTGCGCCCTTATGGACGCACCGCCACTGGTATATATATATATATATATATATATATATATATATATATATATATATATAAAATATATACATACTGTATATGTAAAGTACTGCATAAATTGACGGTGCTATATAAGTACCTGAAATAAATATCTTCTTTTTTATTTATTTATTTATTTTTACCCTTTAACA
This sequence comes from Lithobates septentrionalis, assembly GCA_037952835.1. Lineage (NCBI taxonomy): Eukaryota > Metazoa > Chordata > Amphibia > Anura > Ranidae > Lithobates > Lithobates septentrionalis. Next base: position 884,880 of record JBBDGP010002410.1, read on the forward strand.
CTGCTGGAGTGAATGAGCCCCTAGCCTAGGGGGCTATAGGTGAAAGTTAGAGCCCCTGACAACACATCTTTATTTTCCAAGCACCGTGCCCTATGTACAGTAGCTGTTCTCCAGGTTATTTTGTATGCGGCATTGTCTGCTGGTAATTACAAGGGAAAAGATTTGCAGATCAGGGGAGTCTACCCTCCCATTGCATTGTTCCAGGCTTGTCCTGCGGAGTCCCTGTCTGCTCTGTACTGACACCAGACTCCTCCTCTGCCTTCCCACCTCCTGACTCTGGAGATCACTCAGCTCCTCCAGCACTCAGATCTGTGCCGTCTCTGGGTCTTCCTGAGTGCAGGTGAGTGCAGTGCATGCATGCTGAATATCTGGGGGGGGGACACAGAATGCACAGAGCAATAGAGAGCTATCCATGGCAATCACTTTACCAATATCAGATCAATAGAAGAGGAATTTAGATCAGATTCAATAGAAGATTAATTCTGATCTGTTACTTGCAGATGCAATGGGACTGCAGATCTGCTGGGACTTGTGGTTCTGCAACAGCTGTAACTCTGTGCATTTGCTTTAAGACATATTCATGGTTTTAGTATTAAAAAATAAGCCTCCTGCATCATGTCTGTTCTTCCTAGCAGCCAATAAGACGTTGTCTCTTACTTTTACTGTCTTAGATGCGCTAAAAAGTTGATGGGAGCGGGTTTCCTGGTTACTAATGGAACTTTATGTGCTACTTTGGTCTCATTCACATGTGTGGCAGCTCTTGCCTCCCCTCTGAAAAATGAACCATGGTGGATTTCTTTTCAGAGGGCATTTGACTTACGGCTCCTTCACTGCCTGATAACCCTGAAAATGCCGCAACACTGGACCACAATTACACACATATATATATATATAGATATATATATATATCTATATCTATATATATATATATATATATATATATATATATATATATATATATACCGTATATATACAAACACACACACACACCTAAAAAAACCTTTTATTAGATTACAAGATGCAGATAAACTTCTTGCATAAATATTTGTTTGTATATCGGGCATCAGATACAAAAATGTAGAAAAAGTAAAAAACATTATATATATTATAACTTTATATATGAATATAAATAAATATATGAAACTTTATATATATATATATATATATATATATAATAGTTTGTATTGTATTGTGTCTTTTGTATATTTGTAACATTGATGATCATATTTTAGTTAACTTACTTGACTGATTTTTGGTTATTTGACTTGAATGCTCACAGGTGTTTTTCCCATTTGTCAATTAACATCACACATGCTTGTGTTTAGGGGTGTGTGTGTATATATATATAATCTATCTGCATGCTTGTCTAGCACTTTAGCTATCATTAAGCACGAAACCAGGTGTGAAAATGCGTTAGTTGTGCTTGTCAATTTGGGGGGCGGTAAACGTGCAACTTTTAGTTTTAGGCTATGTTACCACTATTGCGTCCCCAAAGTCACGCGATTTACACTGCGACTTTGCTATGCGATTTGTGTTCAGATGTCATGTGACTGGTGAAAGCCGTGTGAGAACAAGTCGCACTGAAGTAGGAACAAAGTAGTACAAGAACCTTTTTTGGAGTCGCTGCGACTTAAGTCGCACCAATTAGAACGAGGGCCATTGAAATACATGGGTTTTTGACTTGTCATGCGACTTGACATAGTTACAAAGTAGGTGAGGTTGAAAAAAGACACAAGTCCATCAAGTCCAACCCATGTGTGTGATTATGTGTCAGTATTACATTACATATCCCTGTATGTTGCGGTCGTTCAGGTGCTTATCTAATAGTTTCTTGAAGCTATCAATGCTCCCCGCTGAGACCACCGCCTGTGGAAGGGAATTCCACATCCTTACCGCTCTTACAGTAAAGAACCCTCTACGTAGTTTAAGGTTAAACCTCTTTTCTTCTAATTGTAATGAGTGGCTCCGAGTCTTATTAAACTCTCTTCTGCGAAAAAGTTTTATCCCTATTGTGGGGTCACCAGTACAGTATTTGTAAATTGAAATCATATCCCCTCTCAAGCGTCTCTTCTCCAGAGAGAATAAGTTCAACGCTCGCAACCTTTCCTCATAACTAATATACTCCAGACCCTTTATTAGCTTTGTTGCCCTTCTTTGTACTCGCTCCATTTCCAGTACATCCTTCCTGAGGACTGGTGCCCAGAACTGGACAGCATACTCCAGGTGCGGCCGGACCAGAGTCTTGTAGAGCGGGAGAATTATCGTTTTATCTCTGGAGTTGATCCCCCTTTTAATGCATGCCAATATTCTGTTTGCCTTATTAGCAGCAGCTTGGCATTGCATGCCATTGCTGAGCCTATCATCTACTAGGATCCCCAGGTCCTTTTCCATCCTAGATTCCCCCAGAGGTTCTCCCCCCAGTGTATAGATTGCATTCATATTTTTGAAACCCAAATGCATTATGACATGTGTCAAGTCGAACAACAACTCGCAGTAGTGGAAACAGAGCCTTTGTTTCAATGCCTCCTAGCCGCGTATGTTAATGCAGTGGTCATCAACTCCTGTCCTCAGGGCCCACTAACAGGCCAGGTTTGCAAGATTAAGTGAAATACATCACATGTGAGATCATTTGCTGCTCAGTGATTGCAGTATTCTAGTCTGCATCTCCCCCAAGGTAATACATAAAATCTGGCCTGTTAGTGGGCCCTGAGGACAGAGTTGATGATCACTGTGTTAAAGGACCCCTAAAGAAATAAGGAGTTGAGTGTGCCCCCCCCAAACTAACACCGCATACAAAATTGGGTTGCATACATGCCACAGCTGTACTGCAACTGCCCTGTAGTGCAAGCTTTTTGGGGTTAAAAAAGGTGGTGAGGAGGTGACCTACCTCACCTGCCCTCTGAAAAGTGATCCACTGTGGTTCACTTTTCAGAGGAGTGGCTGCCATAGTAAACGAGTCAGATACTGTAAGACCCCATGCCCACTATTAGATTTTCTGCAGATTTTTTGTCTTCAGATTTACCAAAACCATGTAGTGTAGGGGCCCGCCTGATTACATACATATTGAAACTCTAAAAGCGGAGTTCCACCCATATAAAAGTCAGCTAGAAAAAGTGCAGCTGCTGACTTTTATTAATCGGACACTCACCTGTCCCACGGTCCAGCAATGTGGGCGAACAAAGCCCCCCTCCTCTCTGCGGCACCGGCATGGTCACTGTGGGCACCTTGCTGTGGCTTCACAGCCAGGCACACACTGCGCATGCACGAGCTGCACTGCGCACTGTGACTGGCCGGGCAATCATCTGGGACCTGTGACGTGTCCCAGACGATTGCCGAGAGGGAGGGGGAGGTGAAATTCCTTCCGGGAACTGGATCCCTCTAAAAAGAGGGTCTCCACTCCCCCCCCCCCCCCCCACCAAAAGAAATTACATGTCAAATGTGGCATGTCAGGGGGTCACCAACACTTAAAGCAGAAGTTCCATTTTTGGGTGGAACTCCACTTTGAGATTTGACCTCATATTATATGGTTTTGGTAAATCTGAAGACAAAAATCTGCAGAAAATTGAATAGTGTGTATGGGGTCTAAGGCTCGATTCACACTAATGCGTTTTTTGATGCATTTTGCAGAAATGCAGAGAAATTGTTTAACATGGGTTCCTATGGAACATGTTTACATCAATGCATTTTTGTGCCTCTGCGTTTCATGCAAAATGCAGCGTTTGCCTCTGCAGCATTTTGCATGTAATAGAATTCAATGGACCCGCATCCAAAACGTAAGTACTGCATTTTTGCCGCGATTTGCGTTTTTTTTTTATTTCTTTTTTTTTTTACACTGTATATAGCTGGTTGCTAAGCAACCACATTGTAAAAAAAAAAAGTTTAAAAAAAATAAAATAACGCAAATGGCGGCAAAAACACATGTTCAAAAATGCGGCAAGCACAGAAAAAAGCACTGCAGAAACGCTCAAAAGTAGCATGCATAGATGTGAATCGAGCCTAAGACTGACTGTGTGAAAGCATGCAGTAAAAGTGGGGCTGTGCTTTGTCTCTTTTTGACAGGTGAGATCTGATTGGTTGCTAGTATTTGGCTAAAGCGTATGTTAAAAAAAAAAAAGATTCTGTCTGTTTTTCAGTTGGAGAGTTCCCCTCACTTCCTGTTTTATAGAATGCTGTCACCAGGACAGGAAGTGAGGGGAAATCTTTCTAATTGTGGCCATAGATAGATGCTTAGATAAACTATCAATTTCCTTTCCAATTGATCGGGTAAATGGAATAGGCTTTTCATTTATCAAACATTTATTTATGATGATCAAAACATGTATTTCTGATTAGGCAGATAAATTTGATTCTAATTGTTAGAAGTCATATTGTGTAACAAATGCTATTTACACCTTCATTTGCAAAGATTGCTATCTCGGCCTTTGAAGACCTGTTCAGCCAACCAGCCTTGGAAATGATAAGCTTATGTGAACCAAGCGTTTTGCATCTCAATCAAGATTTGACTTCAGGGTCTGTCTCTGCAGGGTCGTACCCCGCAGAGACAGAACGGGGATCTGCCGAAGCAAACAAGGCTGATCTCCGTTCTGTCAGGGGATGACACTGAGATCTCTCTTCCTGCTACCGTGTTTCCCCGAAAATAAGACCTACTCCGATCTTCCAGGAGGGCTGCTCGATTCGAATCGAGTTTTTTTTTTTGGACACCAAAAAACGCCGGTCCTAAGGAGCTGCGGGCAGGAGTTTTTAGGCGAGGCCCTGGCTTCGGCCTAGTCGGCAGCGTGCGGCCTCGCGGACTAGGCTGAAGCCGTGATTTCGCCAAAAAACTCCTGCCCGCAGCTCCTCAGGACCGGCGCGGTGTCCAAAAAAAACCAAAAACTTGATTTGAATCGAGCAACCAGCCTCGCTATGGTTGCCACCTCATCCCTTTAAACCCGAACACATAATAATTACACAGGTTCTGTGGCTGATTAAGGTGGTAACTAAACTCACTTGGTGCCTTATCTGCATTTAATTAGCCTCAGAACCTGTGTAATTCAAAGGTGCTCGGGTTTAAAGGGATGAGGTGGCAACTCTAGGCCTGGCGGACTAGGCCGAAGCCGCGGCCTCGCCTAAAAACTCCTGCCCGCAGCTCCTCAGGACCGGTGCAGTGTCAGCGCTGGTCCTGGGGAGCCGCGGGCAGGAGTTTTTAGGCAAGGCCGCGGCTTCGGCCTAGTCCGTGGTGTCCGGCCCCGCCGACTAGGCCGAAGCTGCGGCCTCGCCTAAAAACTCCTGCCCGCAGCTCCTCCGTGGTGTTGGCGCTGGTCCTGGTGAAAAAAAACAAAAATCGATTTACTTAAATTTTGAATCGATTTGACCTCTCAACTTGATTTAAGATTCAAATTGATTTTTTCCCCCAGCCCTAGCTGCAGTATAAGCCCTACCCTGAAAATAAGCCCTAGGTTAGGGTGGTTGTGGGCTGCTGGAGTCCTCCTCATCTGCCAGCTGTCAGCGGGGGGATATCGCCCCCCCCCTCAAGGCTCAGAGCGGGTAGGAGAGCTTAGGCGGGTGACGGAGGCGCCGAGCCATGCTCAGCTGATCCCCCGCTGCTCTCCTCTTCTGCCAGCTGTCATTGGGGGCATCTCGGGGCCCCCCTCCCTCAGCATTGCTTGTGCCAGGGAAGACCGATCAGGCGGGTCACGGAAGCGCAGAGCTGCGCTGTGGGAAGGTATGTGACACGGTTGAATTGCAGAGACACCTACCTTTTGCATTATATTCTGCTGTGGTGGTGGGGAAACTGGCAGTTTGCAAGCACTTTTTACGCTGTTCACACTGGGGATTCAATTGCAAGCCCTACCCTGAAAATAAGCCTTACTGTGTTTTTGGTTGCAAAAACTTATTTTCAGGGAAACGTGGTATGCAGGAAGATTTATCTGTGCGTTTCCCCAGTCACACAGTCCCCCATACAGTTAAGGCCCGTACACACGATCCGAAAATCGGAAGCCAGATTTCATCTGACGAACGATCTGCCGATTTTTCGGATCGTTATGCACACACACGATCGGAAATTCGGCCAGCAAAAGACCGACGAGAGCTTTTCGTCGGAAAATGTGACCGTGTGTATGCTCCATTGGACTTTTGCTGGCGGAATTCCCACCGGCAGAACATTAAGAGCAGGTGCTCAATTTTTCGGTCAGAAAAAGTTCCTATCCGAAAATGCGATTGTCTGTACAAATTCGGGCGCAAAATACCGACGCATGCTCGGAAACAATTCGTCGCATGCTCGGAAGCATTGAACTTCATTTTCTCAGCTCGTCGTAGTGTTGTACGTCACCGCGTTTGTGACGGTCGAAAGTTCAGCGAACTTTTGTGTGACTGTGTGTATGCTCCATTGGACTTTTGCTGGCGGAATTCCCACCGGCAAAAGATTGAGAGCAGGTTCTCAATTTTTTGGTCAGAAAAAGTTCCTATCCGAAAATGCGATCGTCTGTGCAAATTCGGGGGCAAAATACAGACGCATGCTCGGAAACAATTCGACGCATGCTCGGAAGCATTGAACTTCATTTTCTCAGCTTGTCGTAGTGTTGTACGTCACCGCGTTTGTGACGGTCGAAAGTTCAGCGAACTTTTGTGTGACTGTGTGTATGCAAGGCAAACTTGAGCAAATTCCGTTGGAAAAACCATCCAAGTTTTTTCCGACGGAAAATCCGCTCGTGTGTACGCGGCATAACTCTGGTGCTTTCGACAGCCGATTCTGATTTTTCATCCGACAAAAGCTGGCTGTGCAGACCATCGGATTTTTGTTGTACGTAAACTCAACGTCCGATTTTCGTTTCATTAGTACGGTTTTCTCCCGAAAAATGAAAAAAAAAAAAACGTAAGAGCAAGACTACGCATGCTCAGAAATGAAAGAATACATACTAAACTATTCAAAACATTACGTCACTTCCGAAGTTGAATTCTGTCGTATGGTGAGTAACCTCTTCACTTTCGGCATGAGACATGCATGTAACAGAAAACGGACGAACGGTCGTCCGACAATCTGATCGTGTGTACGAGGCATAAGAAATCACAAAGAGGGAGCACATTTAAACCTTTGATCGTCCCTGATGTTAACCCCTCCCCTGCCAGTGTCATTAGTAATGATCCGAACCGTGACTCCTGATCTGAGGAACGATCCGAACCCTGAGTTTTTTGATCCGTTGCACCCCTAAGATGGCAATGATCGCTGTATTAATGTCACTGGTTACCAAAAAAGTGTCAAAAATGTCAGTTAGGTGTCCGATTTGTTTGCTGATTTGTGGACGCTGATCACCGCCATTAAAAAAATAAATAAGTCCGTAAATCTATCCCCTGTTTTATAGACGATATAACTTTTGCGCAAATACGCTTATTGTTTTTTGGTTTTTTACCAAAAATATGTAGAAGAATATATCGGCCATAAATTGATGAATAAATTTGTTTTTTTTATACATTTTTGGGGGATATGAATTGTAGCAGAAAGTAAAACATATATTTATTTTTTTTCAAAATTGTCGGACTTTTTTGTTTATAGCGAAAAAAATAAAAACCGCAGAGGTGATCAATCACCACCAAAAGAAAGCTCTATTTGTGGGGAAAAAAAGGACGTCAATTTTGTTTGGGTACAATGTCGCACGACCGCGCAATTGTCAGTTAAAGTAACGCAGTGCCGTAATGCAAAAAATGGCCTGGTCATGAAGTAGGTAAATCCTTCCGGGGCTTAAGTGGTTAATCTGGCTTCAGCAGTCAAAATGTTACTAAAACCTAAGAGATTTCAGGTTTCCCCTAGACAATCGATTTCTCAGAATGGGAATCATTTTTTGTCCAAAACGCTATCCATCAATGTGTCGCATATGGGGAAGTGGAATCCGATCAATAGTTAAAGTGTTATGAGCATAAGTTATCGATCAAATCTTTGTTTCCACTAGGCATCTCAAAATGCAGATTAATAGAAATACAATCATTTATCAGCACAGTGCTGATACAAAACTATTGATCATTTTCTGTTCTGGTCGATCAACTCATTTTGGTCGAACCTAATCTAAACTGAGTTTAAATTGAATAGAAGAGAAGTTATGACTGTTCATTTGGTGTCTGATTTTGATCAAATTGCGCGATTTGGGTAAAAAAAATTGGTGTGTGTGGCCACCATAAGGAAGCAATGAATAGTAGAAATAACCCAACAGGGGTTCTAATCCTTCCCCAATTTATCTAAAACGTAGAAAACATACTGTAATCAGCGATGGTTTGGAACGATCTTTACTGAGAAGTTTGTTGGTGGGAAAATCATCACCTGCCTGAATTGGCCAACGATTGGATGTGGCATGCACTGGCTGATAACGTCATTCCTTTCTCACCATGAATATTTTCCAGTGTGCTGGAAAGTCTCTGTGTGATACGTAGAGGCTGTGCCCGGAAGAGAATTGTATTCCATTGTATACAAAATAATCCCAACATTCCAGATTGTATCAACATGTAACTTTGTATCTTCTGATGTGTTTATATATAATCAGCACTCCCGTCTATTTCTTCTGCCCATAAATGCCCCCCTATGTTAGCCTGTGTGCAGGGCCTGGGGCAAGGGGTGGGCAGGAGGGACAGCTGCCCTGGGCACTGTGGTATCATGTGGGGGGGGGGGGGAGGGGCAGGAATTTGTGTTGGGAGGGGAAAATTGGGGGCAGCAGGGGATAAGGATTGTTATAGGAGGGGAAATTTGGGAGGGGGGGGTGCTAGGAGTGGTGATTTAGGGGGATTTGTGTTGGGGGGGGGGGATGGGGGAAGAGGATTTGGGGGTTTGATATGGTAGAGGGGGTAGGGGAATTGTGCTAGGAGGGGACATTTTTTTGGGGGGAGGGATTTGCACTAGTAGGGATGATTGGGGGGCATCCGTGCTAGGAGGAAGGATGGGGGGGGGGGTTGAATGTGTACTTGAAGGAGACATTTGAGGGGTAGAGGATTTGTGCTAGGAGGGATGATTTTTTTTGGGTGGGGCACATTTGTGCTTAGGGGATTTGGAGGGGGGGTAGAAGTGGTAAATTTAAGGGGGATTTGTGTTGGGAGGGGGGCTTGGGGAAGAGGATTTGTGCTAGGAGGGGGGATTTGTTCTAGAAGAGGGGATGTGGTAGAGGGGGTAGGGGAACTGTGCTAGGAGGGGACATCTTTTGTGGGAGGGATTTGCATTAGTTGATGATTGGGGGGGGGTATTCATGCTAGGAGGAGGGAAGGGGTGGGGGTGGGGAGGGGGGTAAATGTGTACTTGAAGGAGACATTTGAGGGGTAGAGGATTTGTGCTAGGAGGGATGATTTTTTTGGGTGGGGCACATTTGTGCTGGGGGAATTTTGAGGGGAGGGGTTAGGAGTGGTGATTTAGGGGGATTTGTGTTGGGAGGGGGGATTGGGGAAGGGGGTTTGTTCTAGAAGAGGTGATATGATAGAGGGCGTGGGGGAGTTGTGCTAGGAGGGGAACATCATTTTTGGGGAGGGATTTGCACTAGTAGTGATGATTGAGGGGTATTCTTGCTAGGAGGAGGGATGGGGGGGGGGGGGATGTGTGCTTGAAGGGGAAATGTGAGGGGTAGAGGATTTGTGCTAGGAGGGATGATTTTTTTTGGGTGGGGCACATTTGTGCTGGGTGGATTTGGGGGGGGGGAGGGGCAAAGATTTTTGCTGAGAGGCGGGAACTCGGCAGGGGGGGGGGGTGGATTTGTACTGGGAGGAGGGGGAAATGCTTAGGGGTAAGCATGCAGGTAAGTGCTGAATTTTTTTAAAACATTTTTGGGGGGGGGGAGATTTTTGCTGACACATAATACATCTTGTGGGGAAGAGGTGTGGCAAGATGACCTTGTCCCGGCACTGTGTGTATCCATACACATGTAGGAGTTTTGAGGCAGAAATCTAAACGCACCAAAATGGCGTTCAGGGGAGGAGCTTATTTGCAGAAAAAATGCCCAACGTGGCTAAACACACCTAAGCCCTAGTCGAATTTAGCACTTGAGCATTTCTTCATTTCAATGACCAGAATCAATTCATATTCTGACCAATTAAATAAACAAATGCGCCTAAACGGAACTTAGGGGTGTTTTTGAAGCTGTTTTTCTCCTCCCAGGAGAAAAGCGATTATGAAAGCCCCAGTGTGCATGAAGCCTTCTAACCGTCTCCTGAAATAGATATTCAGATAAACTTCTTAGTAAGGTCATCAAGTGAGATGGTTTTAGGTGGCACATAGAGCCTTGTGCCAACTCTAAGCAGGCAGAGCGAGTTTCTCCGATGTCATCCCTTCATGTTTATGTAGAAATCAGATTTACTAATCTCCTGCAACCAAAAATAGGAGCATTGTACCGGAAGGATCGAGGTGGCAGAAACAAGTTAGCCCTGGTTCACATTGGAGCGATTTGACATGTCAAATCGGCAGCAATTGCCGTCAATGGCACCGTCCTAATCGGTGCAACGCCGCATCTACTTTTTGTGATTTCGGGCTGCGATTTACATTGATATCTGTGCAGAAACCTGCACAGATGTCTCAGAAATCGCGGCCCGAAATCGGGACTGACATGCGGGAGTGAAATCGTGCGAGTTCAGCTGATCTCGCACGGCTTCATTCCCGCAGCTCAGTGTGAACCTGGGCTAAATGAGGACACAAGAAATATCGGAAGGCTCCATTCACACGTAGGCAATTTGAATCACGGGGTGGAGTCGCAACGCATGGCACTTTTTCCCAAAAGAAGCTCCTGCTCCTGTTTGAGCATCAAGCTTCGCACATTACGATTTTGCCACGATTGCAAGGTGATTTATTGAGCGACAATCGCAAACAAAATCCGACCGTGATTGGGGTGGCATTAAAAAGTTTTGCTGCAATTTGGAATCTCGGCGGGTCCACCCACAATTCAAATCCCCTAGGTGTGAATGGAGACTTGTATCTCTATATCTGCAGATGTGCAGAATGTACTGGAGAAGATTTACTAAATCTGGAGCACTCAGAATCTGCTGCAGCTGTGTATGGTAGCCAATCGACTTCTATGTCTTGCTTGCTCAATTAACCACTTGCCGTCCGCGCTATAGCCGAATGACGGCCACAGCGCGGACCTGAATTTCCGGGAGGCCGTCATATGGCCTCCCCTGTGCACGCTCCCTGCCCGCGCCCTGCAGGGCACGGGCAGAGTGCGCTGTGATCACCGAGTTACTGAGACTCAGGTGATTAGAGATCCAAGTAAGGGGCCGGTCCCGGCCCCTTACCATGTGATCAGCTGTCAGCAAATGACAGCTGATCACATGATGTAAACAAAAGCTCTGTAATCGTTTTCGCTGTCAGCGTGAGGAGAAAAAAAACAAACGACCATCTGCAAGGGACATCAGTCCCGAAGAGGAAGAGGCAATTATGCCTCATCTGTGCACACCAGTACCCCCTGACAGTACCACCTGCCATTGCCACCTGCCAGTGCCCACAGTGCTCACCAGTGCCACCTATCAATGCCCACAAGTGGTGCCAATCAGTGCCTCCTAGCAGTGCTGCCCATCACTGCCACCCATCGGTGCCCATCACTGCCACCCATCAGTGCCCATTAGTGCTGCCTCATCAGCGTACATCAATGAAGGAGAAAAATGATTTGTTTTAAAACTTTATAACAAAATATATAAAAAAAAAAATTTAAATTCGGTCTTTTTACATTTTTTTAACAAAAAATAAAAACCGCAGAGGTGATCAAATACCACCAAAAGAAAGCTCTATTTGTGGGAAAAAAAATAATAAAAATTTATTTTGGGTACGGTGTTGGATGACCGCCCAATTGTCATTCAAAGTGCGACAGCGCTGAAAGCTGAAAATTGATCTGGGCAGGGGGGGGGGGGGGGGAGCTTTTAAGTGCCCAGGAGGAAATGGTTAAAGAGGAATTCCGCCCCCTCCCCAGCAAAAAACTAAAAGACAGCAGCTATACATACTGTAGCTGCTGACTTATAATAGTAGGGCACTTACCTCTCCTGGGATCCAGCGATGTCGGCAACCCAGCTGATGTTTTCATTGGCTCTCGGGTGCTGCCGCCACCGCCGCCATTCGTAGTAACGGAATCCGGCTAGTTCCCTACTGCGAAGCGCGCTGCGCTTTCTGATTGGCCCGGCGGCGGGGAAGGAGGTGGGGGGCCAAACTTCCGAGTAATCTCGCCATGGAGACAGGTACCTGTCAAAAACAGGTACCCGCTCCCCCCGTGGGAGGAGGATGTGGTGGTAAATGTGGTAACGGACGGATGGGGGGGGGGTGGGAGTTTGATAAGTGGAACTTTCACTTTTGGGTGGAACTCCACTTTAGGTTTTGACAATAAAACCTGGAAGCCGATTGGTTTCCATGCAGAGATGCACCAGATTTTGCACCAGTTTACTCTATCTATCGATCGAGCTATCTATTATATTATCCATATCTATCTTTCTGTTATTTTCTCTCTGAGCTGTGGGTGGCCCTCTTGGCACCCTCCTGCCCACCATCCTCCACCATGAAAATAAAAGAAGTCGGGAGGGAAATTGTCAGCCTAAAAAGAAAAGCTGCATCCGATCACATGCAAAAGCTGTTTGGGTATTCTGACAGCCGCAGGTGCTGGCTCTCAGATTACAACAGCTGGCAGAGGATCTTTAGCATGGATAGATGAATCTGTTACATTTCTTTCATTCAGTTTGCAGGCTGAGATCTATGTGTGTATGGCCACCCTTGGATTTCTCTTCTAGCAGGCTGAATGAGAGTAACCACTCAACTCCCAATCCTTGGTAAAAAGCATGAATGGAGGAACGTCCCATGCTGGCTATTGTAATCTGACAGCTGACACCTGCGGCTGTCAGAATACCTGAACAGTGTGGGTAGCAGTTGGGGCCCGTCCATATGGGGCGCAGGGGCGCCGCCCCCCCTAATCCATGTGCCCGGCCTGAGCCTCTAATTGACTTCAAAAAGGGTGGGCTTGGGGCGCAGAGCACTGTGCCCCGAGCCCACCCAGTTGTGTGACAATAGTGAATTAATATTCGCTATTGTCTTCCTGATTCTCCTCCCGGCCAATCAGGAAGTGGGTCCTGAGACCTGATTGGCCGAGAGGAGAAGCGACCATACCACAGAGCAGAGGAGGAAGAGATGCAGGAAGGATTCAAAGCTGTCCGCGACCTACATGGGGTAAGTGCGGGGCTGGTGGGCAGATAAACGAGCGACTGGGAGGGGGGGGTAGGATTGCCACTTTCACCTCTGGTGTGATGTGGGGCTCTGATGTAATGGGAGGACCTCTGATGTAATGGGAGGAGGCTGATGTTGTGAGGGGACCCCTGGGGTGATAGGAAAACCTCTGATGTAATGGGTGGAGGATCTCTAAGTGATGGAAGAACCTAAGATGTGATGATAGAACCAATGATTTGATGGGGGAACCTCTGCTGTGATGGGGGGGGGGGGGGCTCTGATGTTGTGAGGGGATCTATGGGGTGATAGGAAAACCTCTGATGTAATAGGTGGGGGATCTCTGAAGTGATGGGAGGACCTTTGATGTGATGGGAGGACCTTTGATGTGATGGGAGGACCTTTGATGTAATGGAAGGACCTCTGATGTGATAAGATGACCTTTGATGTAATGGAAGGACCTCTGATGTGATGGGGGACCTCTGATGTGATGGAAGAACCTCTGATGTAGTGGGGGGGGACCTTTAATGTGATGGGAGGAACTCTAATGTGATGGGACGATCTCTGATGTGATGGGGGACCTCTGATGTGTTGGGGGGACCTCTGATGTTGTGGGGTCCTCTGGGGTGATAGAAAAACCTCTGATGTAATGGGGGTATCTCTGATGTGATGGGAGAACCTCTGGTGTGAAGGGGAGACCTCTGATGTAAGAACCTAAGATGTGATGGGAAAACCTCTGATGTGATGGGGGTGGAGGGGCTTCTGAAGCGATGGAAGAACATCTGATATGATGGGGGGACTTCCTGGAGGGATGGCAGAACCTCTGATGTGATTGGGGGGGGGTCCTCTGATGTAATTGGGGGGGGGGGGGCTGATGTTTTGAAGGGACCTCTGAGGTGATAAGAAAACCTCTGATGTAATGGGTGGGGGACCTCTGATGTAATGGGTGGGGGACCTCTGATGTGATGGGGGGACCTCTGATGTGATGGGGGGGCGACCTCTGATGTAATTGGGGGGGGGGGCTAATGTTTTGAAGGGACCTCTGAGGTGATAAGAAAACCTCTGATGTAATGGGTGGGGGATCTCTGATGTGATGGGGGGACCTCTGATGTGATGGGGGGACCTCTGATGTGATGGGGGACCTCTGATGTGTTGGGGGGTCCTCTGGGGTGATAGGAAAACCTCTGATGTAATGGGGGTATCTCTGATGTGATGGGAGAACCTCTGGTGTGAAGGGGAGACCTCTGATGTAATGGTAGGACCTCTAATGTGATGTAAGAACCTAAGATGTGATGGGAAAACCTCTGATGTGATGGGGGTGGAGGGGCTTCTGAAGCGATTAAAGAACCTCTGGTGTGATGGGGGGGGGGGGGACTTCTGAAAGCAAAGGAAGAACATCTGATGTGATGGGGGGACTTCCTGGAGCGATGGCAGAACCTCTGATGTGATGGGGGGGGGGGGGGCGACCTCTGATGTAATTGGGGGGGGTGACTGATGTTTTGAAGGGACATCTGAGGTGATAAGAAAACCTCTGATGTAATCATTGGGGGACCTCTGATGTGATGGGGGGACCTCTGATGTGATGGAATAACCTCTGATGTGATAAAATAACCTCTGATGTGATAGCAGGAATTCTGATGTAATGTAATGGGAGGACATCTGATCTCATGGGAGGACCTCTGATGTGATGGGGGATTTCTGATGTGATGGAAGAACCTCTGATGTGATGGAAGAACCTCTGATGTGATGGAAGAACCTCTGATGTGATGGAAGAACCTCTGATGTGATGGGGTGGACCTCTGATGTGATAGGAGGACCTCTAATGTGATGGGGGGGACTTCTGAAGAACCCCTGGTGTGATGGGAAGGGGGTGAAGGGGCTTCTGAAGAGATAGTAGAACCTCTGATGTGAAGTTATTTCATCAAGGATTGTGTTTTGTGCATGAACCCAAATGGCCGCTCAAACACAAATGACTCAAACACAAAACATTTTAGACTGGGGGGGCTCAAGATTTTGCATACTTTTAAAGGATGACACAACTGAAAAAAGGTTGAGAAACGCTGAACAAGATACATTTGTTAAAATAAATCGGCAACATTTTTTTTTTATCTTTTCATGTCACAGTTCGGCGGATCTCGTTTTGGCGACCTATACTAATTTCTGCACCTTGACCCTTTAAGACCTATAAGAAATTTGATTACGCCGTTTGCTGGGGGCGGTGAGGTCTCTGAACTGCAGTAACCTCCAAGAACATCCAGGGCCAAATTTGCATGTGTTAGCGGATTGGGCAAACCCCTGGGAGGCTGGAGCAGATCCGTTCTCCGATTGGTGGAAAGGGGCCAGTACCCTCCATAGTAAGGAAATCATTTTGTAGGGCAGTAAATGTGTACAGTTGCCCGCATGGCCTTGTGTTTTATTGTCACAGATAAAACTCCACTGTATATAGTTTACAGGGAGGGAAAGGTCAGGGTTATAGATCAGGACTATGTACAAAAAACAGAAAATCTGTAACTTGGGCAAAGTACATTAGCACTGCCTATGCAGGTTGTTTTCCCATTATAGTAGATGTAACCCCAATCACTAAAATGCCATAGAACCTTTAGCTTGTCATTTCAAAAGTAATTTACAATATATTTAAATCTGAAACTTACATTAATGCAATCACCAGAAATCCTGCCACGAACATCCTTGTTCAGGCGCTTCCTGTTATCGGGTGACAACGTTCTGTCCCTGTCTCCTAATTGTTCTGTGTTGTCACATGACTGTCCAATGGCCAAGTGGCCGCTCAAACACAAATGACTCAGGTAAGGTCTACTGTGGTCACCGTCATAAAGCCCACCCTGAGAAATGCCAGGCAGCCATCGCTGGAGTGCATGTAGACAGAAAGTGGCTGCAAAGAGGCAGTGGGAGATCAGCAATGCCGAGATGCAACAAAGAATTTTAAAAAAGGTGACGATAGAATTTGGCAATAGGCAATTGTTTATGATACATAGTGCTTTGGCAAACTAAATGTCATTCAGTTAGGGCTCATTCACACGTGCAGTGTGCTCTGAAGGGCGATCTGCATTGGATCACTCTTCAGAAGGCATTAGTGAAGAGGCATTGTGTCCAATTTAACCCTTTAAATGCTGCACTACTGCGTTGCAAGCACATAGCCCCATAAATCTGCTTGGGTTGTAATTGGCGGCTGTATAGCTGTTCATGGTTTCCTGTCTCGGTGAGACCTGCATGCCACATTTCTTGTGCAGGGTCACAGGAACAGGAAAATCTCCCCAATTGGGTCACATTAAAAAAAAAACTACAAACCCTATCCTCCATCTACTCAAAACTGAATAAAATACAAAATGACTGAACTGGATTTTAATGAACAGTTTATGAGATTGGCATTGGAGAGCCATCCTATGGTAGAGTGTCTATAGGACCAAGCTTTTACAGCATGTAATACAGCTTATTATGTACAGTATATGTGTATTATGAATGCCGGCATCAATGTCTTTTCGCTTTTGTGTCTCTTCCCAGTTGGTTCCGTCTACCAGAACCATGAGGATAGCCGTGATTGGCCAGAGTCTGTTCGGGAAAGAGGTCTACAAGGAGCTTGTAAAGGAAGGACACCAAGTAGTAGGAGTCTTCACCATCCCAGATAAAGATGGCAAAGCTGATCCACTAGGTAGGAGATTAAATGGTTCAGTAGGTAGCCACGGCTGAAGTCCACACTTCAATTACCATGAGGGACACTGACTGTCTAGAACAGCCATTCTTAACCAGGATTCCTCCAGTGTTGGCTAAGGGTTCCTTGGGCTGTGGCTAATTGACCTCACATCTGATGGGGCCTATATAGTTCCAGGTCCCACCCCACATGGCAGAGCTAGCAGCTTGACTTCAAGGGTGTCATGCTGGCCACCCCTGTAAGGTGGGCATTATACCCACTTACCACCACCAATGTAAGGGGCATTTTCCCAATGACCCCCAATGGACTAATCTTACTAGGGGTTCCCTGAGATTTCAAGGGTTCCTCTGGGGTAAAAAAGGTTAAGAAAGGCTGGTCTAGAACATGTTCTTACTGTGTTTGTGTGGGGTTCCTGCTGTCTACTCTTCTCATAATCCAAAACATGGTAGTAGGATATTTGACCTGCCCCTAAATTGGCTATACTGTGTCTGTATGAGCGCAGCAGGGACATTAGATCTACATACAGGGAGCCGGACCATGGATTCCAATAGGGAGTGTATTTTTGTGAAGCACGTGATTAGAGCCAGAGGCTCTAAAAGGCTTCAAAAAAAGGGTGTATTGGGGCGCAGAGCACTGCGCTCCGAGCCCACCCAGTTGTGTGACAATAGCAAATGAATATTTGCTATTATCACACTGATTCTCCTCTCAGGTAATCAGGAAGTGGGTCCCGAGACCCATTTCCCAATCGGCCGAAAGGGGAAGCCATCCTATTGGCTTGTGAGAAGGAAGCAGGAGGAGACATATGGCCGAGGAGACGCATGGGCCCGACCGATGGAGCCGGGACACAGAGACTGAGGGGGGGAATCCGCCACCTGTCAGGGTGAGTGAGCTGGCGACGGGTGGGGGTGGGGTTGTAGGTATGGCTGTGTGGGGGTCCATGGTCGGGTCCGTCTGCCGCCCCCCTGACTGATGGAGCACCAGCCACCACTGGTCACGTCAAAACCTTACAAATCTTAAGTTAAATCTAAACCTCCATTAAATTTAATCTAAACCTCCATTCTAAGCCTATTCTATCCACCCTGTAAAAGGAAAGATGTCTATACCTACCTATTCTGAAGTCCCTCTGGTCCCTCCCTCTAGTCACATGACCGACTTCTAGTGGTGGCTTCAGGATAGAGGAGGGACAACTGACAATGGATGCCCCATAATAAGCCTATGGGTGACGTCACCACATAGCCGTTACTGCTCTCTCCTCTACACTGAAGCTGCTGCAGGAGAGATCTTGTGACCGGACCAGAGCAACTCCAGAATAGGTAAGTATTGGCATCTTTCCTTTTACAGGGTTGATAGAATAGGTTTAGAATGAGGGTAGGAGTAGATTTAAGATTAGTTAGGTTTTAAGTTACCTTTCACTTTAAGCTCCTTTGGGGTGGGGACTGATCTAAATAATTCTATGTTCTTTGTAAAGCAGTGATTGTCAACCCAGGTGTACAGGGCCTCAAATGTGGCCCCTAACTCTACCAAAGGGCCGCACATAATGTTCAGTAAATGTAATGCTGGAGAGAGCAACCCTAAATTTGCAGACATACTAGAAGACACCATGTTCTGAGACTTGGGATATGCCACATTATATTTTAAGCTCCTCTGGGATGGGGACTGATCTAAATAATTCTATGCTCTTTGTAAAGCAATGGTTGTAAACCAAGGTGTATGGGGCCTCAAATGTGGCCCCTAACACCACCAAAGGCTTGCACATATGTTCAGTAGATGTAATGCTAGAGAGAACAACCCTAAATTTGCAGACATACTAGAAGACATAATGGTCTGAGACCGGGGACATGTCATATTAAGCTGCTCTGGGGTGGGGACTGATTTAAATAATTCTACGTTCTTTGTAAAGCAGTGATTGTCAACTAAGATGTACAAGACCTCAATTGTGGCCCCTGATACCACCAAGGAGCCACACATAATGGTCAGTAAATGTAATGCTAGAGAGACCTGTCATAAATTTGCAGACATACTAAAAGACATGATGGTCTGAGACTGGGGAGGTGCCACAGGTTTGGTCAGAGACTGGGGATATGCTTTAAAAGACAGTGAGAGGTGGGGGCATTTTACATAGAGATCAATTACCCCTTTAGAAATCAATACTCCCACAGAACCAAGGGCCACACAGCAAGTGCCAAAGGGCCACATGTGGTTCTCAGGCCGCATGTGGTTCTCAGGCCACCGGTTCTGCACCATGACAAAGCTTTGAGGAATATAATGGCACTATAAAAAAATGAATGTTTTTGAGAGAAATCGATACGTGCATACATTGAGATGGCTATTTTGGGTCTTGCCCATAAAATTAAACAGTTCTTGTAAACGTAATTGCAGCAATAAAGTTTTTGTTATTTTATTTTTTCTTTTACAGTACATTTTTATTGCTAAACAAAAAGAAAATAGTTACAAAGATAAGGATCAGTAAGGTAACAAACATACAGAGGGTATGTTGACTAGCAAAGGTTGGCAATAGCAAAAGGCATTGACATTGAGGACTTGACAGGTCAATGTCTAAGAAGGAAAGGGGTGCGAGGAGTTTGAGGTTGTACAAGACACTTATATTAAATTGGCAAAAGTTCTAAAGTGTAAGTACAATAGGATTATATGTAATCTGTGATGAGGATGGGTTACGCAAAGGTCAGCACTCATCGACAAAAGAATGAGAGGTGATTGGAGAGGTAAGTTGTAACTGTGGGAGTAAATTTGGCCACTTACCAGTAGAATTTCATTAGAACATTAGTACGGAAACTAGGAAAAATATTGGTCAGTGCATTCGTACCATTATGGATATCAGAAATTTGAAAATATATGAAACCCCTGAGTAACTTTTGTTGAATTGTTGAGCCAATTCTTCTAGAATTTCATTAGTGTGAGAAAAATCCCACCCTTCTTCTTTGATTTCCTTCGTCCCTGTGGTCAAAAATGATCATCCATAGCACCATACTAACTGCTAAAAAAATCAAACACTCTGATAACTACGGTCATTTTTTCAAAGGAAATTCTACTGGTGTATGGCCAGCTTAAGAAAAGAAAGGAGTGGACAGAGAGGAAAAGTGAGGCGGAAAATGGAGACTAATGCCATGTACACACGGTCGGTCTTTTCAGCAACCAAAGTCCGACGGCCTGTCCGACAGACTTTCAACGGACTTTTGGCGGACTTCCGACGGACTTGCCTACACACGATCACACCAAAGTCCGACGGATTTGTACGTGATGACGTACACCGGACTAAAATAAGGAAGTTGATAGCCAGTAGCCAATAGCTGCCCTAGCGTCGGTTTTTGTTCCGTAGGACTAGCATACAGGCGAACGGATTTCTGGGTCCGGCGGAGTTACCACGTAAAGATTTGAAGCATGTTCCAAATCTAAAGTCCGTCAGATTTGCGACTGGAAAAGTCCGCTGAAGGTCCGGTGAAGCCCACACACGATCGGATTGTCCGCCGGATTTTGTCCATCTGTGTGCGTCGGACCAGTCAGGTCGAAAAGTCCGACCGTGTGTACACTGCATTAGACACCTTTCACATTGAGGTCGTATTCAGCGTTAGAAATAGCCTCTAAATAGAGCCCAAAAACCGCCTACCATTAATTTCATTGGGTCTTTTCACACTGGGGCGGTGCGCTTGCAGGACGTTGGGAAAAGTCCTGCAAGGAGCATCTTTGGGGTGGTTTGGGAACGCTGTATTTAGTGCTCCTAAAACGCCCTGCCCATTGGAATGGATGGGCACCGCTTCCAAATTGTCTGAAAAGCGCTTCAGAAGCGCCGCAACACGGGCGCTTTTAACCCCTTCTTTGGCGATAAAATCGCCCTGCTAGCGGGTGTAAAGCGCTGCTAAAACAAGCGGCGCATTAGCGCTTAGGCAGCTGCTGCCCCACTGTGAAGGGGGTCTTAGATTGGTATTAAACCCAAAAGCAAACATTTATTTTATTGCAGATTACAAATTCTTAGATATGGTGGCTGCATTATTATTATTTTTTTTTTTATATACTTTTCTTCTTCTGTTTTCAACTGGTGATCCAGGCAGTGAGTCTGTTGTTTTTCAAAAGAACAAGCTCTTCAGAGTGTGTCAGTTACAGAGATAATACAAGCCATTTACCACTGACAGGGCTGCTTACACTGATCAGCTTTTATTTATTTATGTAAAACCTTTTATACTGAAAAGAAAAAAAAACTGTTGCTGTAACTGCTAGGAATTTGGCTTAAATTTGTTCGTGTACCTACTGTAAATCTACTAGTACACAGGGCTGTCTTTAAAGCAGGGCAAAAAGGCAGTCACCCTGGGCCCCATCATTGTTGTGGGGCCCAAAGCAGCTGCATCATACTTGCCAACTATCGCAGTTTAAATTCACTTGTCCCTTGAAATTTTAGTCCTGTGCTGTGTCCTGATATCTCAGTGTGAAGTGCTGCTACTAATGCTGCCCAGCTTTACCCTATTGTTGTGTACAGATGACTCGCCTGCAGACCCTGCGTTTACATGTAAATAACTGACATTGATCTGTAATAAGAAACAGCATTCATATGTAGATAGCGACGGGCCGGCAGCATTTATATGTAAATAGAGGCGTTGTTCAGTTGTATATCATGCCCCCCTGAGGTCATATCCACCATCACCTCTGCTGAATGTTACCCACTGGGGAGACAAAGGGGCATGCTGGAAAGTCCTGCCTACAACTGTTGTCATTCAGCCTAACATCAGCCTGTTCTGAAGTGGCAAGTGGATTTGTGTGGGTGGGGGGGTAGTGTGCAGTGTGCAGAGGTAGGCAGAGAAGGAATTCTAGTTTGGGGTGCACAGGTGAGCAAGGAGTGGATGTGTAGAGGTAAGGAAGGTGGGTGCAAAGATGAGTAGAGGAGGCAGGTAGAGTTAAAGGGGTGGAGGGTTGGAGTGGAGAGGATGGGCGAGGTTCGGGGTTCAGAGGTTAGGGGTTTTAGGATGCAAAGGTGTACTGACAGGGTGGATAAAGATGTAGATCATGTGTAGGGCAGCCCAATTATTTCAATGGGCTGCTCTATGCGCTAGAAATGCAGAAGAAAGTCCCTAACGCTCTTTCAAAAATCACACGTTTCCACAGCGCATGTCAGCAGATGCATGAAGTCGTCATTAACAATTAGGGTCCTTTCACACTGGGGCGGGGGCGTTGGCGGCAGTAAAGCGCCGCTATTGTAAGCGGCGCTTTACCGTCGGTATGCGGTCGCTAGCGGGGCGGTTTTACCCCCTGCTAGCGGCCGAGAAAGGGTTAAAACCACCGCAAAGCGCCTCTGCAGAGGCGCTTTGCCGGCGGTATAGCCGCGCCGTCCCATTGATTTCAATGGGCAGGAGCGGTAAAGGAGCGGTATACACTCCGCTCCTTCACCGCTCCGAAGATGCTGCTGGCAGGACTTTTTTTACCGTCCTGCCAGAGCATCGCTCCAGTGTGAAAGGCCTCGGGGCTTTCACACTGGAATTAAAGCTGCGGCTGTTTCGGGTCGGTTTGCAGGCGCTATTATTAGCGCAATAGCGCCTGCAAACCGCCCCAGTGTGAAAGGGCTCTTAATGACACTGCTGTGTATCTGCTAAAGGGCAGCATGTTTCTGTGGTGTCAGGAAAGAGATTTTTTTTTTTTTGCTAAATGTCTGTTACATTGGTGGTCAGTGTAAATCTTATTACATTGGTGGTCAGTGTAAATCTTCTCATTACATTGGTGGTCAGTGTAAATCTTCTCATTACATTGGTGCTTGATGTACAATCCTTTCATTCACACTAGTGGCCAGTGTGAAGGTCCCCCATTACATAGGTGGTCAGTGTAAATCCCTCTTTACATTGGTGGTTACTGTGAATGCTTCTGTTACATTAGTGATCAGTGTAAACCCCTATTACATTGGTGGCCAGTGTTGAAACTCCTCTTTATATTGGTACTTGATTAAAAAAATCAGCATTGCCATTGATCACACCCACCCCTCCCCCCAGCACTGCCACTGGTCCCAGGATTTCTAGGATCCCTAGGAGTTTTCTGTCTATTGATAGGTCCCCTCACCACCCCAGTCCATGGTGTGTAGGCAGTGAGGAGATGATGTGCTGTAACCTCTAGCAACCAATCAGTGAGCAGTATTGATGTACAGTAACCTCTGGCAACCAAACGCAATTGCTACCTGATGATTCAGTAAACTGATTTTGAGTCTAGCTGCTATTTATTGTATGTCTCAGAGCAGGTGGAGAGCGAAATTGCATGGTGGGGGGGCCCCAAGAAAATGTTTGCCCAGGGTCCAATCAATATTAAAGTCGGCCCTGCTAGTACATCTAACACTCCCCTTCCCCCGGATTGACAATCCTGTGTCTAAAGGTGCCCCTTGAGCTCCTTCATCCAGAGTGGCACTTTAATAAAAGAGGTGTGTTACTGGCCAGATCACCAGGTGAAAACAAAGGGGGAAAAGCCTAGAAAAAGAAAACTAATGCAGCCACCATAACTAATGTTTGGTAAGCTTTTTTTATTACTTTTTTGGTTTTGAGTTTAATACCACTTTAAAGTAAAATTCCAGCGAACCCCAACTACTTTTAAAAATGCTCCCTCTCCCTTCCTAACACCTATTCTGACTAACCTCTGTAAGAAAGATGCAAATATCGTATATACTCGAGTATAAGCCGAGTTTTTCAGCACATTTTTTTTGTGCTGAAAATGCCCCCCCCCCGGCTTATACTCGAGTCCTCCTCTGCAGCCTAATCCCCCGGCGCTGTGATACATTCAGTCTAATCAAATGCCATGCCTCTGTCTCAGCCTCGTGCCTCATGCCTCTTTCTCAGCCTCATGCCCCTTGATCGGCGTTGTGCCGGTGTTATCTCCTGGCGCTGTGCCCATCTGCAGTCTTAACCCCCCGGCGCTGTGATACATTCATTCTGATCGGCGGCGATGCAGTGTAACCAAGCGCCACCTCCTCCTTGTCGTCCTTGTCCGTGATAGGCTGAACACTGATTCACCGCTGGGAAACCGAGTCAGTGTTCCGTCACGGAGGACGAGGAGGAGGAGGCGGCGCTTGGTTGCACTGCATGGCCGCCGATCAGACTGAATGTACCATAGCGCCAGGAGATAACACCGGCACAACGCCAATCAAGGTACTTGGGACAGAGGCATGAGGCAGAGGCATGAGGCATGAGCAGTGGCGTAGCGTGGGTTGTCAGCACCCGGGGCAAGGCAAGTAATTTGCGCCCCCCTCCCCCTAACCTGCGGACTTTTAGCTATCCCTGAGTCCCTTCAAATACAATAGTACTGACCTACCTGATTCCTATACTGACCACTACACTGAGAACTACACTGTCCAATACACTACATTGTCCACTACACTGACCACTATACTATACTGTCCACTATACTATACTACACTACACTGTCCACTACACTACACTGTCCACTACACTACACTGTCCCCTATA
The DNA here is from genome assembly GCA_037952835.1 of Lithobates septentrionalis. Taxonomy (NCBI): domain Eukaryota; kingdom Metazoa; phylum Chordata; class Amphibia; order Anura; family Ranidae; genus Lithobates; species Lithobates septentrionalis. The sequence goes on from JBBDGP010002410.1 coordinate 909,121, forward strand.
CTACACTACACTGACCACTATACTACACTACACTGACCACCACACTACACTGACCACCATACTACACTACACTGACCACCATACTACACTACACTGACCACCATACTACACTACACTGACCACCATACTACACTACACTGACCACCATACTACACTACACTGACCACCATACTACACTGCACTGACCACCATACTACACTACACTGACCACTATACTACACTACACTGACCACTACACTGACCACTACACTACACTATACTACACTGTCCACTATACTATACTGACCACCATACTACACTACACTGACCACTATACTACACTATACTGTCCACTATACTACACTGTCCACTATACTACACTACACTGACCACTATACTACACTGACCTCCATACTAAACTACACTATACTAACCACTAAACTGACCACTATACTACACTACACTGACCACTATAGTACACTGACCACTATACTACACTGTCCACCATACTACACTGTCCACCATACTACATTATACTGACCACCATACTACACTGTCCACCATACTACATTATACTGACCACCATACTACACTGTCCACTATACTACACTGTCCACTACGCTGACCACCATACTACACTGTCCACTATACTGACCACTATACTGACCACTATACTACACTATACTGACCACTATACTACACTGTCCACTATACTACACTACACTGTCCACTATACTACACTACACTGTCCACTATACTACACTATACTGACCACCATACTACACTACACTGACTACTATACTACACTATACTACACTGTCCACTATACTATACTACACTGTCCACTATACTACACTGACCACTATACTACACTACACTGACCACCATACTACACTACACTGACCACTATACTACACTATACTGTCCACTATACTACACTATACTGACAACCATACTACACTGTCCACTATACTACACTACACTGACCACTATACTACACTGACCTCCATACTAAACTACACTATACTAACCACTATACTATACTAACCACTATTCTGACCACCATACTACACTACATTGACCACTATACTACACTGTCTGTTATATTACACTGTCCACTATACTACATTACACTGACCACCATACTACACTATACTGTCCACTATACTATACTGTCCACTACACTATACTGACCACCATACTACACTACACTGTCCACTATACTACACTGTCCACTATACTGACCACCATACTACACTACACTATACTGACCACTATACTGTCCACTACACTAAACACCATACTAACCACTATACTACACTGACCTCCATACTAAACTACAATATACTGACCACTATGCTAACCACTATACTATACTACACTAACCACTATACTGTCCACTATACTACACTATACTGACCACCATACTACACTGACCTCCATACTAAATTACACTATACTGACCACTATACTGACCACTATACTATACTGACCACCATACTACACTGACCACTATACTACACTGCCCCCCATACTGACCACTACACTACACTGACCTCCATACTAAACTACACTATACTAACCACTATACTACACTACACTGTCCTGCCTACAGTCTCTCTCGCCCCCCCCCCCCGGCCAGTAACAAGACTCTCACTCACCTTCTTATCTTGGCCTGCATCGATCCGGAGGAGGAGGAGAGGACAGCGGTGGCTCACATTCTTCTCTCCCCTGCGCTCTGGCTGCAGCCATGTTCAGTGTCCGGCGCCCTGTGATTGGGCATATGGGGGGTCATGTGCGGAGGCGGGACTTCAGGAGCAATCTAGGACAGGCCAGCCCTACGCCTCACATGTCCCCCATACGCCCAATCACAGGGCGCCGGCCACTTAACATAGTGGCCGGGGACACAGGATCGAGAAATTAGGAGGAGGCAGCCAGTGACACATACTGGCGCCCCCCTAAATGTCGCGCCCGGGGCCACGGCACCCCCTGCACCCCCCACGCTACGCCACTGGGCATGAGGCAGAGGCATGAAGCAGATTCATGAGGGATGAGGCAGAGGCATTAGGCATGAGGCTGAGACAGAGGCATGAGGCTGAGGCATGCAGATGGACACAGCGAAGCTGCAGATGGGCATTGTTGACCCTCTTTTCCACTTACAGTAGCTGCTGAATTCTCACCCTCGGCTTATACTCGAGTCAATACATTTTTCCTTTTTTTTTTGTGGTTAAAGTAGGTGCCTCTGGCTTATATTCGGGTCGGCTTATACTCGAGTATATACGGTACTTAACTATTATCAAGCTGCTCCGACCACATTATCTCCTCTGTGTCAACAAGCGCCGGCTGCAAGGGAGAAGAGAAGCACCCAACAATGGCTGGTAATGCCTGGGAGAGCATGGGTAATGCCTGGCAGCGGTGACGTCACCCATAGGCTCCTATGGCCCATCCATTGTTGGCGCTTCCTCCTCTCCCCTGTAGCTGCCGCTGGCTGAGATAGGAAAGCTAGATCACATGACCAGACCAGAGCGGCCTGAAAATAGGTAAATATATACATCTTTCTTACACAGGTTAGTCAGCACAGGTGTTAGAAGGGGGAACAGGAGAGAGAAGAAAAATTGCCTCTGAGTGCAGACAGTTTACAGGTTCAACTACTTGCGGACCAGCCGCCACCATTATACAGCGGCAGGTTGGCTCCCCTGTGCGAATCTCCGTGGCTGTACGTGATGTCCGCCGGCCACCCGCGATCGCTCCTCAGAGAGCCAGAACGGGGATCTGTCAATGTGAACAGACAGATCCCCGTTCTGTCAGGGGAGTAGAGAGAGATCTGTTGTTCCTAGTTATCAGGAACAGCGATCTTTCTTCTCCTCCAGTCAATACACTCCCCCCACAGTTGGAAACACCTCCCGAGGGAACACTTAACCCCTTCATCACCCCCTCGTGTTAACCCCTTCCCTGCCAGTGACATTTATACAGTAATCAGTAGCTATTTTTTAGCTCTGATCGCTGTATAAATGACAATGGTCCTAAAATAAAAGTGTCAAAAGTGTCCGATCTGTCCACCGCAATGTTGCAGCCCTGCTAAAACTCGCAGGTCGCCGCCATTACTAGTAAAAAAATAAATAAATAAATAAAAATGCCATAAATCTATTCCCTATTTTGTAGACGTATAACTTTTGCGCAAACCAATCAATATACACTTATTGCGATTTTTAATTTTTATACCAAAAAATATGTAGAAGAATACATATCGGCATCAACTGATAAGACATTTTTTTTGGGATATATATATTATAGCAAAAAGTAAAAAATATTGTTTTTTTTTTTCAAAATTGACGCTCTTTTTTTTTTCTTGTTGGATCATTTCCGCCTGATATATGAACTTTATACTTATATGGACTTTTTATGAACTCCTAAAGAACTATTTATACAGAGACTGCCCCCTCACACAGGATCTGGTCACCCGTTGGCACCTACTTTTCTTGTTGTGTTAAAAGTGGGGAGGGGACAGCTTTTTAAGACTAGTTAGGTTTTGCCTGGAATTCCACTTTAAAGCTGAAATTTAGTGACTTTTTTTTTCAGCACCAGGGACAGTACCTACATAAATGATGTGTCCCATGTGCTTGTGGCTGCTCTGTTCCTTGAAATCATTCATCCTCTGCCCCCCAGATACCCCAACAGCCTCCATCTGTGACAGGCACTCATCACAGTGCAGAGTATGCTTGCCTTTTCTGCCCCCCCCCCCCCACTCCTCCTTCATCAGTTCTCACAATGAAAAGCACTCTATGAATGGAGGAGGCTGACCTTTCATTCATCTGCCCATCCTCCATTCGTTCATTCATGACGCAGAGGTCAGGAGGATGTACGGACTTGGTGAATGATTCAATTTACTTTGTACCAACCCTTGGGACAGAAGGGGGATACAGTAAGAGAGTTCAGGGGGGATAAGATTAAATTAAGTTAAGGATCAATGGGACAAGTAATAAACCGGAAATTGGGTTGTTCTGGTAATGAGATGGTGAATATGGTAGAGGATAAAGATTGTGCAATAGTTTTTTTTAAATTATTTATTTATTATTATATTTCTTATCTTTTAATTTTGTCTTGGAAGCAATTGGCCAAATCTTTTGGTGAGATGATGGAGGCCTAGAATGGAGGTAGAGGTAAAAGTGATGAACTATGGGATTGTGATACTATGAGGGAAAATATGGAGGACTGGTTGGAAGATCTTCTATAGGTTCTTGTATAATGTGGGTTCCTCACATGAGGGTCTAAAACATTCTTTGTGCCGACAGGAGCCGAGGCAGAGAAGGACGGCGTCCCCGTATTTAAGTTTCCCCGATGGAGGTTGAAGGGCCAGGCCATCCCGGAGGTGGTGGAGAAGTACACAGCATTGGGGGCAGAACTGAACGTCCTACCCTTCTGCTCCCAGTTCATCCCGATGGAAGTGATCGATGCCCCAAAGCATGGTTCCATTATATATCATCCCTCCATCCTGCCCAGACATAGGGGGGCCTCAGCAATCAACTGGTACGTGTGCGTACAAGGCAGCGACATGAGCGTGAACGATCCTGGTGCCTCTGGCTTAGAAGAAAGATGACACAAGCAGGGGTGTTTTCTGACTGCAGGGGGCCCCTGTGCAGGAACATAAATTGGGCCCCAGAGTGGACCTCCAACAAGGGAGAGTCATGCCGCACTCCCACCACCTACACATGGACATCATTGAACACCTCTTGCTAACAACCTTAGATCAGAGTTCCTCCTTAGGATTAAACTCTTCTTTTAGATCACTGTCTCCCTTAGGTTAGACCCCCCCCCCCCCATTTTGATCAGAATACCCCACGTTAGATCGGAGTCCCCTTCCAGATCAGAAGCCCCCCGCCTTTAAACTGGACTCCCCCTTTATATCAGAATCTTCCCTCAGATCAGAGCCCCCCTGTAGATCAGAATCTTCTCTTACATAGAGGTCCCCCTTAGATTAGAGTTCCTCCTTATTTCATAAACATTTGTGCAAGCTGAAGGAAAGGTTACCATATTTTTTCTAATAGAGTCATTCCTGCAACATCAGCACCATATAGTGTCAAAAGTGCAGTACATATTTCTGAAATACCGTACGGAGAAAATATACTGCATTTTGGCCACTAGATGGAGCTGCAGATACAGGCATTCATCTATTAGGAAAAATAAGGGACATTTTCCTTCAGCTTGCTTCTAAGATTCGACCAATGAAGGTTTTATAAATAGATCCCTTAAACTGGGAGTCCAGTCAAGGTTCTGAGTAGTACAAGGTTACAACATCCGTCTGGTTTATATTGCAGTCTGTGTCTCTGTTGGATATCAGTGCCTTTCATGGTTGGCGCTGGAACAGGAAGTGAGGGTAAAACTTCCCGAAGGGGACATGGACAAAACCTGACAGAGTGTCTAACCACTACCCATGGGTCGATGTATGCCTAGTAGCATGGCCTACCATTGTCCCTCATGTTTTCATAAATCTTGCTTTGCAGGACTCTGATGCAAGGAGATAAGATTGGGGGCTTTAGCGTATTCTGGGCTGACGACGGTCTGGACACAGGAGACATCCTGCTTCAGAAAGAATGTGAAGTTCTTCCAGAGGACACAGTGAACTCCATATATAACAGATTCCTCTTCCCCGAGGGGGTTAAAGGCATGGTGAGCGCACAAATTTATTGTCAATGGAGGGAGTCTATGAGTTATTGAGGGCCCATTTAGCGGTTCGCTAACATGCATATCTTCGATCTTAGATCAGGAGTCTCTTCTTTAGATCAGAGATAAGATAGACCATTGAACCTTTGAAAATAATGGGTTACCAATGCACCAGAATCACAAAATTATGCATATATCAAAATTGTGCTAACAGTGTGAGGGACTTAAAATTTGTGTGCATATTGCAGAGAACGCAGGGGCTAGAAGTGCTTAAGATGCAGAGCTCAGGGGTCAGGAGAGCATATCACACAGAGCCTGGTATGGCTGTCAGCACTAGCTTCTACACTGTGCAACAGAAGCTCAGGGAGGGGAATTGGACCCCCCCTACCCCCCCTTATCTACGCCCCTGTTATAAACTACTAATCTACTCAATGTACTGTACATAGAAGCCAACTGTACTGGATTTGCCAGGACAGTCCAACATCTTGGCCCTCTGTCTAGCCGAGGCTGTGTCCTGGGCGATCTGCCAGGATCACAGCATCAACCTTATCTGAGTTACTTCACATGCACAGTAATTCAAAAAGGAAATAACTGCGGAGAATTGGGCTGTAAGTGGGTGGCTCTCACATATTAAAGAGCAGGACAAAACCATACAGTGGATGTGATCCCTACATATTTAGAGGCAGGGCCTAGGCAAAACCATCCCACAAAGTGGGCGTGATTTGGGAACCCCCACTGGGAAAGTGGGCGGACAAATTGAGGGCCATGGGCAGAGTTAACAGTCCCCTAGAATCAGGAACCATAATACTTGAGGGGAGGTGCAGCATGGTATGGTGGCAGTAAACACTCAGTCCTGCTACAGAGAAGAGATCTATTAATGTAGAATCCAATAATTCACAACAAGCACAGTGGGAAGGCACCCGACTGGGAACACTTGCAGAGTGTAGTGGAGCAGGCCACAGATGTGCGGACAGCGTCTACCTTGAAGGGCGGAAAGTGGTCTGGCCGGTACGTACCCAAATGGGGAGGCTTCCAGGGTGTGTCGCTATCCTTTCCCTACTCATCTGGAACCTCTCCCTACTGCTAATCACTGTCCCTACACTACCCACACGCCAAGACTGGGAGCAGGGGTCATAAATAGACCCAAGATGGCTGCGAAAGTCACATGGGATAGCAACATCCAACTGGATAGCTTCCCCAGTGATCCAGTAAACTATAAAGGAACCATGTTCCCCTTGACTTCCTCTCCCTCTGTAATGCCGCTTTGGTCGAGCGCCACCTGCAGTGGATAAAGTAGACTGCACCTACCTACATACTGGTAAATATGTAATGAAGATGAACAGAGGCAGATATGTTTAAAGTTTGGCCTAGGTGGCAATCATAGCTGGCTTCCTGGATACAGTAAAGGAGTAAACGTAGCACCGAGGCACATGAAGTGAATTATTCACCAGGTTGAAGTAAAGGAATAACACCAGGTACAGTGTGGAAAACAATTACTAGATCCCCTGCGGCAGTGTCGCCAACCTACCAGATTGAAATTTACTGGCACAACACCCAAAATTTACTGGCACCACCACGTTTTTACTGGCATTTCACAAAAGTTCCAAAATTACATTTTTAGGTGTAAATTTCAGTATTTAGGCTACAAACAGGTATGCTAGGCAAATAGCAATGTGATTTAAGGTAGATTTTAAGGTAAAAAAACATATTTTTGTTATTTTCGACATAAGGAATTATCTAGTTCAATTACCTCCTGCCTCCATCACCTGTCACCATTACTCCCTGCCACCATCACCCCCTGCCAGGCTGCCTCCATCCCCCTCTGCCACTATCCCCCTCTGCCACCATCACCACCTGCTCCATCCCCCTCTGCCACCATCACCACCTGCTCCATCCCCCTCTGCCATCATCACCCCCTGCCACCATCCCCTCTGCCACCATCATACCCTGCCTCCACCCCCCTCTGCCACTATCCCCCTCTGCCACCATCACCACCTGCTCCATCCCCCTCTGCCATCATAACCCCCTGCCACCATCCCCTCTGCCACCATCACCCCCTGCCACAATCCCCCTCTGCCACCATCATACCCTGCCTCCACCCCCTCTGCCACCATCATACCCTGCCTCCACCCCCCTCTGCCACCATCATACCCTGCCTCCACCCCCCTCTGCCACTATCCCCCTCTGCCACCATCACCACCTGCTCCATCCCCCTCTGCCATCATAACCCCCTGCCACCATCCCCTCTGCCACCATCACCCCCTGCCACAATCCCCCTCTGCCACCATCATACCCTGCCTCCACCCCCTCTGCCACCATCACCCCCTGCCACAATCCCCCTCTGCCACCATCATACCCTGCCTCCACCCCCCTCTGCCACCATCATACCCTGCCTCCACCCCCCTCTGCCACCAACACCACCTGCTCCAGTCCATCCCCCAGTGCCACCATCCCCTTCTGCCACTGACCCCCTCTGCCACCATCATACCCTGCCTCCACCCCCCTCTGCCACCATCCCCCTCTGCCACCAACACCACCTGCTCCAGTCCATCCCCCAGTGCCACCATCCCCTTCTGCCACCGACCCCCTCTGCCACCATCATACCATGTCTCCACCCCCCCCCTCTGCCACCATCACCCCCTGCCACAACCCCCCTCTGCCACAATCACCCCCTGCCGCAATCCCCCTCTGCCACCATCATACCCTGCCTCCACCCCCTCTGCCACCATCCCCCTCTGCCACCAACACCACCTGCTCCATCCCCCTCTGCCATCATCACCCCCCGCCACCATCCCCTCTGCCACCATCATACCCTGCCTTCACCCCCTCTGCCACCATCACCCCCTGCCACAATCCCCCTCTGCCACCATCATACCCTGCCTCCACCCCCTCTGCCACCATCCCCCTCTGCCACCAACACCACCTGCTCCATCCCCCTCTGCCATCATCACCCCCTGCCACCATCCCCTCTGCCACCATCATACCCTGCCTTCACCCCCTCTGCCACCATTACCCCCTGCCACAATCCCCCTCTGCCACCATCATACCCTGCCTCCACCCCCCTCTGCCCCATCCCCCTCTGCCAGACTGCCTCCATCCCCCTCTGCTACCAACACCACCTGCACCAGTTAACCCCCCTCTGCCACCAACACGACCTGCTCCAGTCCATCCCCCTCTGCCACCATCACCTTCTGTCACTGTCGGCTGGGCTGTCACTCTGTCCCAGACTCCCCCCGGTCCCCGTAGACTCTGGATTGCCTGGTCCTGGATGCAGGGCTCCCCTCCATAACCATTCCGCCGGCGCGTGCTGCTCAGCCTCCGAGACCTGCTGCTCCAGTGCTCCAGATTTTAAATGTTGGCGCGCCTGGTGGTGGGATGTGCTAATACATCTCTCGCCTCGCCACCAGTAAAGCGCGCCAGCGCCGCTCAGCTTCTGTGAGATCCGCCCCCCCCGCCAGCCGAATAGAGGATCTGCTCGGCAAGCTCCGGAACTGCGCATGCGCAGTTCCAAGCCGGACCGATCACGGCTATTTTTTACTGGCACATTCCCGCTACTACGGACATTTACGGGCGGCGAAAAAAGTGCCTGTTTTTACGGGCTGCCCGTAAAAATACGGGCGGTTGGCAACACTGCCCTGCGGATTTTGTAAGTTTGCTCACTTACAAAGAAATGAAGGGTCTATAATTGTTATCATAGGTGTATTTTAAATGATAGAGAATATCAACCAAAAATCCTGAAAAAACACATGATGCAAATGTTATAAATTAAGTTGAACTTCAGTAAGTAAAATAAGTGTTTGATCCCCTTCCAACCAACAATAATTCTGGCTACAGTATGTGCTCATGTGGTACACAGGTTAGTCCTGTCAATTTAAGAAGGTGCTCTAACAACAACTCGTTATGTGTAAGACATCTGTCCACAGAATCTCTTTCTTCCATTCAAACCTCACCATCATGGGCAAGACAAAGGGCTGTCAAAGATCAGGGACAAGATTGTAGACCTGCACAAGGCTGGAATGGGCTACAAGACCATCAGCAAGAAACTTGGTGAGAAGGAGACAACTGTTGGAGCAAGTATTCGCAAATGAACAAAATACAAAATAACCATCAATCGCCCTCGGTCTGGAGCTCCATGCAACATTTCCCCTCATGGGGTAAGGATGATCATGAGAAATGTGAGGGATCAGTCCAGAACAACACGGGGGGACTTGTGAATGATTTCAAGGCAGTTGGGACCACAGTCACCAAACAAACCATTGGTATGCAATATGCCACCATGGATTGAAATCCTGCAGCGCCCGCAAAGTCCCCCTCCTCAAGAAGGCACATGTACAGGCCCATCTGAAGTTTGCCCATGAACATCTAAATGATTCGGAGAAGGATTGAGAAAAATTGCTGTGGTCAGATGAGACCAAAATCAAGCTCTTTGGCATTAAGTCGACTTGCCATGTTTGGAGGAAGAAAAATTCTGACTATAACCCTAAGAACACCATCACTACAGTCAAGCGCAGAGGTGGAAACTTTATGCTTTGGGGCTGTTTCCCTGCTAAAGGTACATGCTGCCGGGGACCATGTATTGTAAAATATTGGATGAGAACCTTCTTCCCTCAGCCAGAACACTGAAGATGGGTCATGGATGAGTCTTCCAGCATGACCATGATTCAAAACATACTGCCAAGGCAACAAAGCAGTGGCTCAAGAAGATGCACATTAAGGTCATGGAGTGGCCCAGCCAGTCTCCAGACTGAAATCCTATAGAAAATGTATGGAGAGAGCTGAAGCTTTGAGTTGCCAAGCGACAGCCAAGAAGATCTGTAAAGAAGAGTGGACCAAAATCCCTCCTGAGATGTGTGCAAACCTGGTCACCAAATACAAGAAACGTCTTACCTCTGTGCTTGCCAACAAGGGTTTCACCACCAAGTACTAAGTCATGTTTTGCTTGGGGGATCAAATACTTATTTTACTCACTGAACTGCAACTCAATTTATAACACCTGTATGGTGTTTTTTCTGTATTTTTGGTTGACATTCTGTCTATATCATATAAAATACACCTATGATAAAAATTTTAGACCCTTCATTTATTTGTAAGTGGGAAAACTTACAAAATCTGTAGGGTATCAAATAGTTATTTCCCCCACTGTACATAACAGGCTGAAGTAAAATTAAAAAAGTCTAAAAAAAAGAGAAGCTACTGCATCTAAGCACTGGTAAGCTGCAATATATTACACTTTTTATTGTTGGATTTAGATATACTTTAGCTTTCTCTCACCTTTGCCTAATAAAATGCTCTGTAAAGTTTTCCTTTTCGTAATTTTGTGGTGGTTGGGAACCAAATTTAAAGCTATTTTAGCACTTTTGATAAAATGTTTCTTTTGTAGGTAGAGGCTGTGAGGTTGATAGCAGAGGGAAAAGCTCCAAGGATCCCTCAGCCAGTAGAGGGCGCCACTTACGACCCCATGCAGAAAAAGGAAAATGCAAAGGTAAAGCCGCTATATGCACTGCAGTTCTAAAGGCCAGTTTTAGCACCAACATTTTCTTTTTCAACAATTTTTATTGAAAATTTTACATATCAAATTCCAAGACAAAAGATTGTTTACATAAGATAGGTATTTCTGTATACAAAGTGATGTCTTAAGGTGCTAGAGGTATGGGCAGAATTATATATTCCAACAAGTGTACTCGTTACATTTCTTATCTCCAGGTCTTTTTTTCAGCTGGAATGCGGGGGAACGCAGTTCCGGGACCTCCAGCACTGAATATATGTAATAGCAATGGTGCTGGAGGGTCTATTGATGCTGGGAAATCTATTGTTGTTTGAGGGGATCTAATTAACATGTTAAGGACCTAGATGCCATAGTGCCAGCAATAACTTCTCCACACTGTGGGACCCATAGCAGATGTTGATGTCATCAGCAAGCCACCTGTCTGGGGTTGCCTGCTATAATGTGTTTATTGAGAGTAGGTCTAGTGTGCCTCCTAAGGGTATTTCATCCTTTGTTAATTGAGCTTTTTAACTCACCTATTGTCTGTCTGCTAGCAAACTATTGAGGGAATGCGTTTATACTTGTAATAATGTGTATTGTACTTTCCGAGCTAGAAGCCGGCAAGTCTGACCTGGAATGATACCTCTGAGTCATCCAGGTGGCTAATAGGTCAGTTGTTGTAATTATATTCCCGTGTACAGGTTGTATTTTTAGGGTAATATGATCAGGAGGGGGGTGTCCTCCTGTGGGATATAAAAGAATGTGTCTGAGTTAAAAATAAAGACTTCCAGCTTTGCAGCCAAACGAGTCATGCCTAGATCTTGGTTGCAATATGCGGCTATAATATCTGATATTTATGTTCAGACTGGAGGAAGCGGTATATGGCGGAAGCACTCAAGCAGAGTGTGTGGGACCTTCCGTTAAAAATGGAATTGTTGCATAGTAGGTACATAGTAGGTGAGGTTGAAAAAAAGACACAAGTCCATCAAGTCCAACCTATGTAAAATAGTGGCCCATCATTTGTATCAGTGGGAGGAATAGTGTTTGGGGGGGGTTTAATTAATCTTTGAGCCTAAAATGAATTTTTGAACATATATGCAAAAAACACAAAAACGACTCTGGCAGCAAAAGGGTTCAATGAATAATGGGCTTGTGTATGGATTATACATGCTATTTACATTTTTTTTCAATGTAAAGGGCATATAAGAGGGTGTAGTAGGGAGGTCTAAAGATCTGCCTGGTGAAAAAAAAAAACACTCCACCCCGAAAGGGAAGAATCTATTTTTGCTATAATTGTTTTCTTTTTTTTTTTTTTTTAATACTCCTTTTTATTGATCTGTTTACTGTAAAAAGAATTACGATCTTGCAGAAGTCCATGACATGGTATATTCAGAATTCAAGGTTGTATAATAAAAATTCTGTATAGTAAAATAAAAGAGAATGTTTGTTTAATATTTCACAGTCTCAAGTAAATCATTGCTACATTGTTACATTTGTGTACATTCATTGTGAAGAATATATGAAGGTCAACCTATTGTGACCTACAGCAGGGGTCTCTAAACTTTTTTTATCATTGGTATCTGTGGAAGGTATAGTGTCCCATCATTGGTATCAGTGGGAGGAATAGTGCTCCATCATTGGTATCAGTGGGAGGAATAAAACACCATTGTTGGTGTCAGTGGGAGGAATAGTGCCCCATTGTTGGTGTGAGTGGGATCAATAGTGCCCCATCATTGGTATCAGTGGGAGCAATAGTGCCCCACCATTGGTATCAGTGGGAGGAATAGTGTCCATCGTTGGTATCAGTGGGAGCAATAGTGCCCCACCATTGGTGTCAGTGGGACGAATAGTGTCCATCATTGGTATTAGTGGGAGGAATGAAGCACCATTGTTTATGTCAGTGGGAGGAATAGTACCCAATCATTGTCAAGATGAATGTTGTGTGTACCCGCCCTATCCACAACAATGCTCCGCGCTTAGAACGATATACCCAACAGTATATATAGCATTTATATAAATGAACACATGAATGAATAAATAGCAGCCGCTTAAATAAAAGGTAATATATATATATATATAGGCAATAGTGAGTCAGTTAAGTCAATAGCATTCCTTCAGCATTGCAGCAGCGCTGTGTGATCCCAATAAATAGGGTCCTTTTTTCCAATCAAGTTCATAAAGTGCGAAGACGGGAAACAGATGATAAAAATCCCCCTAGTCAATAATCTTGTGTTCTGTGAGGGTAGTTAATCCATTCACCAAGCGATACACCACGTGCTGGGATCCCCAATGAAAAACTCACTCACCAGAAATTTAATCAATATGAGCCTTGATTAGTATTAGTTGGTCTGCACCAATTTCCAAACGACCACCAGATGTCAGTCTCTGTGGGAAACCTCTGGGATGCTACTGGCTATTCATTATGGTCGTTTGGAAATTGGTGCAGACCAACTAATACTAATCAAGGCTCATATTGATTAAATTTCTGGTGAGTGAGTTTTTCATTGGGGATCCCAGCACGTGGTGTATCGCTTGGTGAATGGATTAACTACCCTCACAGAACATGAGATTATTGACTAGGGGGATTTTTATCATCTGTTTCCCGTCTTCGCACTTCATGAACTTGATTGGAAAAAAGGACCCTATTTATTGGGATCACACAGCGCTTCTGCAATACTGAAGGAATGCTATTGACTTAACTGACTCACTATTGCCTATATATATAGTACCCAATCATTGGTATCAGTGGGAGGAATAGTGCCCCATTGTTGGTGTCAGTGGGAGGAATAGTGCCTCATCATTGATATCAGTGGGAGCAATAGTGCCTCATCATTGATATCAGTGGGAGCAATAGTGCCCCATCATTGGGAGGAATAGTGACCCATCATTGGTGTCAGTGGAAGGAATAGTGTCCTATCATTGGTATCAGTTGAAGGAATAGTGTCCTTTTATTGGTAACAGTGGGAGGAATAGTGCCCCATCATTGGTATCAGTGGGAGGAATAGTGCCCCAACATTGGTATCAGTGGAAGGAATAGTGCCCCATCATTGGGAGGAATAGTGCACCAACATTGGTGTCAGTGGGAGAAATAGTGCCCCAACATTGGTATCACTGGTAGGAATAGTGCCCCACCATGGGTGTCGTTGGGAGGAATAGTGCGCCATCATTGGTGTCATTGGGAGGAATAGTGCCCCATCAATGGTGTCAATGAGTAGAATAGCGCCCCATAATTGGTGTCAGTGGGAATATTAGTTCCCCATCTCTGGTGTTAGTGGAAGGAATAGTGCCCCATCTTTGGTTTCCTTTAAAGGAATAGTGCCTCATATCAGTGGAAGTTATAGTGCCCCAAGTGCCAGATAAAGGCAAGCAAAAGGCCACATCTGGCCTGCGGACTGCAATTTGGAGACCCCCGATTTACAGTATAATTGGTATTTGAACCAGTTGCTTTGAAATCAGTCATCTTCTTTTCTCTCCCATCAGATTAATTGGGATCAGCCAGGGGAAGCGATCCATAACTTTATCAGAGGGAATGACAAAGTGCCCGGAGCCTGGACAGAAGTCAATGGAACAGTGAGTGCCAAGTGCTGAGCAGACGTGAAGCTCACCCACTCAATGCCCTGTGCTAGGTCAAGGTTGATGAATGTGCTGAGTGATCAGTTATGTTTGAACACGAGCGATGCCATCGCATTCTAGGACGGCGCTTGTGACATGCTATGTAGCTACCAATATTTCCAAGGACGCTGTTCCTGGGAACTAGTAATAGATGCTCCTTTTGAGGCTGGATTTAAGACTGGTGCATCTGCCCATCTCTGTGACCTCCCAAGCTCTGCTGATGTCCAAAACTCACATTGTATGCTGGATATGATTGTGGAAACAGGTTAACAAAAAATTTATGTAAAGTGCTTGTATAGGCTTGTATAGGCATGATCCACATTTGCGCTCAAACCTCCACCTCTTCTGCAGATCACTTATTTTTTACAGGTACTTATATAGCGCTTTCTATTTACACAGCACTTCACATAAGTCTCTGCCCTCAAGGAGCTTACAATCTAAGGTCCCTAACTCACATTCATACACTAGGGCCAATTTAGACAGGATGCAATTAATCTACCAGCATGTCTTTGGAGTGTGGTAGGAAACTGGAGTACCCGGAGGAAACTCATGCAGGCACAGGGAGAACATGCAAACTCCAAGCATGTAGTGTCGTGATTGAGATTTGAACTGGTGATCCTGGTGCTCCTAGGTGGAAGTGCCAACCACTTAGCCACTGTGATCATGGCCCATCATTTTTTTTTTCTTTTACCTTGTTCTTGTTGAATGCTAAAAGACAATTTTTTTTCTGTCTGTGCTGGTTGTAGTTCCACCGCAAGCAGAAGCCCAATTTGTGGGGGGAGCTACAGCCAGAACTGTAGCAATAGCCCCTTTCCTGTGCAAGAAACAACTTTTATGACTCCCTGATCATCACCAGACTTATACCTTGTTCCTATTGAATAGTAAAAGACCATTTTTTATTCTGTCTGTTCTGGCTATAGCTCCACCCGAAGTGGAAGCCCAATTTGTGAAAGAGCTACAGCCAGAACTATAGCCACGGCCCCTTTCCTGTGCAAGAAACAACTTTTATGACTCCTTGATCATCACCGATCTAACAAATCTTTTGCAAGGATAACTGAATTTCCTATTGATGGTATGCCCCCAAAAGCCCTCTCTCTACACACAGCGTAAATAGGCCCTTTGGAGTCAAGGCAGCAGGGTTGTCTTGTTGGTAAAGGAATCCATGTATGTATGTGAAGAGGGACAGGAGGGGAGTGAGTTCTGTAGTCCAGCAGGTAGAGTTGATAACACTGCTTTTGATGTCAGTGTAGCAGAGGCTCTGTGTTGTCAGGCCAAACAGGATGTTAGGAGCTCACTGGATTTCTGACAGTCAACAGGCATTTTTCTGTGCTTGCAATGTTCTTAAAGGGTTAAAACATCCAGAAATATTTTTCTGAAACACTTCAATGAGAAAACTATACTGCATTTTTTGCCACTAGATGGAGCTGAAGATAAAGGTATTTATCACTTACAAAAATTACGGTCGCATTACATTCAGCGTGCATGAATGCTTCTGACATTCATGCAACAAATGTTTTATAAAAAAGTCCCCTACGTGTTCCCTTTTATCTTGTATTTTTGAGCATTGTCATTTTGTATGTTAAATATGTCTTAAAAAGTCAATCTGTGCTTATAACATATACCTGTCTTCTTTTTTTCATCCAGAAACTGACGTTTT
Source organism: Lithobates septentrionalis (assembly GCA_037952835.1). NCBI lineage: Eukaryota > Metazoa > Chordata > Amphibia > Anura > Ranidae > Lithobates > Lithobates septentrionalis. The sequence goes on from JBBDGP010002410.1 coordinate 925,515, forward strand.
TTGGTTCGTCATTCACCAGTTCTGGGCCAAATCCTGATGGGCAGCCTCTTGAGATTCCAGGGGCATCTAAACCAGGCGTGGTGACCAAGAATGGGCTGGTGCTTTTTGGGAATGATGGGAAATGGGTGAGTATTCTGTACAAATTTCTGTTCGGTGGAAACATTTTATAGTTTCATAAATGTGTAAATTTTTTACACTTTTTTTTCTTCTGGATGGTAGCTCATAGTGAAAAACATTAAGTTTGAGGACGGAAAGATGATTCCGGCTTCGCAGTATTTTAAATCCTCTGACAGCACCACCCTGCAACTCTCCGAAGAGGAAAAAGCCATAGCAAGCGAGATCCGGGTAAGCTGAAGCTGCAAACAAATGTCCATATATCTGAAATCGCAGAGGGAATATGACTGTTTATATGACTGTGAAAAGCAATACATGATGTATTTTTGGCAGCCAAAAGAGCTTTTTCAATGGGAATACCGTGCGTTGACGCACAGCCCTGTTCACTTCAATGTGTCTCGTTCTGTGGCAGTACATCTCTCTGAATGCAATAGGAGGGTCTATTTTTTATACACCATAACACAAAGCAGCGCAGCTGCAACAAGTTTTTACCCCCATAAGGCTGCATTTTTTAGGGATAGGGCTTAAGTTTGGTAGAAAATTTGGTTACATATATTTTTATTTTCTTTGTTTTTTGTTGGGCATATATAATAAAAGAAAATTGACGGCTGAGCGGGAGCACTGTCGCATGACGTCATCCCATCTACATGTCCGGACACAGCAGAATACTAATCATTATAGATAAAAAGTGGTTCTGGACAGCCGCACTCCGAATATGCCTTTTATTCAAAAACTACAAACAAAAATACATGCCACAGCAGAACAAAAGAGCTAACGTGTTTCACACTATATGTAATGCTTAATCATAGCTATAGCGTTTCACACTATATGTAGCTGTGATTAAGCACTACATATAGTGTGAAACGCATTAGCTCTTTTGTTCTGCTGTGACCTGTATTTTTGTGCCCAGAACCACTTTTTACCTATTTGCTATATGCATTGCCTGCACCTGTGGCTTCTTAACTGGTGAAGAGATTTACTTTTGGTCGATCCTCCTGGTGCGGCGATACCTCCCTTCTCTTTCCTGATTTCTGGACTTTGAGAATACTAATAATTGTACTGGGCCAGCCCCGGTACCATGTGATCACTGTGACCAATCACAGAGATCACATGACAGTTATACATAATGAATGTAAACAAAAAAACAATGTGTGTTATCCCACGCTCACTTAACTTCTGCGTTCCTAATATTTAGTGCTGTTTGGATGGCAGCCACGCCAAATGATTGTGTTCACACAAATACCAGATAGAAATAGATGCGCTGTGATTGGCCCTGTCTGTATGTGATAATTGTGGCCAATCACAGAGATCATCACAATAGTACGTAATGAATGGCTATGAATGAAAAAGTGAAAATATGTTGGCTTGCGCCTCTCATTTACTAATGATTTAAAGATTTCCCTCCTTACTCATAGCTAAAAAGATCATTGGGGTCAGTGGATACTCATCTGAGAGGCAGAAAACGCATTTTAGCGCCCAAGGAACCGCTAGCAACCTCTGGAGAACTCCATGATTCCATGGAACCCAGGTTGAGAAACTCCGGTTTAGATGTTAAGACCAAGTGCTGAACATGTAATCCAGGAGTAATTGGACAACGGATGTAGCCACTTTACCATCTTTGGGATGGATTTTTATTAGCTTATATTGGCATGTGGGTTTAGAGCTATCTAATTATACCCACAGCATAAACTGTGCTGACTCCTCTACTCATTCAGAATGTCCCGATGCAAGCCTAGCCTGCCTAACCTACGTGTAGTTTGTGTTCTTCCATAACATTCCTCCTCACCCAACAGAAGACCAATCCTACCTTCTTGTGTATGTTGCAGGCCGCGTGGAAACGGATCCTGACCAACGTTACTGATATAGAGGACTCTACTGATTTCTTCAAGGCTGGTGCAGCCTCCATGGATGTAATAAGGTTCGTTGACGACATGCTAATGCAGGGTTAGGTCATTCAGTTTTGTCTTGAATTTTTTAACAACGTTTAGAAGTTTGTAAATTGGTGTTTTATAAAATTTTTGAAATTGTCTGTATACCCCTTTCATGACTAAGCCTATTTTTGACATTTGGTGTTTACAAGTTAAAATACGTATTTTTTGCTAGAAAATTACTTAGAGCCCCAAAACATTATATATATATTTTTTAGCCGAGAATCTAGAGAATAAAATGGAGATTGTTGCAATATTTTATGTCACACGATATTTGTGCAGCGGTGTTTTAAACGCAACTTTCTTTTCTCGGACATCACGGGACACAGAGCCACAGTAATTACTGATGGGTTATAAGGTATCACTAGGTATTGGACACTGGTCACACCCTAATCAGGAAGTTCAACCCCCTATATAACCCCTCCCCTTCCAGGGATACCTCAGTTTTTACACCAGTGTCTTAGGTGTTGGACGTGCAAAGATGTCCTGTGCTGAAGCTCCAAAAGGAATATCCTAAGATCCTATACTGGGGCAAGCCAGGCGACCGGATCCATTCAAAGTGTCTTTTCATGGCCGAATTGAATGGTACCCGGGCCTCGTGTCCGAAGAAACTAGGTTTTACCTGTAACGCTTCTCTTTTTAGAGAGCTGGACCCGCGGATCAGAAAATGGCTTTAAACTTCCTAATTTCTGGCGAGGTGCTTTACAGGCCCAGAGCTGAAGGATCCCCCTACTGATGGGGGCCCCAGTCTCTGACGGTTTTTCACAAACGGAGCCCACCGTGAGAGGCGAAGGCTGGGTCTGTGTAAACTGAACCCTGCGGCCTGGATAAGGTAAGAGGAGATTCCACAGAATTTTAAATTCTAGTGGCTCTTCTCCTTTAAAGTGAATGCATGCTGTGCCTATTGTGACCACCGGGGGCGGCCAAGAGCACAAACCTTCTCATGCTTGATCTGTCTCAGCGTCCGCTGCACAGGCTCTTCCTCCAGCTCCAAAGGTACATGGTGGGGGGTTTTCTCTGCTGGGATGGTCCCCCCAGGCTAGGGAAAGGCTCAGGTAGGCTGTAAGGCGGGTGAGACCGCACTGTCACAGCCGCTACCGCCGCCGCCACCGAAGCCGCATTGCGATGCAGGGCCCATCACTGCCAGCCTCCTCCTTATTCCCCCAACCCCAGCCTCCCTTCAGGCTTGTCAGAAAGGGTCGGCTCGCGCGGGAAGCGCTCGTTTTTCAAAAACAGCGTCAGCGTGCCCAGACGCCCACAGTGCCTGAAAGCATGGCTATTTAAAGCACACTGTACAGGTGCTCTGAGCTTTGGAGAGACACAGAGCTGACAGTCACATGTAAGGTGGGACACAGGCATTCCCCTAGGCTGCATTTACTAAAGAACACCGGATTGGGCATTTGGTAGCAAGGCTTTTAGCCAGACTACATCGCTCAGCAGTCAGTGTTCGTTTTTGATACCTCACACCTTGTTGCTTTGCACTATGGGTAGAAGAGGTTCAAGCACCCCTAGAACCGGAGGCACTAGGGGGTCTCGTTCAGGTTCTGAGGACCCCCTGTCTGCTACACCATCCCCTCCTGAGGGACCAGGGGCAGCTGGACAGGGAAAGCCATTGGGGTTAGGGGCTACATCTGCTGCAGGCACTTCAGCCCCTGTGTACATTACACAAGAAGTTTTTTCCTCAACCATTTCTGGATTAGAGAAAAAACTAATGGCCGTGATTACATCTTCACTGAGTGGAAGAAAACGCACAAGGCCTTCCTCTGCTCCCCAAGACCCTCAGTCAGAGGAGCTCTGGGATAAAGGAGATTAATCCCTTTCAGAGGATCGGGATGGGACAGATGATTCCTCTTCGGAGGATTCAGGTGGAGAGGGACCCTCTGCGACTTCCCAAGAGGAGAAAGTCTTAGTGCAGATCCTCACTGGTTTGGTCCGCTCCACATTTAAGTTGCCCATACCTGAAACTACTACAGAAACCTCTTCTGCTTTGGGGTCACTGAAACCTTTCCAAGCAGCACATGCTTTTCCTGTTCATAATTTACTTGAAAAGCTGCTTTATTCTGAGTGGGATCACCCAGATAAGCGATTTCTTCCGCCGAAAAAGTTTTCTACACTTTATCCTATGGAAGAAAAGTTTATTAAGAGGTGGGGAATACCGGCCATTGATGCGGCCATTTCCTCTGTAAATAGTAATCTGACTTGTCCTGTAGACAACGCTCAGATGCTCAAAGATCCTGTGGATAAAAAGATGGACTTCTTATTGAAAGATGTGTTCTCTTTAGCAGGATCAGTGGCCCAACCTGCAGTAGCAGCGATTGGAGTCTGTCAATACATAAGAGACCATGTTAAGCAGGTCATCAAAGTATTACCTGAACAGCAGGCCCAGGGGTTTGCTAACCTTCCTGCGGCTTTATGTTATGCTGTTGACGCCATTAGAGATTCTATCGTGCAAACCTCTCGCCTCTCGCTTGGGTTGGTGCATATACGTAGAATCTTATGGTTGAAAAACTGGTCAGCCGAAGCACCATGTAAGAAGCTTCTGGCTGGGTTTCCCTTCCGTGGTGAAAGGTTGCTTGGAGAGGACTTGGATAATTATATCAAGACGATCTCCTGTGGGAAAAGCACTCTCTTACCTGATAAGAAGAAGAGTAAGCGTCCCTCTTTTAAACGGACTCTTTCCCCAGCGCCAGGGGCATCAGCCTCCAGGCAGTCACGACGGTCTCCTCCGTCTGGGGCAAGAAACAAGAGTCAACCCCAGGGACACAAGAAATCCTGGGGGAAAAGGTCTTCTAAGCAAGACACTAAGACCTCTTCATGAAGGGGCGCCCCGCTCGCTCGACTGGGGGGAAAGACTGCTGCAGCTCTCAGGGCCCTGGCAGAAGGACTTCCAGGACAGATGGGTAATCTCCATGGTAACCTTAGGGTACAGACTGGAGTTCCAAGAATGTCCCTCTCCTCGTTTCCTCAGATCAGGTGTTCCCAGAAAACCAGAAGAGAAGCAGTCGCTCCTTCTAGCGATAAAGCGACTTTTGTCGCAAGAGGTCATTGTGGGGGTTCCCACAAAGGATGAAGGATTGAGACTCTGTTCCAATCTTTCTATGGTCCGAAAACCAAATGGGGACGACAGACCCATTTTGGATTTGAGAGATCTGAAACGATTCCCAAGGATGCAGTCCTTTCGTTTGGAATCAATTCAGACAGTAATCTCCGTCCTGCAGGGAGGAGAATTTCTGATATCAATAGGCATCAGAGATACAGGCCTATATGTGCCCAGTTTTCCTGCTTAACTGAAGTGTCTGCAGGCAAAGATCACTGCTCTAAGGGAGCTGATTCTGACAGTCAGGGCCAAGAAGGGTCTTTCTGTCCGCCTTTGTATGAGGCTGCAGGGGAAGATGGTGGCTTCATTCGAAGCAGTTCCCTATGCGCAGTTCCAAGCAGAACTGTTGCAACACAGTATTCTGTTGACCTGGAACAGGAAGGTGCAGGCATTAAACTTTCCAATGCACCTATCGCATGCGATGCGTCAGAGCCTCAGTTGATGGCTCATACCCGAAAACCTACAGAAGGGGAAATCCTTCCTACCGGTTGCCTGGGATCCTCTTGCAGGCAGGACGGATGCGTTGGTGATTCCGTGGCATCGGCTCTCACCGATTTATGCATTCCCTCCCATTCTGCTACTGCCATGGCTCCTTCGCAGACTCAGGCAAGAAGGGAAGTCGGCACTTCTGGTGGCCCCCGTTTGGCCCAGAAGAACCTGATAAGCAGAAATAGCAGGGATAATGGTGGGTTCCCGGTGGACCCTACCGATACACCCAGACCTGTTAGCTCAAGGTCCGGTGTTCCAGCCTGCCTCACAAATGCTAGATTTGACGGGTGGGCTATTGAATCCCACATTCTGAAAAATCGTGGGCTTTCAGGTCCTGTCATATCTACCTTGATCAATGCAAGGAAGCCAGCTTCCAGAATGATTTATCATAGAGTCTGGAAAGCTTATGTATCCTGGTGTGAATCCAGGGGTTGGCATCCCAGGAAATATGTCATAGGTAGAATTCTGGATTTTCTACAATTAGGATTAGAGATGAAGCTGGCCTTGAGTACCATCAAGGGCCAGGTGTCGGCCTTATCAGTGTTTCAACGGCCACTTGCTTCGCATTCTCTGATCCGAAACTTTATACAGGGGGTGATGCGTCTTAATCCTCCGGTTAAGGCGCCCCTAAACCCCTGGGACTTGAACTTGGTTCTATCGGTGTTACAAAAACAACCTTTTGAACCAATACGTCAGATTCCTTTGGTCTTACTGACGAGGAAACTAATTTTCCTGGTAGCTATCTCTTCTGCTAGAAGAGTATCAGAAATAGCAGCTCTTTCCTGTAAAGAGCCTTACTTGATTATACACAAGGATAGAGTGGTACTGCGCCCTCATCCTAGTTTTTTACTGAAGGTGGTTTCAGATTTTCATCTAAACCAAGACATTGTGCAACCTCCTTTTTTTCCAGAACCTTGTTCTTCGGAAGAAAGGTCATTACATTCTTTGGATGTAGTAAGAGCAGTCAAGACCTATCTGGAGGCAACTGCTCAGATTCGCAAGACGGATGTCTTGTTCGTGCTGCCGGAGGGTCCCAATAGAGGACAGGCAGCGTCAAAAGCGACCATTTCTAAATGGATTCGACAGTTGATTATTCAAGCTTACGGTTTGAAACAGAAGATTCCTCCGTTTCAGATCAAGGCACATTCCACAAGGGCTATTGGTGGTTCTTGGGCAGTGCATCACCGGGCCTCTATGGCTCAGATCTGCAAGGCCGCAACCTGGTCTTCAGTTCATACATTCACCAGATTCTATCAGGTGGATGTAGGAAGGCATGAGGATATCGCCTTTGGGCGTAGTGTGCTGCAGACAGCGGTACAGGGTCCTCAGGTCTGATAGCACCCTACTTGGTTGTGATTCCCCCCCCCCCCCCCCCCCTCAGTTGGCATTGCTTTGGGACATCCCATCAGTAATTACTGTGGCTCTGTGTCCCGTGATGTCCGAGAAAAGAAAATAGGATTTTTTATTACAGCTTACCTGTAAAATCCTTTTCTTTCGACGGACATCACGGGACACAGAGGTCCCGCCCCTCTTCTAATACACCTATACTGCTTTGCTACAAAACTGAGGTATCCCTGGAAGGGGAGGGGTTATATAGGGGGTTGAACTTCCTGATTAGGGTGTGACCAGTGTCCAATACCTAGTGATACCCTATAACCCATCAGTAATTACTGTGGCTCTGTGTCCCGTGATGTCCGTCGAAAGAAAAGGATTTTACAGGTAAGCTGTAATAAAAAATCCTATTTTTTGAGGAAAGGGACACTTTCATGAATTTTAAAAAAACGAAACAGTAAAGTTAGCCCAGTTTTTTTGTATAATGTGAAAGATAATGTTACACTGAGTAAATAGATACCAAACATGTCATGCTTTATAATTGCACGCACTCGTGGAATGGCGACAAACTACGGTACCTAAAAATCTCCATAGGCGATGCTTTAAAAAAATTTTTACGGTTACCAGGTTAGAGTTACAGAGGAGGTCTAGTGCTAGAATTATTGCTCTCGCTCTGACGATCGCGGCGATACCTCACATGTGTGATTTGAACACTGTTTACAAATGCGGGCGTGACTTCCGTATGCGTTTGCTTTGCTGCGCGAGTTCGCGGGGACGGGGGCACTTTAAAAATTTTGTTTTTTCTTATTTATATTATTTATTTTTATATTAATAAATTGTGTTAAAAAAAAATAAAAATTTGATCACTTTTATTGCTGTCACAAGGAATGCAAACATTTCTAAAGAGTACCTGTCAACATTCCTTGGTGACAGGTACTCTTTATGGAGGGTTCGGGGGTCTAAAAGCTTTAGGTCGCCATGCCCTGGCTGCAAATGCTTAATGTTCATATACACTATTTTATATCTAACTTGTCAAAAAGAAATGTTAAAAAAAGTACTAAACATAATGAGCCAGGGTAGGCAAATTATAAGAATGGCAGGTGGGAATATGTTCATGGGGCTGCCCAGGCCATAAACTGGTGGAAGAAGGCTGTTTGCACCAACTGGTTTGGAAAAAGTTAAAGTGCCAGCAGCTTTGCCAAGTCGGCATTCAGGCAAGGCCACTGATAAGGCAGTACATCCATCCCTCCTGTACTGGGCCTGGGCCCCATCAGTTCAAAAGGAAGACCCCGGCACCTGCTGAGCAGGGGTCGGCTGTACTGACTTACTGCAGACACAGATCCTCTTCTTCCTCCCCCTGCAGCACTTCCAGCTTCTCCTCCTCTTTCTCCCTCCAGCTGCACTGCAGGGGGATTGGTCCTGGCACATGTACCTCTTCCATCTGCTGTCCAGACCCCACGTGTGCCCCTTTCCCCCCCAGAGCTTCCGGCTTCCCCCCTCTCCCGCTGGCAGCTGCTATGGGCACACGGGATGTTTCAGGATGGAGAGAAGGGTAAGGGGCTAGTAAATATGTAATTTACTGGTCCCTTCCTTTCCTGAATGAACACAGTGAGTGATCGGTACCAATCAGTCCTGTGTCCATTTATCACTGAAGCATAGAAGCTGTGTTTACTATGCTTTAGTTTGTGAATGAGCAGGAAGCCGCAGAGCGCATTCCTATTCATTCATCTGTGCAGCTGAGGCTGCACAGAAAGAGACTGATAAGTCTATGTCGTCAGTCGCTTTCGGTCGGCTGGGGCCTTGTCAGGTAGGCTGTATGGGGGACCCGTGTTTTCTAACTGCATCCCTGCATTCAGGCATTGTCCCTGATTGGGGAAGACAGGGCAGGGTGAAACGTGCCTGTTTTAAGGGCCAGTTACATTAAAGCACCAGCCTGTTGTGTATATACAAGCTTGGTCTTTACCATTAATACAACTACTACCACTTTACATACTTCTACAATGGTTGAAACAATTAAGTGCGTTGCTGACTGGTTGTTGCTGGTTTCTGCTCTGAAAGTATTCGCTTTGTTCTGTCTTAATCAATGAGCCTGATAGATTGGAGAAATGGTGTGTTTGCTTCTGTCTCTGCCGATATATCTGTTTGGTGCTCCAATCTCTCTGTTTATCATCAGGTTGGTGGAAGAGGTGAAGCTCAAGTGTAATGGGTTACAGCTACAGAACGAGGATGTCTACATGGCCACAAAGTTTGAAGAATTCATTCAGATGCTCGTGAGACGGCTCAGAGGGGAGGATGCAGAGGAGGCGCAAATCATAGATTATGTAAGCACGCAGGGCTGGTTTACTGAGACTCTCTCACCTGCTGAAAAAGTTTACAATAAGTTCTCCCTGTAAATAAGCTCTCTGTGGAAGCAGTGATCTCTCTCAAGAGGTCTGTCACACCCCCTGCTGAGTCAGACCTATAGCTCTGTAGTCAGAAAAATTCATATGCTCTGCTGATTGGAGAGCTCTAGCTCTGGGTCAGCAAGGAAGGGGGGGGGGGGGGGGGTTGGACCTCTGTAGAGATACCGCTGCTTCCCTACAAAGAGCAAGGGTCCTACACTGCAGTTTCTGGTAGGGGATCAGCTTTTCCACCCTACTTTGGACATCTTTTGTTTTTTGGATGTACCCAGAATGTATGTAACTGATTTCAAATGAAATTGTAATTGGATATTAGGTCAATTGCTTGGGTATTCCCTTGGACCTTGGAACCTTGGCTAAGCTCATTCTGTTGTCTTCTTCATTCTGTAATATACATTTAAAAGCCATCAGATACAGTGAGATTACAGAAAAACTGAATAGATCTGCTACATTCCAAAATATTTACTTGGCATTACAGTGCCGCCTGGCACTTTTCATTAGGGTTGGATAAACCATATTTCTAAGGTATACAAACAATCTCGGTTATTTCAGGTGGAGAAGGATGCCAACAATATGAAAATCAGAATGCCTCATCAGCTGTTCATCAATGGCCAATTTGTGGACGCCGAGGGAGGAAAAATCTATGACACCATTAACCCCACTGATGGTAGTGTAAGTGTGACCACATTTCAGCACAAACACGAAACATAGTTTACTTGTAGCCTCACGGGTGTTCCCTTCATAGGCCATCTGCAAAGTGTCACTGGCCCAGTTGTCGGACATCGATAAAGCCGTATCTTCAGCCAAGGAAGCCTTTGAGAATGGAGAATGGGGCAAGATGAACCCAAGGGACCGGGGTCGTCTAATGTACAGGTGAGGGTCATCTCCAGCTTTGGTAGTCCGATCTTTTGGTTATACAGGGGGTGCCCGACTTACGAACATCCGAGTTGCGAACAACTCCTACTTACGAACGGGGCCCGAATGACGTCACTGCCGGCCGAATCTTCCTCTCCTTGCTTGACTGAGCCGTTCCTCCGTTCCTGGCCTGGCTGCGGGCCCCCCTCGTCATGCTGCCTGCCCATCCACAGGCCTGGTACGGTCCGGTGGCCTGCCAGGCCGCTAAAACTGCCCGTCGTGGCCGCGGCCTAGTGCAGCCTAGTGAAGCCTCCAGGATCCCCGGTCTTTCCTGCGCCGCTGCCCCGCGGAGGTGCACTGCGGCCGGCCTGCCCGGACTCAGATCACAGACACTGCTGCTGTCACTATCCGTCCATCTCCCTGCTGTGCCATCACACATCAGCTCCCCTCTCTCTGGTGTCTCCTGTCCCTGCTGCCATGTAAACAGTGAGAGGGGAGAGCTGTGCTGTGCTGTGGAAATCTAGCACAGTGCTGGGACTCCTGTTTTGGAGGTGACAGGGTTAATAAAGAGAACCTAAAATAAAATACCAGCCCTCCAAAAATTGTGTTTCATGTGTTTTCTGTGAAGAGAACATCACAAGGTCATGAACAACCAACAATTCCCGGCCTTGCAGAGTCCCTTCCCCAAGGTCCTGAAATGTTGGTTTCTTATGACTATCTGGTTTTGGCATGGCACCATCCATAGCAATTACTTTGAACACCCAAACATTTTTTAAAGTTCAAGTATTGTAAGGTGTGTAGTTTTTCTTTGGACTTTCTCAATGAAAAAGATACATTGGTGTATTTTTTTTAGCCTGTTGGCATCTTAGATTGTAAGTTCCTTAAACTGGAATAAAGCTGGCCATATACCAGTGGAAATCTGGTCAAACATTCGTATGGAAACTCAGAAAAACCATTAGTTACAGAAGTAAGAAGTACCACTATGGACTCAACAAATTTTGTATGAAAGCCCTGACCATGTCAATATTTCAAATTCTATGGTCAATTTTGGGATGCACAAGAACATAAAAAATAAAAAATTAAAAAATTCCTGAACCAAGACCACATTCACAGTTAGTATATCTTTCATTCTAGAAGGTTTTTGTGTTTTTCTTGATCAATGATCCTCATCACTATGGTCAAAAACGACCATTGATTTCACCCTCTTAACTATTAGAAAATGAAACAAACGTTCCGAAAACAAAATTTTTCTCAGTGACATTCTATTTTTGTATGGCCAGATTAAAGTGATACCAAACACACACTACATTGTCCCTTCTATTTCTGTATGTGGACGATGGCACTGTAATTATTTTAATTAAAAAAAAAAAAAATCTAAGTACCTTTTTCCTAACCGATATACAACTGCCACAGGACCCAGATATCTCTCCCAACATATCTGCAGGGAAATATAAGCAGGAGGAGCTTCCAGTCCTCTGCTGCTGGTCACATGTTCAAAATAAAAAAAAATATAAAAAAACAGCATTTGGATACAGAGTAAGAATAAATAATTAATATCAATAAACTGTTTTAAATCATGATACAAATATATATATTGAAATCAAATATTTATTATTTTTTGGCAATAACATGGTGTGGGCAGATTTCTGCCAGTCACAGGCTGTGTCACACCCCTCAAGCCTGTATCTTAGAATAAGAGGGAGGTGAAGCCCCCATTAATCCACATGTAAAATCCCGCCCCCATTGTGTTTAGCTGGTTAGTGGGCATGGAGGAGGAGGGAGGGAGTGGGCTGTCATTTACCACTGTGTATACACCCACATGTGTGACTCTATAGTCACATGAGCTGCTCAGATGTGATAGGAAGGAAATGTTCAGCACAGAAACTCACTTAAAACAGAGAATGTGCAGAGTTGCCACCACAGCTGCAAAATCCCTAGCTGAATTGGGGACACGAACAGAACGTTGAGATAGAAAACAGAACAGCAGGATCAACCAGGTTTTTTGCAGAATACAGAAAACGAATAGGAAGTGTGCAAGAAACACAGGACACCTCCCCATCCTCTCTTCATCATATCATAGTGGGCGGTGGTTTTTTTTTGTCCATGGAGGTGAACTGGTCAGGGTTGATAAGACAACTATACGTGACCCATACGCTAACAAAATTTCTGGCAAGATAAACAGGTTTTGTTTATTTTTTTTGCATTCATTAAATAAAAAAAACTCTCAATTTTAATTTTAACAGACCAAAGGGGAGCAAATAGGATAGGTTTGCTATTGAGGTTTATATTATACATCAATCTACATGAAACCAATACTATGCATGGCCAATACTGAACTGCTTTATTGCGAGTGTGCAAATCTTCAATGGTAAAACCTTATACCACCTGACTTGCATGTTCAATTTACTACCTATTCTGCTTAGTACCCCCCACCTGGGCGGTCCTGGTGTCAAGGCCCCTTTCCCCTGTTGGCCCATAGGCCTAGTTTTTGTAGTTGGTAATACGACCCCGATCTATTTCAGCTTATTCTTTAGAAAAAAATTTTTTTTTGAGATGATCCCTGTGTCACTTTCCAGTCTGGCTGACCTCATGGAGGAACACCAGGAAGAGCTGGCCACTATTGAATCCATAGACTCGGGCGCAGTGTACACCTTAGCTTTGAAGACCCACGTCGGGATGTCCATCCAAACTTTCCGTTATTTTGCTGGCTGGTGCGATAAAATTCAGGTGAGTTGTTCATATACTTTTTTTTCAACTCTCATTGCACTCATTGAAAAAAAGCTCAGCTTTAACTGCGTGTAACTTGTGATAACTTGTATGTCTTTCAGGGCTCCACTATCCCCATAAACCAAGCACGTCCGAATCGGAACCTGACATTCACCAGGAGAGAGCCAATCGGGTGAGTTTAATACTTTGTAGACATATGCAATTTGGTTCGTTTACATTCGTTTTTCGTCCGAAAATGTCATTTTTGGAGCGTCGGATGTATCCGAATGGACAAATGTAGATGAATCAGAACAAAAATTGAAATCAAATTAACAAATGTATTCCTTAACCAGTTGAAGACCAGGCCTTTTCTTGGCACTTTTTTTGTTCAGATCAGTATTTTTTGCTGGGAAAAAAAACATTGCCCCCAAACATTATATATCTTATTTTTAGCAGAGACCCTAAGGAATAAAATGGCGATCATTTTTTTTATTTCACACAGTATTTGCGCAGAGGTTTTTTCAAACACAACTTTTTTGGGAAAAATACACTTTATTGAATTAAAAAAAAATTCACAATATATAACTCAATTTTTAAAAAAAATATGAAAGCTGATGTTACCCTGAGTAAATAGATACCTTAACATGTTGCGCTTTAAATTGTGCACGCTCATGGAATGGTGACAAACTTAAAAATCTCCATAGGCGACACTTTAAAAAATTTTTACAGGTTACCTGTTTTTTTGATCATTTTCATTCCTATTACAAGCAATGTAAACATCCCTTGTATAAGAAATAAGGATGACAGGTCCTCTTTATGGGTAGATCTGGGGTCAAAAAGACCCCAAATCTCTCCTTTACCTTTTAAAAGCAAAGGATCGAAAGAAATATTTTTGATCTTTAGTTTTTTTTTTTTTTTTATTGTTTACTTCCGCCCTAGACTGGAAGTGATGTCATGATGTCGCTCTGGTCCGCCAAGGCCATAGCGGTGACCAGAGACGATCTGGTCTCTGTCCACCTCTGTGACCAGCCGGCCGCACCATCGGATCGTTTCTCGGACATGCCAGTGAAAACAGTAAGCCCCACTATCACCGGTGAGCGGCAGGAGGGAACGTCCCTCCTGACGCTTCTGTCAGCGATCCAGCGGCTAATGAGCTGCTCGGACCGCTTTCATGAGAAAACCATAGAAAAAAAAATCCTGGGGTTATGGCTGATAGCCACTTGCAAACCGCAACGTATATATACGTATTGCCGTCGGCAAGTGGTTTTGTTTCATTCAGATTCATTGTGAAGCTGGTTGTTAAGAAGCGGGCAGCCGCGGTGTGCTTAACAACCATGACTCATCTGCTGTCAGCAAGGAATCAAAACAAACAATGCCGGCATTAACATTAAAAAAAAAAAAAAAAACAGTGTTGCCCCCAAAGCACCCTCCCCATGTTGAGGGCATGTGGCCTAGTATGGTTCGGGGGGGGGGGGGGGGCTTGCTTGCCCCTTTCCTGGCCTGCATGCTCAGATAAGGGTCTGATATAGATTTCGGGGGGGACGACCCTACGCAATTTTTTTTTTTAAACTATTTGCATGCGGTTCCACTTAAAGTCTATACAGGACCTGAAGGACCTGGTATCGATGGGGGTTGGACCCCAACGCTGTTTTTAAAAAAAATTTTTGAATATGGCCATTGTTTCTCTACATTCTGCTGTCAGCAGGGAATCCCACTGACAACAGAGTCATGGTGGTTAAGGATGCGGCGGCCGCCTCCGCCCCATAATAACTGCTATTTCTGAATAAAAGAAGATTTGACACAATTTCTAAAACAAATCAATTGCATCCGAAACTAAATTCTTCAATTAACAAATGCATCCAAAACGAACATTTGCGGCATGCACATGTCTAATACTTTGCAGTCGTCAAGGCTGTTATAGAATAATCATTCTGTATTGATACATAGACAAAAAAATATATTTTGCTGTAATTATGGGAATTTGGTATCCGTAAGATGTGACTATTGATGGAGCATTACACAAAAATATAATAAATTCCCTTTAATTCTGTTCCTTACCCCGAACTGACAGTGTGTGTGGGATTATCATCCCGTGGAACTACCCACTAATGATGTTGGCCTGGAAGACCGCCGCCTGCCTCGCCGCAGGTAACACAGTGGTCCTGAAGCCAGCCCAGGTGAGACTACCAGTGTAGTAAGGAGCTGATAGAAGCTTTACAGTTGCATCTTCTTGTGTTTATATATATATATATATATGTGTGTGTGTGTGTATATATATGTCTGTGTATATATATATATATATATATATATATATATATATATATATATATATACACACACACACAGTATAGTATAATTTTTTTATTTTTTTTTTTGTAGTACAGAGCAGATTGTAGTAATAGCAAAAATCTATCTACAGTTGTATGATACATTCCAGCCTAATTGGATTTTTTGTTAAACTCAGCATGGAGACCCCCCCCCCCCCCCCCAACTCACCAAAACACTGCAAGGGTTCAGTGCTCATTTTTGCCTTAAGGTTGATTGTGATACCCTATTCCTCACTAGACATGTGCACTGCCGAAAAATTTGTTTTCGTTTCATTTTGTGTTTTTTCTTGTTTTGTTTTTTGGGTCATTTGTTATGATTGTTATGAAGTCGTAAATTGGAAAATTCGTAAATCTGAAAGAAGATCCGAAAAATTCGAAAGAACGAAATCCGAAAATTCTAAATAATAACTAACTAACTAACTAATAATAACTAACTATTAAATTATAGGTATTGGAATTTCCTTTCAAATTTGGCTGTTAGTGAACGTAACGAATATGAATTTATCCGAAGTTATGAATTATCCGAAATAACGAATGCTGCATCTAAACAAATGGAACGGAACAAATTCATAATAAATAATGATAAAACGATTTTATTATTATTGTTATTTATTATTATTAATGCATTACCTTCCATTTGTTTAGATACGGCAATCGTTATTTCGGATAATTCGTAACTTCGGATAAATTCGTATTCGTTACATTCACTAACAGCCAAATTTGAAAGGAAATTACAATACTTATAATTTAATAGTTCATTATTGTTTCAGATTTTCGAGTTTTAAGGTTTTTGGATTTTCGAATTTATGAATTTACAAATGTCCGAATTTTTTTATTTACGAATGTTCAAATTTACAAATATTCTGAAAAATTTGTTAAATGGGTTTTCGTTGATTCAAATGTTTCAGAATTAACAAATTTGTCGAAATGTGTTAAAAAATTAATTCGGAATGAAACAAATTGCACATGTCTATTCCTCACAGCCCCCCGCAGCCTCCTCCCTAAGGTGCTCCTAGTCTTGGACGCATGCCTGTCTGATCCATGTACAATGTAGGGTTAATAGTCCTGCGTTGTAGGTGATGACGCATAGGGACTGTCCACAGCGCAGAGCACCAGAGGGATAAGAGGACAGCGGTAATAATGATGATAATGATTTTTCTCTCCTCTTAGACATATTGTACATTTAACCCTTCTAGTGCTGGGGAAGCCCCACTGTACAAGAAAGTAAAATATTATTTTGTATCCAGCATTGCATAGACTTATATGCTCCTGATATTTTGCCGCTTGCTGTATTCAAGTCACATGACTCCCCCCCCCTTTGGTGTAGGTGACCCCGCTAACAGCGCTGAAGTTTGCAGAGCTGACTGTAAAAGCCGGATTCCCCAAAGGAGTGGTGAACATCTTACCAGGAGCCGGTATGCATATTGTACAACTTACCAACAAACACCAATCCTTTATATGGGGGAGAGCAGGGATATTAAAGTGTTAAATAAGCCTTACCCCTAATTCTGGAATTCATTCTTATAAAATACATCATTCTGCACTACAAGCAAACTGTCAGCAATTCACTCCATAAATGAAGAGTTCTTTGCAGCTATCCCAGAAACCACCCCAAGGGGGATGTATATGACTTGAAAGGGCTCTGGTCACACCTATGCGCATGCCTTTGTGCCCCCAACACTGGATGCTACAATGCATGGTAATGGGCACAGCAGCACAGCTCGCAGTGGCAGTTGGTGTTTAACATTTTGGGAGAGGCGCAAACAAACTGAAAAATTCTAAAAAAAACATCAATTGCAGCCTCACTGTGCCCATCAAATGCAGCCTCAATGTGCCCATCAATTGCAGCCTCACTGTGCCCATCAAATGCAGCCACTGTGCCCATCAAATGCAGCCACTGTGCCCTTATAATGCAGCCACTGTGCCCACCAAATGCAGCCACTGTGCCCATTAAATGCAGCCAATGTGCCCATCAAATGCAGCCACTGTGCCCCACTGTGCCATCAATTGCAGCCACTGTGCCCATCAAATGCAGCCACTGTGCCTATCAAATGCAGCCATCGTTACCCCCAGCAGCATTTAACCAGCACCCCCCCACCCCCGCCCGACGGCTCGTTGTCTGACCGGCATTTACCACATCTTGTGACAGGTCAGGCAGTGGGTGACGGCGGTGAGATGTGGGACGGGCAGCAGGTCAGGCGGCGGCTCCTGTATCCTCAATGCTTCCACCGTGTGTCTCTTCTTTCCTCCTGCTAGGCATCCAATAGGATCACCTGTCCTTTCAGCCAATCAGGTGATGGGTATCAGACCCGCGCTTCCTGATTGCTGGAGAGGCTGTTCAGAGTTAGATTAGCAAATTTTCATTTGCTTTTCTAATACACCTGGGTGGACTCCGAGTCCGCTCTATATTGAAGCCTACTAGAGTCTATGGCTCAAATCAGGTGCTTATTCCCCCCCCCCCCCCCGCTGTAATACAGGCGCCCGGTGTCCTGAAAGGGGCCAGACACATGAATAGGGGGGGCTGCGGCAGCCATGGATAGATTCATGCTAAGCATGAATCTATCCATTACTCATATAGGGGGGTGGTGTGATAGAGGGGGCGGCGCCCGTGCGCTCTTAATGAACAAGCCGCCACAGACAGCTTGCCGTATAGATGTGAATGTATTGTGGTGCCGTTTCTTCTAAATATCACCCCAACATGCTTCTCATAATGTGCATTGGAGGCTGCGATAAGCTGGATGCAGCACCCCTCATTTCCTGACTGGAGGACATTCAGGGGTTGATTTACTAAAGGCAAAAAGACTGTGCACTGTGGAAAGTGCAGTTGCACACGGCAAGAGCAGTTGCTCCAGAGTTTAGTAAATGAGCAGAAGCTCTGCTGACTTCCATCAACCAATCATGTGCAAGCAAAAATGCAGTTTTTTTTATTTTCCTTGCATGTGATTGGGTATTCTTTGCAAAGTGAAGCTTTACCTCATTTACTAAGCTCTGGAGCTACTGCACTTGCAGAGTGCAATTGCACTTTCCAAGGTGCACAGTCTATTGGCCTTTAGTAAATCAACCCCTCAGTGTCATCTTTCCCTTTCCTCCCGCATGCCTGACAGTCCCTGGCCTGACTCTTTCATTCATCGGATTCATAGGTGTGCAGCCTGTTGCATTAGGGTGTGCACCCCAAAGCTCAAACACATGCATGTGTGTGTGTCAAAATTTTTGACCCCGGCACATTGATCTCTCTGCTGGCGCAGTGAAAAAAGTGTGTAAGCACTTCTCCTATTGGCAGAGCCGATAAGACGGAGATCTTTCCCATCTCCATACCTGCACACAGAGTGATAATGCACACAAGATGATTAGGGTGTGCCCAGGCACACCCAGCACACCATGTGCGCACACCTTTGATTGGATTTCCATTTCATTACAGCAGTAGTTCTCAACCCCTGTCCTCAGGGCCCACTAACAGGCCAGGTTTGCAAGATAACTGAAATACATCACAGGTGATATCATTTGCTGCTCAGTGATTGCAGTATTCTAGTCTGCATCTCCCCAAGGTTATACATAAAATCTGGCCTGTTAGTGGGTCCTGAGGACAGGAGTTGAGAACCACTGCATTACAGGATGTCAGTTACATTTAGGGCTGCCTGTACTGGGCCCGGGCCCCATCAGTTCAAAAAGGGGGCCCAGGTGTCTGCTGAGCAGGAGGGCTAACTGTACTGTCTTATTGCAGACACCGATCATCTTCTGCCTCCTCCTGCAGCACTGCCAGCTTCTCCTCCTTTTTCTCCCCCCAGCTGCACTGCAGGGGGATTGGTCCTGGCACATGCGCCCCTTCCATCTACTGTCCGGATCCCCGTGTGCCCTTTACCCCCACAGAGCTTCTGGCTTCCCTCCTCTCCTCTCCTGCCGGGAGCTGCTATGAGCACATAAGAGGATGTTACGGGGATGTTTCAGGATGGAGATTGGAGGAAAGAGCCGGTAATGTATGTCATTAACTAGCCCCTTCCTTTTCTGAATGAACGCAGTGAGTGATTGGTACCAATCACTCCTCTGTCCATTAATCACTGAAGCATAAGAAAACTGTGTTTTCTATGCTTCAGTTTGTGAATAAGCAGGAAGCCTCAGAGTGCTTCCTATTCATTCATCTGTGTAGCTGAGGCTGTAGAAAAAGGGACTAATAAATCTGTGTCCTCAGTCACTTTCCCCCAGGGGGGCGGGGGGCGGGGCCTGTCAGATAGGCTGTATGATGCCCTGTGTTATTTAACAAATACAATCCAGATATGTAATGCACTTAGTACTGACTATTAGGAACGAGATACAAACACATTTGGTGGATACTTTTGTCCGCCAAAGAGACAAACGTGGCTTTGGGTCTAAGGGTCTGCACACATGAGCGGTGCCCCTTGAAGAGCGATCGGCAGTGGATCGCTTTTCAGAGGGCATTTGACAGGCGGTGAGGAGGCGATATGTCACCTCCCCACAGCTCAATTTAATCCTACAAAGCGGGCACTTCTGCGCTACACTTTGCATACATTGCATGTGGTTGCTTGGCAGTTGTGGTTCAGCCAATAGACCTGCATTAGTTACATTCGGTGGCCCAAAAATTGCCCACCGAAATTGACATGCTGTTTCATTTTTGCTGCGCCCGCAAAGCACCTGTGTGCACATTTTTGAGTGGCTGCATGTCTTTTAATGCCCCCTCTGCCCCCAAGCCACACATGTGGACGATCCCTTAGAGGGGGGGTTGGGAAGCCAGCCAAGGGAATCGTCAGTTCATTTATCCATTATTTACAAATAAATATCTCTGCTCTTTATAGGATCTCTGATTGGACAACGTCTTTCCGACCACCCCGATGTCAGGAAACTGGGGTTCACTGGATCCACCCCTATAGGCAAACAGATCATGAAATGGTAAGTGGGGGGAGGGGTGTAATATTATAGACCATATATGAGGCCGGCTTGTAATAATATAAACGTTCAAAAATTCCTGACGTTTTCCAGAATTGGAAATATTAGATCTTTTTGAATGCAAGGGGAAACTTTTAGGTCTGTGGCCTCTGAAGAGCGCTCCCTGTTCGGCGATGTATCGCCTCCTCACCTGACACTTTTTGTTTTTCCATCTATGGACATTTATGATTATTGATTGGTATTTTCAGTGCTGCACTATATATTTTTTATCGCCTCTTCACCGCCTGCTTTAACCACTTGATCTACCGCCATGTACTGCGCGCCGCAGAGTGACCACATTCATTTGAATGGACAACGCTCAGCAGACGCTGCACCCGTTGAAAGCCACAGGTGGTAAAATGCCCAAAGCCAAGCATCGCGGCTCCAGAATGTGCCAGGCATCATCCTGGTACCGTTTTTTAGAGTTGACGGTTGGCTCTTTTGTAGTTAGACATGTGCAATTAGTTTTGTTCCAAATGAGTTTTTTTACGAATTTCGACAAATTCCTTAATATCTGAATTAACGAAAACTCAAAAATATCCGAATTAACGAAAATCCGTAAATTCGAATATTTGTAAATTCGAAAAATCAGAAATTTGAAAATCCGAAAATCTGAAATAATAACTAACTATTAAATTATAGGTATTGGAATTTCTTTTCAAATTTGGCTGATAGTCACCATAACGAATATGAATTCATCTGAAGTTACTAATTATCCAAAATAACGAATGCCTCATCTAAACGAATGGAACGTAACAAATTAATAATAATAAATAACAATAATAGTAATAAAAACTTTTTATTATTGTTATTTATTATTAATTTGTTCCGTTCCATTTGTTTACATGCGGCATTCGTTATTTCAGATAGTTTGTAACTTCGGATAAATTCGTATTCATTATGGTAATAATCAGCCAAATTTGAAAGGAAATTGCAATACCTATAATTTAATAGATATTATTAATTAGTTATTCTTTCGAATTTTCGGATTTTCTAACTAACTAATAATAACTCACTATTAAATTATAGGTATTGGAATTTCTTTTCAAATTTGGCTGTTAGTGAACATAACGAATACGAATTTATCCGAAGTTACAAATTATTCGAAATAACGAATGCTGCATGTAAACAAATGGAATGGAAGGAATTAATAATAAATGACAATAATAAAAAGTTTTTATTATAATTATTGTTATTTATTATTATTAATTTGTTAAGTTCCATTCGTTTAGATGCGGCATTCGTAACTTTGGATAAATTCATATTCATTATGTTCACTAACTGCCAAATTCCAATACCTATAATTTAATAGTTAGTTATTATTAGTTAGTTATTCTTTCGACTCGGATTTTCTTTCGTATTTTTGAATTTACGAATTGCCATCATATCGAATGACCTGAAAAACGGAAAAAAAACAAATGAAATTAACTCTAACAAATTTTTCGGTAGTGCACATGTCTACTTGTAGTAGCAATTGGAGCCGCTCATTTGCTATTACAAGCAGCAGGAAGGGATGTCCTCCCCCCTCCTGCCACCTTCTGCGTCTTTAACGGGATCTCCCATCCCACTGGTCCCCACAAATGGAGCTTTCTTTTGGTGGTATTTGATCACCTCTGCGGTTTTTTATTTTTTGTGCTATAAACAAAAAAAGAGCGACAATTTTGAAAAAAAAACCAATATGTTATACTTTTTGCTATAATAAATATCTAAAAAAAAAACCACATTTCTACATCAGTTTAGACCGATATGTATTCCTCTACATATTTTTGGTATAAAAAAAAATGCAATAAGCGTATATTAATTGGTTTGCGCAAAAGTTAGAGCGTCTACAAAATAGGGGATATATTTATGGCATTTTTATTATTATTTTTTCTTACTAGTAATGGTGGCGATCAGCGATTTTTAACGGGACTGTGACATTGCGGCGGACAGATCGGACACTTTTTTTGGGACCAGTGACATTTATACAGCGATCAGTGCTACACAAATGCACTGATTACTGTATAAATGGCAGGGGAAGGGGTTAACACTAGGGGGCGATCAAGGGGTTAAATGTTCCCTAGGGAGGTGTTTCTAACTGGGGGGGGGGACTTACAGGGAATAGAGAGAGATCGCTGTTCCTAATCACTAGGAACAGACGATCGCGCTGTACTCCCCTGACAGAATGGGGATCTGTCTGTTTACATTGACAGATCCCCGTTCTGCCCCCCTCTATGAAGCGGCCACCGGCGGACATCGCGGCCGCACGCATCAGCTCCCCCGCCATGCAGTCGGCACGCACGCGCCTGCTATATCTCTTAAAGGGGCCGCCGTACCGGTACGGCGATTTGCGGGAATGAGCTTGACCTGCTGCAGTATAATGACGGCGGCTGGTCGAGAAGTGGTTAAAGTGTCTCCTATGGATAGTAAAATTTACGTTGTTTGTTGCTGTTGCGCGGGCGTGCGCAATTTTAAAGTGTGACATGTTTGGTATCTATTTACTTGCCGTAATATCATCTTTTATATTTTACAAACAAATTGGGTTATGTATTGTGCTTTTTTGCATTAAATTTTTAAAAAAGTGTGTTTGAAAAAACACTGCACAAATACCATGTGACCTAAAAAATTGCACAACCCACCAGTTTATTCTCTAGGGCCCTGCTTTAAAAAAAATATATAAATGTTTGGGGGTTCTGAGTAGACATGTGCAATTCGTTTAGTTTAAAATTAGTTTTTTAACAAATTTTGACAAATTCATTAATTTTGAAATTTCCGAATTTTAAAATTTCCAAATTTCGGAAATTCAAAATTTCGGAAATTGGAAAATTTGGGAAATTGGAAAATTAGAAATTTGGGAAATTCGGAAATTCGAAATTTCAGAATTCAAAATTTCTGAAATTGGAAAATTTTGAAATTTCTGAAATTCTAAAATTCGAAATTAGGAAATTTGAAAATTCTAAAATTTGGAAATCCGAAAATAAGAATGAAAATTCGAAAGAATGAAGATTTGAAAACCCGAAAAACTGAAATAATAGCTAACTAATAATAACTATTAAATTATAGGTATTGGAATTTCCTTTCAAATTTGGCTGTTAGTGAACGTAACGAGTACGAATTTATCCGAAGTTACGAATTATCTGAAATAACGAATGCCGCATCTAAAAGAATGGAACGTAACGATCTAATAATAATAAATAACAATAATAATAATAAAATCTTTTTATTATTATTATTTATTATTAATTTGTTCCATTCCATTTGTTTAGATGCGGCATTCGTTATTTCAGATAATTCGTAACTTCGGATAAATTCGTACTCGTTACGTTCACTAACAGCCAAATTTGAAAGGAAATTGCAATACTTATAATTTAATAGTTATTATTAGTTAGTTATTATTTAGAATTTTACTGATTTTCTTTCTCTTTTTCAGGTTTTCTAATTTTTGGATTTTTGAACTTTCGAATTTCCGAATTTCGAATTTCATACACAATCATGCTTAATGGAACCCCAAACGCAGGTAGCAGTCGCGCGCCAACGTGCGTACTGCAAACACATGTGAGGCTCACTGCCGAAAGAGGTGTAGGACCTGCTTTGGCGTGTTTGTTGCGTGTTCAAGTGAATGGGCTGCCCTATGCTGTCACGTGACAAACACCCAAAAAAATGTGGCTTGACGCACAGGTGTGAATGGGGCTTAACAGCAAATAGCTTTTGAGGTGCGCAGTGATGATACGGAGCGAATATACCCAATATGTTTTGTCTTCCCCCTCCAGCTGTGCGGTGAGCAATGTGAAGAAAGTGTCTCTGGAGTTGGGTGGGAAATCTCCCCTTATCATCTTCACTGACTGCGACCTGGACAAGGCCGTCCGAATGGTGAGACTTTACCATATGAACAGAGCCAGCTGACACTGGGACAGTTGGGAGTCACCATACACGTTACAGTCTGGCCGTACAATTCCTGTACAATCAACCTTAGATCTGTGTAATAGGAGGAGCAACCTAAACTGTCCAATTTATATCCAATCAGGCAGATCCTTCCTTTATATCAGTGATTCTCAACCAGGGTTCCTCCAGAGGTTGCCAGGGGTTCCTTCAGCATTGGGCAATTTCTGCCTCTCAGATAAGTTCCCACTGACACCACCTCTGTAAAGACCATTCTTCCCACTGACCATCACACTAATGTATCAGGAGTTGTAGATTTCTAATTTTTAGCAGGGGTTCCCTGAGACCGGGTAACTATTTCAAGGGTTCCTCTGTGTTAAAAAAGTTGAGAAAGGCTGCTCGCTATAGAATTGTTTGTAGATCCAAAGGAAATTGTACAGTTGTATTGTAAAGTGTGTGGTGAGCTTTAGAGGAATTGTATAGACTTTCCAATTATTATTTTTTTTTTGTCATACTTGATAGTTTGATGTACATAATTGTATATGTGTTAACATATATATGTGTTATTTTACGTATGATTTGTTATCATATACAGTGGGGGGAAATAATTATTTGATCCCCTGCAGATTTTGTAGGGTTGCCCACTTACAAAGAAATGAAGGGTCTGTAATTTTTATCATAGGTGTATTTTAAATGATAGAGAGAGAATATCAACCAAAAATCCAGAAAAAAACACATAATATTAATGGAGTAACAGTTTCGTGAGTAAAATAAGTATTTGATCCCCAAGCAAAACATGCATTTGATCCTTCCAGTGACTCCTTTACAAATCTTATATCTGTATTCTCCTGTAGGGAATGAGTTCCGTCTTCTTCAACAAAGGGGAGAATTGCATTGCAGCCGGAAGACTGTTCGTAGAGTCGTCTATTTATGATGAGTTTGTGCGGAGAGTGGTGAGTGACAGCGATAATGACCCCTTAGAAGGGGTGAGTACAGGATTGGAAAGGAGATGCAGACAGTCGGGCTGGGCTTACACCATTGTGAATTGGATGCGGGTTCCCTCACTCTCCATCTTGAAGGATCCTATTGTATGCTTGCAGCTGCCGGCAGGAAGGAGAGGAGGAAAGCCGGAAGCACTGCGGTGGTAGGGGGGCACACCAGGGACCTGGGCAACAGGGGGAACCATATGGTACACAGGGAGGGTGATGGGTGTGTGTTGGTGGGGAAGGGGGGGGGCAATTACTGGAACCAATCCCCTGTATGGCTCTCTCTGCAGCAGCTGAAAGCCAACAGGAGGGAGAGGAGAAGAAGCCAGCTTTCAGCTGCTGCAGAGAGCCATACAGGGAATCGGTTTCAGTAATTGCACAGGGTATGGTGCACAGGGAGGGGGATCAGTGTGTGTTGGTGAGGGGGGCAGTTACTGGAACCAATCCCCTGTATGGCTCTCTCTGCAGCAGCTGAAAGCCAAACAGGAGGGAGAGGAGAAGAAGCCAGCTTTCAGCTGCAAAGAGCCATACAGGGGATCGGTTCCAGTAATTGCCAACCCCCCCACCGCCAATCACTCTCCCTGCCCACATCCAATCCACCCTGCTCTCCTGGGCCCTATACAGGAAGACCAGTGGTACCCCCTTATCCACGGCCCTGGATTCCCAATACATGTCTTCTCTTTCTAGGTTGAAGAGGTGAAGAAGATGAAGATCGGGGACCCTCTGGACAGGTCTACAGACCACGGCCCTCAGAATCACAAAGCTCATTTGGATAAACTCCTTGAATATTGCGAAACAGGCGTGAAAGAGGGAGCCACACTGGTATACGGAGGGAAGCAAGTTCCTAGACCAGGTACACTGATACCAGCTAATATAGTGGACCCAGCATCAGATATGCTTGCATGTATTCTCAGTATGTGTCACTGTAACGCACCCAGGTATTTATTACCTTTCACAGAAATCCCAGTGCCCCCCCCCCAATACTTTAATCTGCTTTTGTCTCCAGAAGAACAGAACCATCTTTGTTCAGACATCATCCAGGGTCACCATCTACTTCCTGGACTGAGATGTCGGCTCAGTGATGACCCAGCTATGTAAATCCTGGTGCTTGTGCAGTTCTTAGAAACATAGAAAAGTTACGGTAGAAAAAGACCAAGTAGTCCATCGAGTCTGCGTTTTTTTTATTTATTAATATATTTATTTATTTATTTTTTGTTTCTTGGCTGTGTTTACTAATGTCTGACACAGATTAGCCCCCTGCTGCAGCCTCTAACTGTGAATTTAAATGCATGTGGGGTATTTAAGAATACAACATTCAAACATTTCCATGGCCAGGCCTGACACATGAACTCCAAGGCTAAATTTACAAGTTATGCGCTGTGCTTGGGTGACCCCAAAAACAAAATTAATAATAACAAACTCTGTGCCTACTAGTGCGATGATATTAAATACAAATAATATGAATGTTGAATAAATAAACAAGGTGTGAAAAAGCAAGTGCTTGTTACACCATAAATTAGTGCTTAATAGTGATTGTTACACCATACATAGTGTCTTAATTAACATAAAAAGTGCTCAATATAAAGTATCCTGCTTTTTTAAATAATAAAAAAAATAATAAATAATAAATAATGAAAAAAAGTTCTCTTTGGCACTCTAAATAGTGCGTGCAAATAATGTCCAGCCGCGATAATAAAACAATGCGTGCAGGTGGTGTTCAGCTGTGACAACAATCCAACATCATGCCGAAGATATCCTGAGTGCTGCAAAACATGCTCCTGTGCTCCTTCGTGACCCCCTTAAGCTAATGTGCTCACCTCAGAGCGTGTGACTCAGCTTCTACCCTGAGTCCAAATATGCTTTGGAGCCACCTCTGGGCTCAGTCTCAGTGTCTGCTGCACTCCTCCAGCTGGAAACAATGTGGCTCCATACATATAAATGAAAAGGAAACTATATAGTGTAATATAGTCAAAATACTTTTATTAAAAGAAAACGTGCGTTGTGTTTTAACGCACTTGCGTTAAGATAGAGCATTGAAAACAGTGGACTGCTAATACACCAAAAGGTCCCAAAAGTTGGATGTGTCAGAAAATTTCGGCAATGATGCATTGCAACACACAAGTGTGCGCAGCCTATTGCATTAGGGTGTGCACCCCAAAATTCAAACACACATGCATGTGTGTGTCTACATAAATACTGTATATGGCCCTGGCACATTGATCTCCCTGCTGCCACACAAAGAGATAATGCTAATGCACACTAGGGCACATCCGGCACACCCTGTATCCATACCTATGGCAATACACTACGGTGTGTTGCAAGGTGTTGCAGAGCAGTGCAATGCATGTGCATTGCTTAATTACTTACCGCCTGGCCTATAGCAGAATGACGGCCGGGAACTGGTTCAGTTATCCTGACTGGACGTCACATGACGTCCAGCAGAATAACGAGCCAGCGCGCGCCCACGAGGGCGCGTAGCTCGGCGATCTGTGGTGTGGCGTGTCATTCTGACACACCGCAACTCCAATCTAAGTAAAGAGCCTCTGACAGAGACTCTTTACCATGTGATCAGCCGTGTCCAACCACAGCTGATCACGGTGTAAACCGGAAAAGCTGGTGTCACCTTTTCTTTTACTTGCGTTGACAGACACAAATAGAGGAGAGCCGATCAGCTGCTCTCCTGACAGGGGGGTCTGCATTGATTGATTATCAGTGCAGCCTCCCAACGATGCCCACCCATGGCCACCAGGGATGCCCACCCATGACCACCAGGTAAGCCCACTAGAGCCCCCCAGGGATGGCAATCCTTGCCCATTAGGGATGGCACTCTGTGCCCATCAGTGATGCCTGCCAGTGCCTCTTATCAGTGCTGCCTAACAGTACCATCTATTAGTGCTGCCCACCAGTGCCGCCTATACGTGCCCTCCAGTGCCACCTATCAGTACCCATCAGTGCCACCTATGAGTGCCCATCAGTGCCACCTATGGGTGCCTATCAGTGCCCATTAGTGCCACCTATGAGTGTCCATCAGTGTCACCTATGGGTGCCTATCAGTGCCCATCAGTGCTGCCTATGAGTGACCATTAGTGCTGCTTATCAGGGCTGCATATAAGTGCCACCACCAGTGCCAATCAGTACTGCCTCATCAATGCCCATCAGTGCTGCTTTTTAGTGCCACCTATCAGTGCTGCATAAAAGTGCCACCTCATCGGTGCCAATCAGTGCAGCGTCATCAGTGCCCATCAGTGAAGGAGAAAACGTACTTATTTACAAAGTTTTATAACAGAAATTAAGAAATTTTATTTATTTTTTCAAAATTTTTGTTCTTTTTTTATTTGTAGCGCAAAAAATAAAAACCCCAGAGGTGATCAAATACCACCAAAAGAAAACTCTATTTGTGGGGAAAAAAATGATTAAAATTTTGTTGTGGTACAGAATCTCACGACCGCGCAATCATCATTCAAAATGTCAGAGCGCTGAAAATTGAAATGAATGATGAAAATTGATCTGGGCAGGAAGGGGGGTATAAGTGCCCGGTATTGAAGTGGTTATATGCATTCGGATGCCATTCAAAATGAATGTAAGGTATATTGCGGTAATACGCAAGTTCCCACAATGGAAAGATGTAACTCGGCCCCCCAGGTGAACCTGTAACCTACAAAGGTAGGAGATGGCATTAATCACTTGTGTTTACAGGTTTAAGTTCCAGGGATACCACCCAATTCCATGTAACTTTCAACTCTCTTTATTCCCGTTTTTTAACCAGCAATTTGAACACCCTTTTGAACTGTTCAGTAATTGAGATTCTCTTTTTATGTTCAGAAGAATAACAAAACCAGTGGCGGTCGCTCATGTAGGGGCGAAGGGCGCTGCCCCCCACCCCCCAGCCTGAGGCTCTAATTGGCTTCAAAAAAGGGATGGGCTCGGGGCGCCCCCCCAAGAAAATGATGCAGCAGCCGCCACTGAACAAAGCCCTTCTTGAGATTTGCACTGGAGGATACTTTGTATTGAATGAGAGTCAATAGAATCCATTAATGAGTGTAGTTTACTAAATCCCCATTAGGTGGCAGTGTCTCACTGATTTATGTGATGGCTGTGTAGAGTGTAGACTGCTTGGACATTAAGGCCTGGTTCACACCTATGCAGGTTGCAGGTTGCATATTCCAGGTGCATTTTGCATTTTTCAATACACATTTTTAATCCATTGAAGTCTATGGAACCAAAAACCCAGAAAAAAGTCCCTGTCCCTTTCCATAAAATACACAGATGTGAACTACATCCATAGGAAACCATGTTATATGGACTGTAGTGTGTTTCTGCAAAACTGAAAACACACTAAAAAAATGCATAGGTGTGAACAGGCCTTAGCCCTAGAACAGGTGGCAGTTGCATATTGCTGCCTCTTCCTTTTCTCCAAATACAACCACAGAGGGAGTGTGCATGCTGGAACTTGCTATTCTACAGCATGGAACATTTAAAAAAAATGTTTTATCCCAAGTGGTTATATTTTGTCTATTGTATTGTATAGCATTGTCATCATAAAAGAGACCGAGCATTTGGATATATTTTTCATGTTAAGTCCATGCATGCAGTAATGTGTAACATGCTTAGGTATGTATTACCTCTTATAGAGTTTCCGGAAGGACGGTGTCATCTTTGTTCAGGCATCATCCAGGGTTATCATCTACTTCCTGGAAACCATGTAATCCTAGTCCCTGTGTACTTCTTGGCTGTGTTCACAAATGTCTGACACAGATCAGATCAAAGTTACAATATTGCTGATCACTGGGAGGGAGAGGAGACTGAGGAAATGCTTTCTCCTGCCTGCAGCAGACTGATGACCTCATCTCAGCCGAAGTAAAGGCATTAAATCGGAGCTCAATGATGACTTTTTAATGATAAGAGTTGAACCTTGTTTGATGGCACCCTATAGTGTAACATGTCAGGATTTTGTTCATGCAGATTGCCCCTTTAACATGTTTCAGACACTGGGGGCTGGAAGGGTACATCTGCAGCAAGATTTAGGAGAGGGGAGATTAGCAATGATGCCCCCTCCTTTATGTAGACTGGTGCAATGTATTACAGTACAATCACATGGACGGCTGGCGAGATAAGCGGCACGTGTAGTTCAGCTGTGTCTATAACTGATTGGCTGGAGCTAGGCTGTAGGAGCAGAATAGGTTTTTTTTGGCAGTCACTGGGCAGATATCTAATCTATCTCATGTACCTCCTCTGTGATCGACGTCTCTCCGAAAAATCTGGGTTCAATATCCCGGGATTCGCTCAGCGGGGCAGGATGAGTGTCCGTGTCTCTGTGCCAGGAGCGCCATCTGCTGCATTAATTCAGGAAGGGCAGAGGGTCACAGAGCAGCCGGGGACAGAATGTGTAATGTGCAGGGGAGGGGGGATGGGCTGATTGAAAGCTAATCTCCCTGCAGAGATCAGGTCACAGTTTATTCCAGCATAACATACAGCTAGTATAAGTACCTGAATCTGATTTCATATTACCCTCTTGGAATCCCCATGACTAGCAACACTCAGACTGGAAGAAGGAGAGGGAGTATTGGGAGCCAGCCCTGGCTCTGCTGGTTTGTTCGATGCAGGCCGGGGAGCTGTGAAAATGCGTAAGAGTTAGCCTAGCAGAGGGATGACATCATCTGTGTGCTTATCCAATCACATACAAGCAAAGGGGTGTGTCCTGGACCAGGCTGTACTGCTATACTGCACTGGGGGTCAGGAACGTTCTCTTCTGTCTGCTAGTGATGGTGGATCGAAAATCTAAATTACCAGAATTAGAAATTATTTGGTTGCTAATTATATAATTTATCTAATTATGTAATCTATTTATCTAATCTATCTAATTATCTAATCTATTTATCTAATTATCTGATCTATTTATCTAATATGTCTAATTATCTAATCTATCCAATTATCTAATCTAATTATCAATACTAGCTAATTATCTAATCTATTTAATTATCTAATCTAGTTATCTATCTATCTATCTATCTATCTATCTATCTATCTATCTATCTATCTATCTAATTATCTAATCTATTTATCCAATTATCTAATCTAGTTATCTATCTATCTATCTATCTATCTATCTATCTATCTATCTATCTATCTATCTAATTATCTATCTAATTATCTAATCTATTTATCCAATTATCTAATCTATCTAATTATCTAGTCTCATTATCAAATTTATCTAATCTATCTAATTATCAAATCAATCGAATCTATCTAATTATCAAATCTATCGAGTTCTCTAATCTATCTAATTATCTATCTAATCATCCAATTTATTTATCCAATTAACAAATCTATCTAATTATCTAATTATCTAACCTATTTATATAATTATCTAATCTATCTAATCTATTTATCGAATCTGCAAAAAAGGGGGTCCTAGTTACTTTGGTACCTCAAACCAGGGTGACACTGTAGGTACTCTCAAAAAATGTGCCAACGTCCCTATAATTTGTATATAGAAACTGTAAAATAATGAAAATGGGACTTTGAGGGCACATATGAAAAAGTAAAAATGTTTTTTAAGTTTTATTAGCTTGAAATTACAAAAATAGACATATTTAAAAACAGTACAAAATACGTATAGCAACCATGTTACAAACATATCAAGTGGGCTCTTCCCTGCATATATTGTCTACAACCCTATTAGTGATATATACAATCCAACATTCAGTTAAGGAAAGGAAAGGAAACTTCCCCGATAGGTAACAGTTGTGAATGTGGAGACGGAGTTGGGTTGAATTGCAGGTATGATGGTCCACTTATAAATGTTCCCTATGTGCTCAACATGTTTCGCGTTTTTAAACGCTTCTTCAGGAGCTAGAGGTAGTTCTGCTGAATGTATATGAAAAAGAATATAACGATAAGAACATAGACATTGTATATCAAAAAATCAAAACAAGGTATACATTGATAAGATACACATGGTAATAAGATCTCAGCCCCCTGTAATGATCCATGGAAAAAAACCCCATACAGGAACATGGTCTCCCAGGTGCCAACGGTACAACCTGGTGACTGGGGAGGCCATTTACAGAACAACTGTAGTGCCTGTGTGTGTGTGTGTATATATATATATATATATATATATATATATATATATATATATATATATATATATATATATATATATATATATATATAAATATAAATCAATATATATATATATATATATATATATATATATATATATATATATATATATATATATATATATATATATATAAATAGTTCATATATATAATAATACATTAATGGAGTATGTATATATATCCATGGAGGTTACCACCTCTATATAAAATATCTGAAAATAACCGTCCTAGCGTATTGCAATAACTATCAAAAATTATCAAAAATCTAACTGATGAGGAGTATATGCGGAGGAAAGCAAAAAATTTATTTTTTAGAGACTGTATGAAAAAATCAGATAAAATAAATAACCACTGACTCATAATTAATCTCTGTTGCCAGGTTGCTACAGATAAATATCTGAGCGAGTATATAGTATGTTAGGGGGGGGGGGCAGGGTCAGGAAATGACTGGCAGTGGTTAAAACATGTAAAATTAAATAAGTTAGCATAAATTTCAATATATAGCTTACCACCTGTAATTGAAAATACGGTTGCATTTGCAGCGATGTTGGTAATCAGGCAAGCAGTCGGTTATTTGCAAAGCAAGGGCTGGTTGTGTATATGGGACGTAGCGGAAGCCCCAGACAGGTCCCGGTCTCAAAAACTATAAACAGCCTTACAGATAAGTAATGGCTAAAACAGACCGTAATTCTGGTATAAAAGGATAACAATATAAGTTAGAGTTCGAAAGTGGCGCTGTAAATGTATAATCTATCAGCGTCTAGGCTGTATGTGGGCTTAGCTATGGTTGTTTAAGAGAGCATACGGGGTCCGGTATGGCCTCCGACTGGAGTAGCGTCCACTGACCAAACGGAGGCAACAGTGTGTCCTTAAATAGGATCCCCGACCGGAAGACGCCAGCTCGTGAGAGCGCATCGTCTCCCGGCCCGACTGCCGGCTACTGCGCATGCGCCAAGCACCGCCGCAGTCACGCAGTGGCCAAGTGACGCAAGAACGGCAGAAGAAAGGGATTCATCCACCGCGCACGCGCCAGACCAAGCGTAACAAAACGGCGGTGCCCGGCCAATGCCACAGCAGCAGAGGCGGGGATTGCCAAGGGGATCCGAAGATCCCCGTGTCCCCGTCAATCGCCGCACATCCGGTCGGAGAATCGAAATGGATGTGCGGCGCTATGCAGTAGAGTTCACCTAGGCAAAACCCATAATGCCCCCCGGGAGATCACGACCAAGGGAAATCGCCATGGAATCAAAACAAAGGGGGGAGAGAAGAGAACATCATAAATATATATAAACGAAAACAGTATCAAATTGTTATCTTAACTTGTAAACAGATTTTTATGAAAATATCTGATAATTGCATAAATATTAATAGTGTCAATATAAATGGCTTAGGTTAGGTTGATCTTAAATCTTGATATTGGTTAGAGATTACAGACTGAAATGTGGAACTATTCCCTAGGGTGATGTTTATGCGTATGTGTGCTATGGATAAGCTTAGGAGTTTTTTGCCTTGCGTCACTCGGCCACTGCGTGACTGCGGCGGCGCGTGGCGCATGCGCAGTAGCCGGCAGTCGGGACGGGAGACGATGCGCTCTCACGAGCTGGCGTCTTCCGGTCGGGGATCCTATTTAAGGACACACTGTTGCCTCCGTTTCGTCAGTGGACGCTACTCCACTTGGAGGCCATACCGGACCCCGTATTCTCTCTTAAACAACCATAGGTAAGCCCACATACAGCCTAGACACTGATAGATTATACATTTACAGCGCCACTTTCGAAATCTAACTTATATTGTTATCCTTTTATACCAGAATTACGGTCTGTTTTAGCCATTACTTATCTGTAAGGCTGTTTATAGTTTTTGAGACCGGGACCTGTCTGGGGCTTCCGCTACGTCCCATATACACAACCAGCCCTTGCTTTGCAAATAACCGACTGCTTGCCTGATTACCAACATCGCTGCAGATGCAACCGTATTTTCAATTACAGGTGGTAAGCTATATATTGAAATTTATGCTATCTTATTTAATTTTACATGTTTTAACCACTGCCAGTCATTTCCTGACCCTGCCCCCCTCTCTAACATACTATATACTCGCTCAGATATTTATCTGTAGCAACCTGGCAACAGAGATTTCTGATAGAGAAATTATGAGTCAGTGGTTATTTATTTTATCTGATTTTTTCATACATTCTCTATAAAAATTCATTTTTTGCTTTCCTCCACATATACTCCTCATCAGTTAGATTTTTCATAATTTTTGATAGTTATTGCAATACGCTAGGAGACCGGTTATTTTCAGATGATTTATATAGAGGTGGTAACCTCCATGGATATATACATACGCCATAAATGTATTATTATATATATATGGACTATTTTATATATATATATATATACACACACAGGCACTACAGTTGTTCCGTAAATGGCCTCCCCAGTCACCAGGTTGTACCGTTGGCACCTGGGAGACCATGTTCCTGTATGGGGGTTTTTTCCATGGATCATTACAGGGGGCTGAGATCTTATTACCATGTGTATCTTATCAATGTATACCTTGTTTTGATTTTTTGATATACAATGTCTATGTTCTTATCGTTATATTCTTTTTCATATAAATTCAGCAGAACTACCTCTAGCTCCTGAAGAAGCGTTTCAAAACGCGAAACATGTTGAGCACATAGGGAACATTTATAAGTGGACCATCATACCTGCAATTCAACCCAACTCCGTCTCCACATTCACAACTGTTACCTATCGGGGAAGTTTCCTTTCCTTTCCTTAACTGAATGTTGGATTGTATATATCACTAATAGGGTTGTAGACAATATATGCAGGGAAGAGCCCACTTGATATGTTTGTAACATGGTTGCTATACGTATTTTGTACTGTTTTTAATATGTCTATTTTTGTAATTTCAAGCTAATAAAACTTAAAAAACATTTTTACTTTTTAATAGTTTAACTACCCATGTGCCCTCAAAGTCCCATTTTCATTCGTTTCCAGTATCCATAGTTATCGAATCTATCTAATTCTTAAATCTATCTAATTATCTAATCTATCTATCAAATGTATCTATTTATCAAATTCATCTAATTATCAAATTTATCTAATTATCTAATCTATCTAATTATCTAATCTATTTATCTAATCTATTTATCTAATCTAATTATCGAATCTATCTAATTATCTAATCTAATTATCTAATTTATCTAATTTATCTAATCTAATTTATCTAATTATCTAATCTAATTTATCAAATTTATCTAATTATCAAATCTATCTAGTTCTCTAATCTATTTAATTATCTAATTATCTAATCTATTTATCCAATTATCGAATCTATCTAATTATCTAATCTATCTAATTATCTAATCTAATTATCTAATCTATCTAATTATCAAATGTATCTAATTTATCAAATTTATCTAATTATCTAATCTATCTATCTAAATATCTAATCTAATTATCGAATCAATTGAATCTAATTATCAAATCTATCTAATTATCTAATCGAATTATCTAATCTATCTAATTATCTAATCTAATTTATCAAATTTATCTAATTATCGAATCTATCTAGTTCTCAAATCTATCGAATTATCTATCCTATTTATCCAGTTAACTAATCTATCGAATTATCTATTCTATCTATCGAATTATCTATTCTATCTATCGAATTATCTATTCTATCTATCGAATTATCTATTCTATCTATCTAATTATCTAACCTATTTATCTAATTATCTAATCTATCTAATTATCTAATCTATTTATCTAATTTATCTAATTATGCAATCTATCCTATTATTAATTATGTAATAACCTATTTAATTATCTAATCTATCTAATTTTCTAATCTATCTAATTATCTAATCTATCTAGGGCTTTTTTTCTCAGAGAATAGGTGTGGGTACTTCCAACTTCTGAGTCACCCCTTGTCTCCGCCCCCTACCCACCTCTGAGCACCGTCCCTTAGTTCTACCCCCTACCCACCTCTCTGTACCGCCGCTTTTAAAGAATACACAACCAAGTATCGTTTTGTGGTGCAACGTAATTTGTATGGAATGTGTTAATAAAAAATAAATAAATAGATCCCCTGCAACCAGCAAAAATAGATCCCCCTCCCAACGATAGATCTGACCAGCAACAACAGATCCCCCTGGCAATAATAAATCCACCCCACTATAGACCACCAGCAGCAACAATAGATCCCCCAATGACTTCAATACACTTCCTCAGCAACAATAGATCTCTTAGCAGCCAGCATTAATAAATCCTCAGCAACGAGCAACAGCAGACCCCTCCCTCTCCTGTAAATCCCTCCCAGTAACCATTGATTCCCAAGCAACAAAAGACCCCCCCCAACAACCATAGACTTGCCCAGCAACAATTGATACCTCCCAACAACAATCGATCCCCCAGCAGTCAGCATCAATAGACCCTCCAGCACCCTTTGTCATTACATACATTCAGTGCTGGATATGCTGGAGGTGCCAGAACTGTGTTCCCCCACATGCCTGCTAAGCCCTGAATCTATCTATTTATATATCTATTTATCTATCTATTTATCTATTTATCTATCTATCTATCTATCTATCTCCACTGTCTCCAAAAGAAAATGGCTAGAGTTCCACTTTAAAGGTGCCATCATATACGTCTTAGATTTGCAATCTGAGCTCCGGCTGTCCCCTCTCCGAATTCTGCAACCCAATGCAGTGCATTTCTCAGCTGCTGAGACACATTTGCATAGTTTGATATTGAGAGGGGAGGGCAGAGTTTAGAGTTGGGGTAAAAAATGGAGATCCCCTGCATTGCACTATCTGGGAGCTCCCAGCGACTCTGCATCAGTCTGGAGGGCCCCGCTCAGCTGCATTGTGTAATGTAAGCTCTGAGTAGAGACAGGTTGGCAGTGTAGTCTGCGCTGGGCCTCAATAGGATATGGAGACTCCTGCCATTGCTATCTTGACCTATTCCTTTTGACTTTTTTTTTTTTTTAGGTTTCTTCCTTGAACCGACAATATTTACAGACGTCACTGATGAGATGTTCATCGCTAAAGAAGAGTCTTTTGGCCCAGTGATGATAATATCCAAATTTGAAGATGGGTAAGGGCAGCTGTGTCACTTGTCTGCTGAGGGGGAGGTAGTTATTTAGTCATGCCTGCTGAAGCCCCGGTGTGAATGTTGGACCGCCATTAAAAAACATGGGGCCCCGTACAGCTTACCTGATAGACCCCCTCCCTGGAGTCTGCCCATACATTTTAACACCCTCCTCCTCCATCAGTGTCTTTTCATAAACTTGAAGCAACTCCCCTCCCCCATCCGGAATGTCTCCCCCCACCGTCAATTTGAGTGTTGCCCCAAAACTTTAGTTGCCCCCTCTCCGCCCAGTGTTTCCCCATAAACTTTAAGTGCCCCCCCCCCTTCACCAAGTGTTTTCCTATAAACTTTAAGTGATCCCCACCCAGTGCTGCACTATCCTCACACACGTGCAAAATACATGCCAAAAATGATCAATTAACCCCACCCCAATACATTTTGCACCACTATTTATCCAATACAATCTTTTAGAGCAGCCATTCTCAGCCAGGGTTCCATGGAACCCTGAGGTTCCATTCAGAGGTTCCTAGAGCTGTGGTTGATTGACCTCCCATCTGATGGTGTCTGCATATTTCCAGGGCCAACAACCCTTGGCAGAGCCAGTGGCATGACACCAATGCTCTTTTTTACTATCTGTGAGAGGGGACATTCTGACCACAATATAAGCAAGGTTATCTTCCCACTGACCCCCAAAAAATTGGTTTTAGTAGGGGTTCCCCAAGACCTTAAAATTCATTCAAGGGTCTCTCTAGACCAGCAATTCTCAACTAGGGTTCCTCCATAGGTTGCTAGTGTTTCCTTGACCTGTAGCTGATTGACCCTCCCAAATGATGATGCCTGCATAGTTCCAAGGTCAATGCTACTTGGTAATTTCAGCGGCATGACACCAGTGATCTTTTTTAGCTAAGGGGGACATCCTGTCTACAATCTAGAGGAGGCATCTTCCCACTGACCTCTGATGAATTGGTTTTAGCAGGAGTTCCTGAGATCTCAGGGGAAACCTATTTCATGTTCCTCTAGGGCAGTCATTCTCAACCAGGGTTCCATGGAAACTTGGGGTTCCTCCAGAGGTTACTAGGGGTTCCTTGAGCTATGGCTGATTGACCTCCTATCTAATGATGCCTGCATAGTTTTAGGGCCAATGTCACTCGGGAGAGCCAGTGATATTACGCCAGTGATCTTTTTACCTGTCTATAAGGGGCATTCTTGCCACTGGCTACCAATGTTAAGGGCCTTTTTTCCCATTGACCATTCCTTGGGGCCTGGAAAAACATTTTAAGGGTTCCTCTGGAATAAAAAAAGGTTGAGAGTTGCCGATTTAGAGGTTCAATGATAAGTTTGGTAAAATAGTAAAGGGTCAGCCCACCCTAAAGCAATATTTTAATTATAGGTGGACCATGTGCACTGAGCGCCCACAGCAGCCAATCCAAATATATGTTTTGTTACTTGGAGTGGGCTAACTAATGAAAGCTGATTTCTGATTGGACACTGAATGCGCCTTCTGTCCTTTTGTTATACATGACCACCAGGCATCTAACTGACGGTGCGTTCTGATTTTTAGAGACATTGATGGTGTTCTGAAGCGGGCCAACGACACGGAGTACGGCTTGGCGTCGGGCGTGTTCACCAAGGACATCAACAAAGCTCTGTACGTCAGCGAGAAGCTCCAGGCCGGCACAGTGTTCGTCAACACGTACAATAAAACAGACGTCGCTGCTCCATTTGGAGGCTTCAAGCAGTCGGGATTTGGCAAAGATCTAGGTGAGAATAAACATGGTTCTATAATGTATACAAGCAATGGACAGAAAATGGAAACTCTGTCTCTGCAGCAGACATCAGGCCACCTCGGCCCTTAGTATATAACTATAGCTCTGAAATCAGCAAAACTCATGCTCCTTGCTGATTGGGGAACTCTTGCTTTTACTTACTAGGGGGCGTTTCTGACCTCTGCAGAGAGACCACTGCTTTCACACAGGGAACAAGGGTCCTTCTGTGCAGCATGCTGGCTGGGGACAGGCTTTTTTTTTTACACCTGGAATGTATTAAGCCTACTTATTTGGGCTTTAAAGTTTTTAGTGTCAAATATGTTTTTATTAACAATATCAAAGAATATTTATACACAAACATTGGTAGTCAGTTATTGATGATAAAGACATCATTGAATATTTCTTAGTCCAGTGTAGAATGTTTGGTTAAATCTTGCGTGAAAGGGGACTATCATCAACCGGCAATATGAGATAGTAATAAACTGTCTATAAAGACCCATAAATTAGTCTAGGAGAGACTGTAATCACTGACTATAAGGACATATCAGAGTTCAGAAAAGCAAGGAGAAAGAAAAGAAAAGTGGAAGGAAAAAAGAAAAGAGGGATAGGATACCGGGGAAGGGAAGGGGCGTGGAGCAGACCTTGGCACGGCAGTATATGCAAGAAGTATTAAAGATGAGCAATTGTGTCTAATCTCGAGTGGTCAATAAAGTTTTCAAGGCGTCTGATGTTGAGTATTCAATCCAAATAAGCCATAGAGTTTTGAATTTATCAAAAGTATCATTATCCAAGGCTAACCTTTCCTCCATGCGCATAATGTCATTCATTGTCGTCACCCATAAAGTAAGTGGGGGTTTTCCAAAATAAGGGTATGATCTGCCTGGCAGCCGATAAAAAAAGCGTAAAAGGGAGCGTTTCTGTGAAGTGATGGAACCAGGAAGCATGGACAGTAATGCAATTTCTGGGGAGGGTGGCAGGGGTTGATCATAGAGACTACTGTAAATGGAGAAAACCTGGGACCAAAGTGGTTGAATAGGTGGGCAGTCCCACCATATATGTAGGTAGCTTCCATCTTCTGAGCCACACCTCCAACAGGAGGATGGGACCGAAGGGAAAATTTTGTTGAGGGATTGGGGGTCCTTGTACCATCGGGAAAGAAGCTTAAAATTTTTTTCCTGTGTATAACAGGAAATTGAGGATTTATGCGTAAAGTAATATGATTTTTGCCAATCCTCCGAATGAAGTTCCCTTCCCAGTTCCGTGGCCCACTTCTTGGTGTATGAGGGGGGCCGGTTATGTAGTAGTGTGATTTGTATCGTGTATAGGGTGGAAAGTAAATGCCTGGGGGTTTCCACGAGGGAACATAGTTCAAATTCCGTTAGGGGTCTGTGGATTTTAGATGTGGAGAACAGGTCGGAGCAATAGGAGGATATACGGAGAGCTGTGAGCCAATTACCTTGTGTATTTGGAAGGATGGGTGCACCAGAGGTAGGGCTTACAAATGATCTCGCTACGGGCTATATAGAGCGGGAGTATGGGCCGATTGTGGTAGAGCCTTCATCCTGAGGGAGTGCGGGGTGGTCAAATAGGGAAGTGAGCGGAGAAGGGTCTGAGGATAGGAGGGTCTGTATGCCTTTCTTGTACCAATAATGTAAAGCTGCAATCGTCAGTGGGGAAGTAGAGGAGAGTAAATGTAAATGTCGTCCAAAGCAAGGCCCTGAGATCTAAAGTGGCTAGATCCTGTTCCACCATGGTGGATGCTTTGGGGAAAGGGCGAGGGAACCATTCTAGGACCCGGGATAACAGTGCAGCTCTATGGTACTGCTCATAGTCAGGTAGGTCCACCCCGCCTTGTATTTTGGGATATGTGAGTAAGTTGTGACGAATGCGGGACATGACACTTTGCCATATGAATCTTATGGACATAGAACAAAGAGACGTGAAAAAGTGTTTAGGGACCAGGATAGGAACGGTTTGAAATAAATATAGTAATTTTGGCAGGGTGTCCATTTTCAATGTATTAATGCGCCCAAACCACGGTAATGTGGAGGGGTTCCATGAATCTAATTCCTTCCTAAACCTGGTTAAAAGGGGTATATAATTTAAAGTATAGAGATCAGAAAGATTGGCAGGAATTGTGATCCCTAGATAAGAGATGCCCCTGGAACCCCATTGGAAGGGAAAATTAGTCTGTAGTTGGGTAAGGGTGGTACTGGGTAATGATATGTTTAAGGCCTCAGTCTTAGACATGTTCAGTTTGAAGTTGCTAAACTGTCCAAATCTACGAAATTCGTACATCAAGGAGGGCAGAGTAGTATGAGGTTGTTGTATATAGACTAGTAAATCATCTGCGTAAAGCGAGAGTTTGTGTTGAGATGAGGGTGTCTGAATTCCTACTATAGAGGTGTTTTGTCTAATGGCTTGGGCTAGGTGTTCGATCACTAAAACAAAAAGAAGGGGAGACAGGGGGCAGCCCTGTTGTGTGCCGTTTGAAATCTGGAATGAAGCGGAGGAGGAACCATTGACCAGAACTGACGCTGAGGGACGTGAGTATAGGGCCATGACCCTAGAGACAAAAGTAGAACCAAGGCCTATCTGTTGTAAAGAGAGGCGTAAAAAGTCCCAATTGACCCGGTCAAAGGCCTTCTCGGCATCAAACGAGAGCAGGCAAGCTTTTAGGTTGTGT
The DNA here is from genome assembly GCA_037952835.1 of Lithobates septentrionalis. Classification (NCBI taxonomy): domain Eukaryota; kingdom Metazoa; phylum Chordata; class Amphibia; order Anura; family Ranidae; genus Lithobates; species Lithobates septentrionalis. The sequence continues at coordinate 967,220 of JBBDGP010002410.1, forward strand.
TTTCGGATATAGGAAATGAGGTGAATAGTTTTCGTGGTATTGTCCCTAGCTTCTCGGCCAGGGACAAATCCCACCTGGTCTCTATGTATTAGAGAAGGTAGAGTAGGAGATAGGCGGTTGGCCAGGACCTTGGCGTAGAGCTTAATATCCAGGTTAAGGAGTGAAATGGGGCGATAACTGCTGCATTGAGAGGGGTCTTTACCAGGTTTGTGTATTACTGAAATATTAGCTGCTAGGAGGTCTCTAGAGGGAAGATGGGTATCGTCTATAGAGTTAAACACGCTAGTTAGTAATGGGGTCAGATGTTGGGCAAAGTATTTATAGAATCTCGGGGAGAACCCATCGGGGCCAGGGCATTTACCATTTTTCAGGCTGTTAATAGCGGCGGTGAATTCCTCTGTTGTAAGGGGGTCGTCCATGGCAGCTGTCTGTTCAGGGTCTAGATGTGGTAGAGCTGTGTCAGAGATGTAGTCCTGCATGGAGGATAGGTGTGTGTCGTTAGTAGGGGTCGTCCCGTTTGGAGTGTGGAGGTTGTATAAGTTTGAGTAGTATTGTTTAAATGCGTCAGAAATGCCATTGGGATTATTAATTTTTCGTTGGTCATGTACAGATTTGTGGAATAGGTCGGCGTGGGGGGCGAGGATGGAGAACTCTCGCGAGGTGTTGTCCACATTTGTTAGCTAGAGTGTAATGTCGGTTGCGTCCTTGATCTCTGGCTATAAGGGAATTAGCATTGAGTAAACGGAGCAGGTCTCTGCGTGCATTAGATAGGTCGGTATATGTTGCAGGGTCTAAGTCTCGCTTATGTGTAACTTCAAGCGTTTTAATCAGAGATAAGAGACGCGAGATATCGGCCGTTCTGGCTTTTTTTAGCCGAGAGCCATGCTGGATTAGTGTCCCTCTGATTACACATTTCAGAGCTTCCCATTTAATAAGGGGATTAGTATAATCTTGGCGGTGATCTGTAATGAAGTCACTAATCGTTTTTTCAACTGCTGCAACACATACCGAGTCAGTCAGTAGATTGTCATTAAGTCGCCACGAGGACCGGGTGCGTGATTTTGGTGGATGGGCTAGGTTGAGGTGTACGGGTGCGTGGTCCGACCATAGGATATTTCCTATGGAGGCCTTGAGTGGTATGTCTAGTAATGATTGGGAGATTAAAAAGTAATCGATACGGCTATAGGATTTATGGGCTACTGAGTAACAACTGTAGTCTCTCTCTAGGGGATGTTGTATCCTCCATATGTCTATGAGCTGTGCCGAGTGTAAAAGGGATTTTATGTGTGTGAGAGTCGTGTGGGACATAGCTGACTTACCCGAAGAAGTGTCCACGGCTGGAGAAAGAGTTGTGTTGAGGTCACCACCTAAAATGACACAAGGACCCCCAAATGATAGTAATTTGTTTAGAACCTTGGACAGAAAGTTCCCCTGATCCTGGTTTGGTCCATAGACATTAGCCACTGTAAAGACAGAAGAATTAAATTTAAGTTTGAGGAATAAATAACGCCCTAGCGGGTCTATCAGGGAATCTAAGACTTCTGGGTGGAATGATTTATGAAAAGCTATAGACACCCCTTTGGATTTTGCATGAGGGTTCGTACTGTGGAACCATTGGGGAAAGTGAGGGTTTTTGAGGGATGGAATCTCTGAACCCCGGAAATGCGTGTAGAAGCAGGATTTTAGTTTTAGTCTTATGAAAGTGGTATAACACCTGGCTTCTTTTTTCGGGGGTATTGAAGCCTCTACAATTATAGGACGATAGAGTTAAATGCTCAAGTGAAGACATAGTGGGAATGAGGAGAGGTAACAGCATATGTTAATAGCATCCGCGCCGAGGTCCATCCAGCCCAAGGATAGGGGAGTAAAGTGAGTGGGTAGGTAGGGGAAGAAGAGAGAGTGGGAAAGGAAAGAGAAAAAGGGAGGGAGAAAGTGAGAAAGAGAAATAGGTAAGAAAGTAAGCCACTAGGTGGCAGCATTAGGTAATCTTTTGAATGTAGAAACATTTCTGTAAAGTGCTTATGAACTAGCATCAATAAAGTGCGCAAACAGGCACTACAAGTCCTAAGGGGGGGAATGTGGTTAGCACCTAGAGCGCCTCCCGGTCCCAAGGTCCACGGGGGGAGTAAAAGCTGGTGAAAACATTATATAACCATCAATTTGTTGTCATAAGGTAACATGGTAAGAACATATAAGTAACGACCTGTTACATATAACGGGTGTACCCCCACTCCCTCCCAAACATATCAGAAAAAAAAGAAGAAAAACATGTAAGCAGTGCTATAAGGCTTTCGCATATTAAATCGTAGTTAAGAGCGAGTTCCTATATGGGTGGGGGGGATAAGTCATAATTATAGAACCCATCCGCCCCAGCCTTGTCCCCACTAAAGAGAAAAAAATAAAAAAGAACACACAAAAAAAACAGTAGATAATAATAGAGAAAAATGGTGAAAGGATCGTCCTGAAAAGGACATCCAGCTAGGATAATGTGGGGGGACAAAAAGGCATCTGTAAAAATGCTGGTGCGAAAAAAGTAAAAAAAAAAAAAAAAAAGGAACAAAAAAGGGAGGGGGAGGGGGGGGGGGTGCTGGATCTGTAACACTGCTAATGTAGTAGACAGGTAGGTAGTCCAGGGAGTTCTTTACCACTTAAAAGTGGTTCAAGGGTAGACGGCCTGCACCGCTTTCCTATTCTTTCCTTCTTTGAGGGGAAGGAAAAAAAAAAAGGAGAGAAGAGATCAAAAAGAAAACAGGAAAACAATATAATAGTCACGGTGGCAGGGTAAAGATGTGGTGTCTGCAGGGTCTAGAGACCGGTCAGCCGTCTGGAGACTTCTGAGGGGAACTTCTGGGTCGCTTGTTCTTGTTCGCTTTTTGCCATTGTGTGTGGAATGGAAGTCCCGGAGTAGCAGAAGGAAGAGGCCAGTCTGGCAGGGAGATCTGGGGTAGCTCCAGGGTGCTCGGGAACCTTGGTAGATCTCCTAATGTGCGGAAAAGGGCCGTTTTGCCTTCATGATGAACCCGTAATTGAAAAGGGAATCGCCATTGATATTTGATCTTTCTTTCCTGGAGGACAGATGTAATCGGTTTAAGTGCACGCCGCATGGCCAGAGTTTGGCGCGACAGGTCAGGCAGCAGCATTACTGGGGTGTCATTCAGCCGAATGGAGTCCTGTGTGCTGGCTGCTTTCATGATCTCCTCTTTAACTTTATAAAAGTGCACCCTGCAGAGCGTGTCCCGAACAAAAGAGGAATCAGAACTACGCGGGCCTGAGGTTCTGTGAACTCTGTCCAGCTCAATAGGGGTATCTTTGGGTTGCTGTAGGATTTGGTTAAATATGGCAGTGACTGCTCCATGTAAATCATTGTGATCTATCGCTTCTGGTATGCCACGGATTCTAATATTGTTCCGTCTGCTACGGTTTTCGATGTCATCTTGGTGGTACATGAGCTGTTGCAGTATGTTAGTGTGGGTATTAAGGATCTCTTCATGGGACTGTAATGTATTGCACATACCGTCAGTGGTATTTTCTACATCCTCCATTCTAGTCCCTAGATCCCTCTTGAGCTCAGCAATCTCTTTCCTGTATGACTTCTCCATGCGGGAGACATAATGTTCAAAGTCAGTTTTAGTAGGTAAAGAGCGGAGGTAGGCATGCATGGATCGCATCTGCGCCTCCATGTCCCATCCGTCCCCGGAGCACAGGGAGGCCTGGGAGAGGCTTTGGGGGCTGTGTGGATGGTATAGTGGGGGTTCCAGATCCGTGAGGGAGACTGAGCGGCTTCTGGATCGTACCTGTTCGGCGTCTGCATGTGATGAGCAGGCCGGAGACGGAGGCGCCGCCGCCATCTTGGAGGCTCTCTGGCTCTGGTAGGCCGCGGAGGAACGGGTCACAAAGTTCCCCAAATCGCTCTGTGTCCGGTCACCGGCGGGCTTCGAGTGGTCCCTGGGCTTTCCTTTACCCATCTGGACAGTCTTGGCGGCTGGATGGGTGATGGTAGAGGAGATAGGGCCCCGTGGAGATCGCCAGGACCGGGAGCTGCCGCGATGTGCGTCCTACAGCTCCATGCGCCAAGCCACGCCCCCTTTAAAGTTTTTAAAAGTGAAGTCTGCCATTTTAAATGTTTAAGGTGCATCGTGACAATAAGTGCTAAAATGCGTGCGTTCATATACTTTGCAACAACACATGACAGTACACTTGCTCTATGTGTGCAGCGTTGCAGTTCCATACATTGTGAATGGCTTCCCAACACATTGTAAGGTAGATTGCAACACCACTGTATGGCAGTGCACCGCAATGAACCTACCATGTGTTTTGCAATGCACTGCATTGTTAAAAAAGGGTCTGGTGCAGGGGCGTATCATACAGGGATCACAGGGGTCCCCATTGCGACCTGGCACCCTGCTACGCCTAGATAGGAGGGCTGCATCTTGTAGAGGAACCAATCCCTCCAAGCAGGCGCTGAATGCCCGCTTCCCCTTCCGCAGACATTCAACAGCTGCAGGAGGGTAATGGAGGGCATCAATTCCTCCACATGCCGGTCCCGCTGCCTCCCTATCCCTGTGCTGCTGCCCCCAGGCCCCTGTGTCCTTTCCTGCCTCCTTACAGCACTGCCAGGTTTCCCCCTCCCACCTCTCGCCAGCTGCTGCAGGGAATCTGACAGGATGGAGAGCAGGGAAGGGGCCGATAAATGTGTCATTTAACAGCCCCTTCCTTGTCTTAATGAATCTGTACTGATCACTTACTCTGTTTTTCCCCAAAGCCCCCTAACGGGGGGGTCCTAAAAAAATGTAAACCATAAAAAAAAATTGTAAAAAAATAAATAATAACATAAAAGGGTAAAAAATTATTTAAAAAATAAAACAACCAAAATAAAAAAACTACGGAACTACCAGGGTCGCAAAGGTCGCACTTGCGGCTGGGTTGTGGAGTTCCGCCACCGTGGGGGGTAGATGTGTTGTTTAGCGGCCCCTTCCTTGTCCTAATAAAGTCAGTTATTTTTTTTTTTATTTTATTCATTCATAGCTGGGGCATACTAAACTGTGTTTACTATGCCTCTTTTTTTTTTTTTTTTTTTTGAATGAACGGAAAGCTCTGTACAGAGCTATTCCTGTTCATTCATTCTGTGTAGCTGAGGCTGCAGAGAAAAGGACTGATGAATCTGTCCTCAGTCCCTTTCTCTGTCTCAAAAGTGAGACATAAGGGGTCTGTTTAGACCCCTGATATTTCATCAGGTGTCCTAGTTTTTTTTTTTTAAATTCAATTGTAAAAAAAAAATTAAATGGTTACAAAAAACAAAAAAAAAAAAAAACTACTGACACCATTCGCGGAAGGTGGCCCACTGTGGGACCGTAATAAATGGTCCAGCAATGGGCGTAAAGGGCCCCAGGATCATCGGAAAGGGGCCCTTCATGATTTCTTGCGTCGGGGCCCTGAAGGTTCTAGCTACGCCTCTGGTCCAGTGCATACATTCACCGGCAAAATATAAGCAGATTAAACTTCGTTCTGGGAAGAAACCATCATATACAAAGGGAAAGCATACAAACTCCATGCAACCTGGGGGGAGGGGGGGGCAACAGAATGCAGGACCATAGAACTGATGCACCTTTTGGTTTTGTTTCAGGCCAAGAAGCATTAAATGAATATCTAAAGACAAAAGCTGTGACCATTGAGTACTAGAAGGATGGTGATTTACACAACAGACTGGAGATGCTGTTTCTGGAGGGACATAAAGGGGTGACAACGGAATGCTGCATTATAAAGAGCTAAAGTCCTCGTCGTTGTGAAGACCTCCTTCTTGCTGTAACAAATGAACGTTCTTTTTATGAACCTTCTCCTCTGTCCGGACTCTCCGCCACCTTTTTGTTTTCGCAGATAAAGGCGAACTGAATTTCTCGATCTCTTCAGAGCTGATATAATTTAGTTTGCTTCATTAACAGACTGTCTCAGGGACAAGATTACGGCCAAATTAAATTATAAATGAGATTTTATTATGTGTGGATGAATGCAATCGTTTCATGAGGCAGAAGATATATTAAAGCAGAAATCCAACCATAAATAATAGACATGTGCACTGGTAAAAAAATGTGTTTGTTTTTGTTTTATACGCTTTTTTTTTGTTTTTTTTTTAGTTTTTCGTGTCATTTGTTATGATCACAATTCGTAAATTCGTATATATTATATTATCATACGTTTTACGAACGTACATTTGTACGTTTGTAAATTCGAAAAATCGAAAAGCTGAAAATAAGAAAGCAAATCCAAAAATTTGAAATAATAACTAACTATTAAATTATAGGTATTGGAATTTCCTTTCAGATTTGGCTGTTAGTGAACGTAACGAATACGAATTTATCTGAAGTTACGAATTAGCAGAAATAACGAATGCCGCATCTAAACAAATGAACGAATCAATAATAATAAAACGTTTTTATTATTATTGTTATTTATTATTAGTTCCATTCCATTTGTTTAGATATGGCATTCGGAAATTTGGATAATTCATAACTTTGGATAAATTCGTATTCGCTCCGTTCACTAACAGCCAAATTTGTAAGGAAATTCCAATACCTATAATTTAATAGTTGTTATTTCAGATTTTCGAGTTTTCGCATTTTTGAATTTACAATTTACATTTCACGAATTACTGAATTTACGACTTTTCAAATATTCAAATTTACGAATATTTGGAAAAATTACAATTTTTCGTTAATTTGGATGTTTCAGAATTAACAAATTTGTCGAAATTCGTTAAAGGAATTCAGATCAAAACGAATTGCACATGTCTAATAAATAACTAGATTAAAATGAAAAGCCCAAAAATAGATAAAATGAACTGGAAACCTTTGTTGCAATATTCTCTTTTCAATCCAGAACTCTGCCCAGCTGCACTTCTTTTCCACCACTAGATGTCCTCAGTCTGATGGCCAGAATTATTCAACCTGCACTAGCTCCCAGCCAGTGACTGGACAGTGAAAGGAGAAGCAGTGCAGTGATCTCATCTCTCTTTCACTCTGCTCTCTCCTATCAGCATGCTTCTTGTAAACACATGAACGGATTGGCTCCTTATGCTGCTTCTCTTTCCCTCAGGCTAAGCTTTGCTATACAGGGACTGATACCAGCTCAGTTTCAGGCAGTTACACTGCTTGCAGTTTAAACAACATTTAATGATGTTTTATGAATACAGAACTGCATCAGTTGGTGTCTAATATATCCGCCTGGAGTTCAGCTTTAAAAAAAAGTCGGTCTAGAGCTATTGTCCACTATTCCCACTAATCACTTTGTTGCCTTCTTACACCTAATACATCAGCTAACACAAAGCTATAAGCAACACAGCCACTCACCTTCTGTGTGTCGGAACGTTTCATACAAAGCTGTAAATAAATGTACATCTCATACACAATAAGTTTTGATCACAAAGCTTTACTGCACACTTTTCAGGCTTTCATTTTATTCAGCTGAAAATAACTGTCACTTTTTTTTTTTAAAGGATCCTTATGTTAATGTATTAGATTTGTGCACTGAGCCTTAAATACAATTTTTTTTTTTCAGGTTTAGAGGTCCACTGAAGCTCCGTACACATAGGAGCCTATTTATAAAAGAAAATTGCTGTGCGAACGTCTCAAGCTTTCACACAGCTGCTGCGAATAATCCTTGTGGCCACTAGATGGAGCTGACGATCTTGAAACGTAAACATCGTACATGTTTACGTTTCAAGATTGTCAGCTCCACCTAGTGGCCACAAGGCGGTACTTTCTTAAAAATACCCCAATCAGGAAATAACTACATTATGGCCACTAGATAGAGCTGTTGAACATATAAAGTAAACATAATACACAATGGGGGTTATTTGTGATGGCTGTGCTAATGCTTGAAACATTCTCACAGCAATGTTTTTTCATACACGGACCCACACCTTCTATACCAATGAAGAAGAACCATGGAAAGAAGGAAACTTTTTTTTTTATATTTTTATTACTAATGGAAACTTGATGGAAAACACATGATCACACAATGTGGAAGTGTACTTAGACAAGTATCGGGCACTTCTAATTACACCTGTTCCCCTACCAGGACCTGAGAAAATATTATCTGTTAGTGCCCAGTGAGGACCAGCTTGGAAAACACTGATCTGCTCTATCAGATTTGATCGTTTTCCTATTTCTATCTGTTTTCTACGTGGCTGTGTAAAATTCATAAATAAATCACTTTATAAGGAATGTCAAAGTGGTGTCCATTTCTACTTTTGGATATAGCTCCAGTCAATGTATGGCAGGTTAGCCATGGAACACCTTTGAGCTCTGCGTTAAATAAATATTAAATTAAATTAAATATAGTGTAAACATTGAATACGCTATATTACCAAAAGTATTGGGACACCTGCCTTTACGCGCACATGAACTTTAATGGCATCCCAGTCTTAGTCCGTAGGGTTCAATATTGAGTTGGCCCACCCTTTGCAGCTATAACAGCTTCATCTCTTCTGGGAAGGCCGTCCACAAGGTTTAGGAGTGTGTCTATGGGAATGTTTGACCATTCTTCCAGAAGTGCATTTGTGAGGTGATGTCAGGTATTGATATGGTTGAGAAGACCTGACTCGCAGTCTCCGCTCTAATTCATCACAAAGGTGATCTATGGGGTTGAGGTCAGGACTCTGTGCAGGCCAGTCAAGTTCCTCCACCCCAAACTCGATCATCCATGTCTTTATGGACCTTGCTTTTTGCACTGGTGTGCAGTCATGTTGGAACAGGAAGGGGCCATCCCCAAACTGTTCCCACAAAGTTGGGAGCATGAAATTGTCCAAAATGTCTTGGTATGCTGACGCCTTAAGAGTTACCTTCACTGCAACTAAGGGGCCAAGCCCAACCCCTGAAAAACAACCCCCACACCATAATCCCCCCTCCACCAAATGATTTGGAGCAGTGCACGAAGCAAGGTCCATAAAGAATTGGATGGATGAGATTTGGGGGGGAGGAACTTGACTGGCCTGCACAGAGTCCTGACCTCAACCCGTTAGAACACCTTTGGTATGAATTAGAGCGGAGACTGCGAGCCAGGCCTTCTGGTCCAACATCATTGCCTGACCTCACAAATGCGCTTCTGGAAGAATGGTCAAACATTCCCATAGACACACTCCTAAACCTTGTGGACAGCCTTCCCTGAAGAGTTGAAGCTGTTATAGCTGCAAAGGGCGGAGCCAACTCAATATTGAACCCTACGGACTAAGACTGGGATGGCATTAAAGTTCATGTGCGTGTAAAAGCAGGCGTCCCAATAATTTTGGTATTATAGTGTATATAGTTAATCTACCCACATGGCTTCTCCCCACAACACTGCTGATGACAATGATTTTTGAAACTATGCATCGCTTGCGGCACTTCCAACTTCAATGGGCTGTGTTTTATAAATTCAGCCACTAGAGGGTGCTAGGGCATACTATAAGTACATCAGCAACAATAGGAGACATTGGGGGTTATTTACTAAAGCAAAATCCACTTTGCACTGAAAGTGCACTTGGAAGTAAAGTCACTGTAGATCCGAGGGGGACATGCATGGAAAAAAAAACCCCAGCATTTTAGCTTGCTCATGATTGGATGATACAATCAGCAGAGCTTCCCCTCATTTCAGATCTACCCCTTAGATTTAGAGCGACTGTACTTCCAAGTGCACTTTCAGTGCAAAGTGGATTTGCCTTTCGTAAATAACCCCCATTGTAACATGTAAGATGTCAAAGTTACATAATTATCTATCTACTAAGAAACCAGGATTAAAGACCAATGACTAATTCTTCTGGTTTTCATATTTGTCAGGGGATGTCTATTACATATTTAGTATTTGGGCAGTTAAAGGAAAGTCTGACAGCAAAAAATGGTGTATTGCATCCATTGCAGTCTTTATAGGCTCACTCAGGGTTTCAGTGGCAGGCTGGTGCTCAAAATTTTTGAGGGGGGGGCAGGCACAAAAAATTTTGAAAAAAAATCATCAAATGCTGCCACTGTGCCCATCAAACGCTGCCACTGTGCCATCAATTGCAGCCACTGTGCCAAACGCTGCCACTGTGCCCATAAAAACACTGCCACTGTGCCCATCAAACACTGCCAATGTGCCATCAAATGCTGCCACTGTGCCCATCAAATGCTACCATTGTGCTATCAAATGGTACCAATGTGCCCATTAAATGTTGCCAGTGTGCCCATTAAAATTTTTTTTTTAAAAAATCATCAATTGCAACCACTGTGCCCATCAAACGCTGCCACTGTGCCCATCAAACACTGCCACTGTGCCATCAAATGCTGCCACTGTGCCCATCAAACGCTGCCACTGTGCCCATCAAACACTGCCACTGTGCCCATCAAACACTGCCACTGTGCCATCAAACGCTGCCACTGTGCCATCAATTGCAGCTACTGTGCCAAACGCTGCCACTGTGCCCATAAAAACACTGCCACTGTGGCCATCAAACGCTGCCACTGTGCCCATTAAATGCTACCACTGTGCTATCAAATGCTGCCAGTGTGCCCATTAAATGCCAGTGTGCCCTTGAATTCCCACCAGTGTGATCCCCACCCGCTCGCCGTCTGCCTGGCACTTACCCTGTCTTGGTGGGGCAGCGGGTGACGATCGGGGTCCTCCATGCGTCTCCTGCCGTCCTCGCCTCCTGTCCTTTCCTCCTGCTGGGCATCCAATAGCGGCGCCTGTCGTTTCAGCCAATCAGGTGACAGGTAACAGACCCAAGCACCTGATTGGCGGAGAGGCGGTTTAGTTTTAGGAAAGCGAATATTCATTCGCTTTTCTAACACAGCTGAGGTCACCTTTTTTGAAGCCTATTAGAGCCTATGGCTCTGATCAGGTGGTTCAAAAACATGTCCCCCCCCCACCTGAATAGGGGGTGACAGCGGTGGCCATAGATAGATTCATGCATTGCTTGAATCTATCTATTGGTGATAGAGTACCAGCACACCTTGGTATAGTAATAATCTTGTCCTTTATTCACCTAAAATAACAAGCATTACAAGCCAATGCCTCAGGACTTGGCAGGATAACTTTTTCAAGACATTAAAAAAGGTTCCTGCGAGGTTCTGAAACATCAGCTTGTGATGCCTGATGCTTTATGTGAATGAAGGACAAGATTATCACTATAATAAAGTGTGTTAGTGAAGATTCCTGTTTTTCTGTAACAGCAACAAATACATTTTTTTTTTTAAGAAATCAAAATGCATAAGCCCAATTTTCCAAGTTTGACATGTGTTAGTAAAACCGTACATATCATCATAACTACTTTGTGCATTCAGGTGGGTTAGTTATACCTTTTTTTTTTTTTTTTTTTTTTAGGACAAATTGAGATTTCATTTGGTGTTAAATAGTAATGGATATCTCCTGATTTTTTTTTTTTTATTATTATCAAAGGAAAACTGGCCCAAAATAGTAAAAAAAATATAGTTTTTTAAATTTAAGCTACCACCGAAGAACAACCCAAAATAAATTCTCCTGCTCCTGACAATCTTAGTGATACCACATATGTGTATGTTAGTAGTTGTTTGTACCCGTAGTACAGCCCAGAAACAATAGTGCGCATTTTGCTTTTTTTTTAACCACTTAGGAACCGAGTCTCTTTCTGAGATTTGTTGTTTATAAGTTAAAAACGGGGCGCGTTTACAATTTTTTCTTTTTTTTCAAATTTTTTTTACCTTTTATTTTTACACTGTTCTTTTTTTTAAAAAATCGGGTCACTTTTATTCCTATTACAAGGAATGTAAACATCCCTTGTAATAGAAAAAAAGCATGACAGGACCTCTTAAATATGAGATCTGGGGTCAAAAAGACCCGTGCGGCGGTCCGGAAGTGGTTAATCCTGCCTAAAACACTCACACTAATACTAATTTTAAAAAAAATGTACTGACCCTGACCCAAACACTAACCCTGGCACTGACCTAGATCAAACCTTGATCTAGGTATTTCATTTATTTATTATTAATATATATTTTTTTTCTTCAGAAACTTTATTTTTTATCTCTGCAAGGACAGAGTGATACAATGTATCTCTCTTGTCCATTCATAGAGACAGAAAACACAGGGGGGGGGTCAGTCACTGTGATAGCCAATTAGAGGCTATCACGGCAATCAGGTGACCCAGAATCAGCCGTTCCGGGTCCAGATTCTTATAATGGGGCCCATGGCTCTCGGTGAGACCAGTCCAGTAGGGCCGCATATTTGGGTAAGGTCGATGTGTGGGGGTTAATGACAGATCCTACCAGCTAAAGTGCAGGTTTGAATTTTGTGTGGCTGTGCACATAGCGCACTGCGTTCCAATCTTAGCGTGGTTAAATTATGCTGAATATTGGGCATGGCTTAATAGAGTCTAAGCCTTCTTACCTACAGAATATACCGCACGCATACATCGTAGTCCTTAAACTCACAAAATACACCTAAATTATAGTAGCAAAAATAAGAGTCCCCCAGACACACATAAACCTCAGCACAAAGGATTACAATTAAAAAACACTTTGATACCGGGCACTTATAAACCTTTCTGCCCAGGACATTTTTAAGCTTTCAGCGCTGTCACACTTTGAATGACAATTATGCGGTCATGCTACATTGTACCAAAATTACATTTTTATAATTTTCTTCCCACAAATAGAGCTTTCTTTTGGTGGTATTTGATCACCTCTGTGGTTTTTATTTTTGCTAAACAAACAAAAAAGACAGAATTTTTTGAAAAAAAAAAAGTTTTTCTTTGTTTCTGTTATAAAATTTTGTTTTCTCCTTCGCTGACGGGCACTGATGAGGCTGCATTAATGAGCACTGATGAGGCGGAACTAATATGTATAATTGATGGGCACTGATATGCCCATCATTTCTGATATGCAGCACTGATAGGTAGCACTAATAGGCAGCACTGACGAGGAGGTACTGACAGGCATTACTGATGGGCATCTGAAGGGCACTGACAGGCATTACTGATGGGGCATTGATTGGCACTTTTATGGGCACTGATAGGCGTTCCTGATGGGGCACTGACTGGCAGCTGACGGGCATTGTTGTGGCACTTCTGATGCAGGCTGTGCTGATAATCAATGTGCTGATTATCAGCGCAGACCCCCCCTCTGACAGGGAGAGCCACCGATCGGCTCTCCCTGTCATCGCGAACCAAGGAAAGCCACTTCCTGGCACTTCCTGGTTCACGCTGTGATAAGCTGTGATTGGTCACAGCTGATCACGTGGTAAGGAGCCTCCATCAGACACACAGCAACACCAATCATCATGCTGCACGCCCCTGCGGGTGCGCGCCGTCTCGTTATCCTGAAAGACGTCATATGACGTCCAGTTAGGATAACGGAACCACTGCCCGGCCGTCATTCTGCTATAGGCCGGGCGGGAAGTGGTTAAAAAATGTAAACTTATTTTCATTCCTTCCACCTTGTGACCCCTTGGATGGCCTTGGTACCCTGAGTACTGATAGCATTTTTTTTGCACAGAGCTGAACTCTGGGGGTGAAGGTGTTAACCTTCTGTAAATACACTGCTGCCAGTTCAGCACCCCCCAATAATGACTGCAGTGTACAGTCCTTGTACTCACAAAATACACCTTAACTACAGTGGCACAAATAAGAGCTCTCCAGAAACACATAAACCTCAGCACAATGGATGTTTTTTTTTTAAATTGAAACTTTTTCATTCCTCCTGCCTTTTGGCCCCATGGATAGCCTTGGTACCCTGAGTATTGGAAGCAATGTTTTTTTTGCACACAGCTGCTGAGTGGAGAGAGCGGAACCCTGAGGGTAAAGGGGATTAACCTTCCCTAAATACAGTGCTAGCAATATTAGGGGGGTGCAGAACTAGCAGAAATGTACAGTGGTGCTGGGACGTGTAAAGGTGAGCAAGTGTCAGAGAGTCCTAGGGAGTGTGGACTGGGAGGTGTAGATCCATTAGCAGTGTGCAGTGGAGCTAGGACCGGTAAGGGCAGGCATGTGTCGTGGAAGTTAGAAAGAGTGCGGCCTGGGGGGTGCTGAGCCAACAGTGGAGCTGTGATGGAAAAGAGTGATCTTTGCTGAGAAGCCAGAAAAAAGTAAGGATGAAATACCTCTTGACCCAGCGGCTGTGAAAGAGGGTAGCAGCTCAGGACTCAGGGCTTTGGTGGGCGGGTGAGTGGGCTTCACAGCCTTAAGTGTCTTTAGCCTCCAGCATGCTCTTACCAGGGGGGTGGATGCACGTGCTATTGAGTGCCACACCTGCTGTAGACACAAGGGGGTCTTCTATTCATTAAACATTTGTTAGACCAATGTTAAAAGCATTCATGCAAGCTGGATGAAATTTCACTACCCTGTTTCCCCCGAAAATAAGACCTAGCGTGATTGTCAGTGATGGCTGCAATATAAGCCATACCCCCCAAATAAGCCCCACCCTGTTTTCACGAAAATAAGACCTACAAGGACTTCAACTAGGGCTTATTTGGGGGGTAGGGCTTATATTGCAGCCATCACCGACAATCACGCTAGGTCTTATTTTTGGGGAAACAGGGTATGTAATACTTTAATTCCTGTATCATCTGCCCTATCTAGTGGCCAAAATGTGATATAGTTTTAGGACATAACTCAATGAGAAAAAATGCCCATTCTGGCCACTAGATGGAGCTGATGATACAGGAATTAATTTTATGAAAATACAGGGAAATTTCGTTCCTGTGCATGAATGTTTTATAAATGGACCCGAAGGTATCCCTTCTACTAGAAGATAAATGCACATTTGAAGACGATGTTTTCAGTAACATTTATTCTATCGGAAATAAACAGCATCAGATTTATATACACATAAAAAACAATTTTTTTTCATTATAAATCCAGTGCAGTGTTGTTCGTATGGCTGATAAATATTGCGAATTCCAAGTCCTGTTTGGTGTTGACTGCTGGTAAGAAATTTCCCTGGATCTTCTGTTAATGTTCTGCTACAGTGCAAAAACTGGCAGCAAAATGAAGGAATCGGTCTAATTGCCCAGCTCCGCCTCCTCTGTACCAGTAAGAAGCCAGACCAAGCGGAAGCAGATGGCGAGGAAACCGGTACCCAACAGGTCGCCGAGGGCAGTGAGGTATGGGATGGAGAAATTATCCGGGTCCAGTCCTTTCCGCCACATGAACCGAACAATGAGGTCAGCTACATAGAGCAAGATGCAGACCTGGAATAGGAAATGATGACAGTTAGAGGGAACTGGAAATTAAAGTGAACCTGTGCCCAGATCGTGAACAATAAAGTATTTACCTCTTCTGAACAAGCAGAAATAAAAAACATTTGAAAACAAACCATCATTCACCTACGTAACTATAATCACTCTGGAGAAACATCTTGATCACTGTCACAGAACAGTGATCACCAAACAAGATAAATCATGCATAGAAACTGCTATATTAGGTTTGTTCAGGTGAGAGCAAGACAATGCTACTACTACACTACCGCGTTCCCGGTATTACCTGTATGAGGGCGGCGGTCAAGTAGAAGGTAACAAAGAGTACAGTGAGCGAGGTGTGACCTCCTTGTAACAAGTGGATGGTGTACAGGAAGACCAGGTGACCAGGGACAACCAATAGGAACAATACTCGAGCTGATTTGGAATTAACACCTGAAGAGGAGAAGAAAGTAAATGTAGACAATCAGAGACATGAAGGTACTCCCATAATATCTTTTCCAGCACACAACCCGTGATTGACAGACTCAGCTCCTGTGTGTGTTGAGGGGGGATGTCCCTTCCCTTCCCTCCAATCAGCTCTCAGAACTCTCCTCACTGAGCTCCGCAGAGTGTAATATCAGATCTCCGCCCCCTGTTCTCTGACAGTTTAGACAAGCTTTATAAATTCTGGACTTTGAAATGATGTAGAGAAGACTGCAAATAAACAGGTACAATTTATACAGGAGGATTTGTTTCATCTGTGTATATCACCTGAGGCCAGTCACTTCACTGGGTGTACATCAGGCAGGGAGGGTAAACCCCAGTCAGTTTTTTGCTATCTGTGTCCCACTGGGGACATTTCCCTTCACTTCCTGTCTCATAGCCAAAGCAGGAAGTGAGAGGAAATCCCTCCAAAGTGAAGGAACCTTGAGGTGTCACCAGAACTAGTGTCCCCTTTGGAAGATTTACCCCTATTCCTGTTCTGGAGACAATCCAAAATGTAAGCTTCCTTTCAATCTCGGTGATAACAGTAAACAGGACAAATAGAGAAGGTGGATTCCCCTAATGGGGACACAGGCAGCATTAAAAACCTGACATGGGGTCTAACCCCTCACTGTTGTATCCAACAACTGAAATAAAAGCTTTGCCTTTAGTTATATTTTAGGCTGGGTTCACACTTATGAGAACTGGATGTTGGTTTCCCCGCATCCAATCGTGACTGGCTCTCAATGGAGCCGGTTCACACATCTCTGGGGTGGCCGCGGAGTGCACTGCAGAAGGATCCTGTGCGTCTTTAGCTCAGTTTCAGGTCCGATTTCAGGCACAAATTCGGACCTTATTTGCCCCTGAAACAGTGAACAGGGACACACCGGACCCCCTGCTGCGCGCCGCTTTGCAAATAGTGTAAACCCCGTCTAAGGCCCCTTTCTATATCCAAAACTGGAAACAAGTGTGACCTGTTTCAACCTAAGACAACATCAGCATACCTCCATCTCTAAATGTATGCGAAAACGAAAGGAAATGGGGTTGGGACTTTACATGAGGCATATTGACGTATATAATAATGTATAAGATAAATGGGTCCTGTCTCGAGGATCTCCCTCCTCAACCCCGGCTGGGACCACTTACGCTAGGCCACCGCTCTATCCCATCTTCTGGAGCTGGCCATAATTTAAGAGCTGCTTTGTAAGTAGTATTGGAAGTGCTTCTCTTTTCTTTCTCTTTCCCTTCTATAGGGAACAGTGGATCCCTATAGACATTTTAATGACCTACCTATTCATTTTTTAGCTCATTCATGCATCCAAATCCTGATGATTGACAATAGGCCATGAAACGCGTTGAGTGTTCATCCATGGGTGCCAAGTAAGGATGAGCCGAACACCCCCCCCCCCCCCCCCCGGTTCGGTTCACAGCAGAACATGCGAACAGGCAAAAAATTTGTTCGAACACGCGAACACCATGAAAGTCTATGGGACACGAACATGAATAATCAAAAGTGCTCTTTTTAAAGGCTTATATGCAAGTTATTGTCATAAAAAAGTGTTTGGGGACCTGGGTCCTGCCCCAGGGGACATGTATCAATGCAAAAAAAAGTTTTAAAAACGGACGTTTTTTCGGAAGCAGTGATTTTAATAATGCTTAAAGTGAAACTATAAAAGTAAAATATTCCTTTAAATTTCGTACCTGGGGGGTGTCTATAGTATGCCTGTAAAGTGCTGCGTGTTTACCGTGTTTAGAACAGTGCGAGAGCAAAATGACATTTCTAAAGGAAAAAAAGTAATTTAAAACTACTCGCGGCTATAATGAATTGTCGGTCCCGGCAATACAGATAAAAGAAGTAATTGAAAAAAACGGCATGGGATCCCCCCAGTCCATCACCAGTCCCTTTGGGTCTGGTATGAATATTAAGGGGAACCCCAAACCAAAATAAAAAAAATAAAAAATTGCATGGGGGTCCCCCCAAATTCCATACCAGGCCCTTCAGGTCTGGTATGGATTTTAAGGGGAACCCGCGCCAAAATAAAAAAAAAAAAATTGCGTGGGGGCCCCCACAAATTCCATACCAGGCCCTTCAGGTCTGGTATGGATATTAAGGGGAATCCCGCAACAAAATAAAAAAAAAAAATGGCATGGGGGTCCCCCAAAAATCCATACCAGACCCTTGTTCGAGCACACAACCTGGCAGGCCGCAGGAAAATTGGGGGGGACGAAAGAGTGGCCCCCTCCTGAACCGTACCAGGCCACATGCCCTCAAAATGGGGAGGGTGCTTTGGGGTAGCCCCCCAAAGCACCTTGTCCCCATATTGATGGGGACAAGGGCCTCAACCCCACAACCCTTGCCCGGTGGTTGTGGTGGTATGCGGGCGGGTGGCTTATCGAAATCTGGAAGCCCCCTTTAACAGGGGGACCACCAGATCCCGCCCCCCCCGTGTTAAATGGTAACGGGTACAAATGTACCCCTACCATTTCACAAAAAAAGTGTTAAAATGCTAAAAATGACAAGACACAGCTTGGGACAAATCCTTTATTAAAAAATAAAGCGGGGCGGGGCCACCCGGTTTTGTAATCGGGTGGCCCTGCCCCCGGGAAAGCCATAGGGATGTCCCCGTGTGTCATTAGGGGGCGGGGTCACTCTGGAACGTCACGTGTGGCCCTGCCCTCAGTTATAAAAGAACTGTCAAAGCGAAAACGCATCATACGGGGGGAGCCTCCCATGGAGGCGGGTCGGTCGTGTTTTTTTTTTCTTTTTCGGTCTGTCGGCGGAGCAAGAGAAGAAGACTCTGTGGGACATTTTTATTAAGCCTGCCAGGTTGCGTGCTCAGATAAGGGTCTGGTATGGCTTTTGAGGGGACCCCCACGCCATTTTTTAAAAAATTTTGGCGCGGGGTTCCCCTTAATATCCATACCAGACCTGAAGGGCCTGGTATGGAATTTGGGGGGACCCCCACGCAATTTTTTTTTTTTTAATTTTGGTTCGGAGTTCCCCTTAATATTCATACCAGACCCAAAGGGACTGGTAATGGACTGGGGGATCCCATGTCGTTTTTTTCAATGACTTCTTTTATCTGTATTGCCGGGACCGACAATTCATTATAGCCGCGAGTACTTTTAAAAGACTTTTTTTCCTTTAAAAATGTCATTTTGCTCTCGCACTGTTCTAAACACGGTAAACATGTGCCACTTTACAGGCATACTATAGACACCCCCCAGGTACAAAATTTAAAGGAATATTTCACTTTTATTGTTTCACTTTAAGCATTATTAAAATCACTGCTCCCAAAAAAACTCTGTTTTTAAAACTTTTTTTTGCATTGGATACATGTCCCCTGGGGCAGGACCCCGGTCCCCAAACACTTTTTATGACAATAACATGCATATAAGCCTTTAAAATTAGCACTTTTGATTTCTCCCATAGACTTTAAAAAGGGTGTTCCGTGGCTTTTGAATTTGCCGCGAACACTCCAAATTGTTCGCTATTCGGTGAACAGGCGAACACCTGATGTTCGAGTCGAACTTACGTTCGACTCGGACATCAGGCTCATCCCTGGTGCCAAGTATAAGTTCGCCCTGATAACCATATCATATTACGATTTTTATCAACTCTATCATGTAAATCATGTATTAATTATTTGTATGTATTTGATTTTTTTTTTTTTTATATATATTGTTTGTCACAAATCATGTTCATCAATTAATCATTCGCTATTAAATTTATTTTTTATTTTTATTTATTGATTCTTTATGACTACATTCTATATCATTAATGCATCACCATTATCGGTTCTATTATGCTTATTATTATCATTATGAATTACCCTTACCATTATCTTATACATTATTATATACATCAACATGCCTCATGTAAAGTCCCAACCCCATTTCCTTTCGTTTTCGCATACATTTAGGGATGAAGGTATGCTGATGTTGTCTTAGGTTGAGACAGGTCACACTTGTTTCCGGTTTTCAGTGTCAAAGGGGTCTAACACTCCCCTTCACCGGAATGACAGTGCTGCTGTCCAAAGGTGCCCCCTGTGCTCCTTCATCCAGAGTGGGGGCACTCTAATACAGGAGGTGTGTTACTGGCCAGACCACCAGGTGAATACAGAGGGGAAAAAAGGTCTAAAAAAAAAAAAGAAAACTAATGCAGCCACCACATCTAATGATTGGTAAGCTGCAATATATTAAATATTTGGTTTTAATACCGCTTTAACATTAATTCACTATGACTCTTATCACTGTTCTCCAGAATGTTGCCCACATTTACAGCTCTTACAGATGTTGTGCTTACATACCGGAGGAGAAGAAGGTGGTGAAAGGGTTGGGCCAGTGCTGCCTCATCTTGTATGGTAGGACACCCGGCATGCTCCAGAAATGAAGGAAGGTGGAGATCCGGCTGGCCTGAATAGCAACCAGGTTCCCGGCCACACCTGCGGGATTAAAGATCATTGAAGCAATTTCAACTTTTCGGTGAAACAACTAAAATCTCTCACCAATAGCATTTCAGATTGAATATGAACTCCCATTAGGATGAAAGCAACTAGTAAATTTGTGTAAAATCAGAGCTTCTGGAAGAACTCCTTCTAATTCTGTGCCACAGCCGTGCCTTCACCAAACGCTTCTAAGCTTGATAAATAGCAGTGAGCACTGTGATCCGTTATATCCGGGTGAGGGATAGAAAGGATTCAGCATTATTGCTTCTAGAGCAGAAGAAGGAAATATGCAATAGAATGGGATCAGCAAGTGCTCAGGATGAGCTAAGTGGATATAACATCTATCATATACACTATATTACCAAAAGTATTGGGACACCTGCTTTTACACGCACATGAACTTTAATGGCATCCCAGTTTTAGTCCATACCGTTTAATATTGAGTTGGCCCACCCTTTGCAGCTATAAAAGCTTCAACTCTTCTGGGAAGGCTGTCCACAAGGTTTATGGGAATGTTTGACCATTCTTCCAGAAGCTCATTTGTGAGTAGGGTTGCCACCTCATCCCTTTAAACCCGAACGCACATAAATTACACAAGTTCTGAGGCTAATTTAATGCAGATAAGGCACCACGTGAGTTTAATTGCCACCTTATTAAGCCACAGAACCTGAGTAATTAATATGTATTCAGGTTTAAAGGGATGAGGTGGCAACCCTATTTGTGAGGTCAGGCACTGATGTGGACGAGAAGGCCTGGCTCGCAGTCTCCACTCTAATTCATCCCAAAGGTGTTCTATCGGGGTTGAGGTGCAGGCCAGTCATGTTCCTCAACCCCAAACTTGCTATGTCCGATAGGAAACCATGTTAAATTTACTGTAGTGCATTTCTGCAAAAAGCACCAAAATACGCATAGGTGTGAACCAGGCCTTACAAATTGTTGCTTTTATAAAGGATCTTTATTCTACTTCCTAAATTTGTTGATGTTATTATGTATTTTGTCATTCTACTTTTTTTTTCTTTACTAGTTGCAGATTTTTCATTAGTTATAATGTGGGTTCAACTTGTGATTTATTAAATGGATCTTTCCTAGTAGTTTAATGCCTTTTATAATGATTATTTAAGTCAACTCTCAGGGATAACACACGTTTTCAATGCAGGAGGGAGTTTCCTCTCCTTATATGAGTGGGTGTGTGATCACTTCAGTAGTGACAGGAAAAAGACCCAGATCTGATAGAAACATGTTGTTGCTGTCATGGGGTAGGAAACATTTACCGTCTGTGGGAAGGTGTGAATGACAAATCGCAGAGAGCACATTTGAGATGCCATTCATCTGAATGGCACCTACAATTGCGGTGCGGTTCTGCCGCGATTGACGTGCGATAAATCGCGCTGCAATCACGGCAACTCGCATTGGGTAAAGCTTGTCGCCCAAAAAAGAGTTCAGGAGTTAGGTTTGGGCGACATGCTTCACATGATGTGGGTTGCTGCGATTGCAGCGCTATATGCAGCGCTGTACTGTAATTGTGCTGTCCCCCCTCTACATTGTAAGGCGCTGCGTAAACTGTTGGCGTTATATAAATCGTGTATAATAATAATAATTTATCAGAACCGCACTGCGATGGCATCTCAAATGTGCTTTCTGCAAATTGTCATTCACATCTCAGGGTGGGCAGAATCACAGCAAATCTGCCCGCGATTCAGAACACCGAGATGTGAATGCAGCCAAAGAAATGCCATGCAGCCAGCGCTAGAGACAAGTCTGAGGGTACGTACCATTAATAACCGGAGTGAATACTGCCATTCCCTCGAATTTGGGATCCGTTACGGTTTTGTCCAGGATAAGGCCACCAATACTAGGAAAGATCAAGAAAAGAATAATGTATGAATACGTTTATGTAGTACTACCAAAAAAGATGGGCCTTGACCTTCTGTGCCATGTGACTTTTTTTAATCAACAGTCCATCTCCATTCACTTTATAAGTTCAGTAAATGTAAGAGTTAACCAACACAGCAACTTCTGTTCACCAAAAGTGTGCAAATTTACACCAAACACGGGCTATTTAGCATGGTGGAAGAAAAGAAAATCGCTTGATTCCCCCAGTCAGTGTTCATAGGGGAATCCCTCTTGCTGCACTATTGTGTTCTCCTGGCGGGGGGGTGGTGGGAACAGGAAGCCCTCCCAGCCAGCAGAACACAATGAAAAAAAAAAAAAATTCCAACAGGCTGGTAGATCGATTGACTTGGGTAAGGCCAGCTTGCCCATAGATGGATCGAATTCCAGCTGAGACTCGATCCATCTATGGCCAGCTTTGCTTAACAAGTAGATTTTCCACCTTGGTGCACCTGCGAGCAGGCCCATTGCTCTACTACTGACTGGAGGAAAGGATTAAGGTAGTACTTGTAAGTGTTGTTGCCCAAATGGCAAGTAGTATTACGTACATAGTCACAGGCAGATGACCCTATTAATGACAATCCCTTCCATGCTCAACTGTCAAAATAGACTTTCATGCGCCCACTGTGATTGCAGGTAGGTGGCAAGTCCTACATTGGGCATGGGTGCCAGACCCAATGTAGGAATTGCAACCTACCTGCAATCACCAACAAATCACACACCACTTTTTTCTTAAATGCCAATGAACCCACTGTATGGCCCTCTCATATCATTACCACTGCCAGACCTGACTCCTCCTCTTATGCATTTTGCCCTCCAACAGGGCTTAATCATATTCCTATGCTCAAGCCCTGACTGAGGGTGAAAAGCAGGTCTAATAAAGTTAATTTAAACTCAAGAAGAAAAAAAAAATCGCCGGTGCATGGTCTAGACGTTTGTTTCGTTTGAGGATTGGCAGATATCTTCCCGCCAGGTTTTGCCGCTTGTTGTGCCATTTTAAAGCACTAGTAAACAATGCTTGGTGACTTGTACCTACACGTAAGCTTATGATAAAGCTTATCTATAAGTACAAGGATTACCTCCTAAAACGTGCACTGTTTATGGGATATTTACTTTTTCTGCAACCGGTGATGTAACCGGCGCATGCACACTGTGCTCTGAAGGGACGACACACTCAGTATACCGTCCCTTCAGAGTGCTGTGCCGCGATAGTGGCTCCCGTGCGCATGCGTGGGCGTGACATAATCGCGGCTCTCCCATCTGACAGTGTGAAAACCCAGAAGGAAGACTGGGTGATGATGGAAGCCCTGGCAGCGGTGACAGCACACCACTGGAGGGCCTCGCTTTAACGTAAGTCTCTCATAATGTGCCAGTATGCGATACACATTATGCTCTTAACTTGCAGGGGGGAAGGGTTTTTTTTTTCTTTGCCGACTTTACTACCGCTTTAAATAGAACCTGTTAGTACAGGCTCACTTGTATTTAAAAGCATAACTTCTAAAAGGAGAGTGATTATAACTATCATCGGTGGTTAGCACTTCCGCCTAGCAGCACTAGGGTTGTTGGTTTGAATCCCAACCACAGGACCACCTGCCTGGAGCTTGCATGGTCTCCCTATATCTGTGTGGGTTCCTCCCACACTCCAAAGACATGCTGGTAGGTTAATTGGATCCTGTCTAAATTGGCCCTAGTCAGGGCCTTCTTTAATATTAATTGGACCCTGGGCAAACATTTTTTTGGACCCTCCCAAATCCACTTGTCAACTATTTTCAGGTAGTGTAGGCTCAAGGGGCAGCTGCTTTGGGCCCCACAACATTGACTGGGCCCAGGGCAGCTGCCCCTTTTGCCCTGCCTTAAAGACGGCCATGGCCCTAGTATGTGTATGAATGTGGGTTATGGCCCTTAGAGTGTCAGCTCCTTGAGGGCAGGGACTGATGTGCATGTACAATATACAGTATATGTAAAGCGCTGCGTAAATCGACTGTGCTATATAAATACCTGTAATAAATAAATTAAATAAATAAATCATGGAATACCTGCAGCAGCTGGAGGGCAGCAAACCGATGGGGTTTCGAGACACACGCCGTTGGCAAGGTGAGTATATTCCCATGTCTTTTAGCGGGTTTGATTTTGGAAACAAGTGATGAAACATGCTGACAGGGTCTCTTTAAACAATACACTTTCTGCAGTTTCTAATGGCATGAAACACTCCCATTGCTCATAGTAGACAGAGATCATCCAGCCTGCCTAGGCTTTAAGTTACACAAGGAATCTCAGAAGCAACATTTTTTTAATATATTGGCAAAAATTGCTTTTTTTTTTTTTTTTTTACTCAGAATAATAATGTGATTTGGCAATGCAGTTTGGTACCCTACTGATGAGAAATGTGAACTTCAATGATGGGTTCATATTAAAGTTACACTACAGATTGAGGAAGGAAGGCTGCAGTGAGGCTTTACAGGGAGAGACAACTGGGAACTCTAGAGGTCTTCCCACTGGACCCACCACATGGTTTTCCTGTACATTTCTGGAGTTCTGCTTTAATCATTGCATGGGATTAAGCAGGCTTCATTTGTGGAGGGGAAGATGTTATGTTATTATCTTTAGCATCAGGATCCTAGCAAACTGACAGCTGGCATGTGACTGTTTGCTCCATTCCTCTAGCTCTAATCTGTATATGAGGTTCCTCACCTGCTAATGGACATGGCTACAATGACCGGCTGCCAACCAGATTTCAGGACTTCAGCAATGGAAGGGGCTTGCCTAGCCACCGCCACCCACAGTGGGGTCAGGATGATGAAGACCACACAGATTAGCGGAGACAGGTACTGAATATCTGCAGAGACAGAAGTAAGAGACTTATATGAAGGAGGGAATATATTTAATCTGTTTGTACATGACATAACGAAGGGTTTGGTGGGTACGGTACTGTATGTCTTTTTTTTTCTGATGGCACAAAGGTGTGCAAGAAGGCTGATATTCCTGGAGGTACAATGCATCCGGGAAGTATTCACAGCGCTTCACTTTTTTCACATTTTCATATATTACAGCCTTGTTCCAAAATGGATTCAATTCATTATTTTCCTCAAGATTCTACAAACAATACCCCATAATGACAACGTGAAAGAAGTTTGTTTGAAATCTTTGCAAATTTATTAAAAAAAAAAAAAAAAAAAAACCCCATGTACATAAGTATTCACAGCCTTTGCCATGACTCTTAAAATTGAGCTCAGGTGCCTCCTGTTTCCATCGATCATCCTTGAGATGTTTCTACAACTTCATTGGAGTTCACCAGTGTGGTAAATTCAGTTGATTGGACATGATTTGGAAAGGCACACATCTGTCTATATAAAGGTCCAACAGTTAACAGTGCATGTCAGAGCACAAACCAAGCCATGAAGTCCAAGGGATTGTCTGAGGACCTCCGAGACAGGATTGTATGGAGGCACAGATCTGGGGAAGGGTACAGAAAATTTTCTGCAGCATTGAAGATCTCAATGAGCACAGTGGCCTCCATCATCCATAAATGGAAGAAGTTTGCAACCACCAGGATTCTTCCTAGACCGGGCCGCCCTGCCAAACTGAGCGATCGGGGGGGAGAAGGGCCTTAGTCAGGGAGGTGACCATAAACCTGATGGTCACTCTGAAACAAATCCAGCGTTTCTCTGTGGAGAGAAGAGAACCTTGCAGAAGAACCATCTCTGCAGCACTCCACCAATCAGGCCTGTATGGTAGAGTGGCCAGACAGGAGACACTTCTCAGTAAAAGGCACATGACAGCCCATTATTTTCCTCAAAATTCTACAAAAAATATCCCATAATGACAACATGAAAGAAGTTTGTTTGTAATCTTGTTGTCATTATGGGGTATTGTTTGTAGAATTGAGGAAAATAATTAATTTAATCCATTTTGGAATAAGGCCGTAACAAAATGTGGAAAAATTGAAGCACTGTGAATACTTTCTGGATGCACTGTATCTGTAACATGAAACATGATTTATCTGGAATATTGGTCAAAACAGTGAAAACTGCAGCTTAATGTTTCTTAATGCAAAATAATGCATCCGGGAAAAAAAAAATCCCTTAATAGAGTACAATTTTGGAGGTAGCCAGAACTATAGAGGATAAATTATTGGGGGGGAGCTTATTTCAGATGTTTGAAAAATGAGCAGACAGTGTGGCCAGGCAATGTGGAAAGCAATGGGGAAAGCAAACTGAATTCTGGGTATATCTTTGGAGGAGTCACCAGCAGAAGGTGGAGGTCCTGATTCATTTATATAAAGCTTTAGTTATCACTAGAGCAGGAGGAAGGATGCCACGATTCCTCTATAGAGCTTTAGTTATCACTAGAGGGGTCACCAGCAGGAGGAAGGATGCCACAATTCCTCTATAGAGCTTTAGTTATCACTAGAGGGGCCACCAGCAGGAGGAAGGAGGTCCTGATTACTCTATAGAGCTTTAGTGATCACTAGAGGGGCCACCAGCAGGAGGAAGGATGCCACAATTCCTCTATAGAGCTTTAGTTATCACTAGAGGGGCCACCAGCAGGAGGAAGGAGGTCCTGATTCCTCTATAGAGCTTTAGTGATCACTAGAGGGGCCACCAGCAGGAGGAAGGAGGTCCTGATTCCTCTATAGAGCTTTAGTTATCACTAGAGGGGGCACCAGCAAGAGGAAGGAGGTCCTGATTCCTTTATAATCCTGGTGCCCAACCTTTGGCCGGAGGACCGCATAAGTCAGCAGTGGGAATTTTGATTTGTATTGGGTCTATAATAGCTGTGGTCACTAGCAGATTCATGTAACATGCCCCCAGTCTCCAACAACTCCTGTAGCACAGTCTGTGACCATCTTCTCTTGTAAGTCTTTAGTCTTTTGTAGCAATACATATAATTAATACTGTATGTGGCCCTTTGGTGGTATCAGGGGCTGCATTTGAGGCCCCATAAACCTTGTGAGTTGACAACCACTGCTCTATAGAGATCTTTTGTTATATCAAAAGGTATCACCAGCAGGAGGAAGGAAGTTCAGATTCCTCTAGATAGACCTAGAAGCATTTACCACCAGGAGGAAGGAGATCATGATTTCTCTATATAGATTTTTACTTATCACTAAAGGGATCTCCAGCAGGAGGAAAGAGGTCCTGAGTTCTCTATACAGATCTTTAGTTGGACCTCATAAAGGTACAGACGGTTTCTGGGACCTCCAAATGGTGTATGGCCAAAGATACCCAGTGCCGTGGACAGCAAACATGCATGAGATCTGTGACAAAGTTCTACTCTCACAAGAAACACAAACATCATCGTGAACCAATACATGATAATCGTACTTTTGTCCATCTAAGGGCTGCCATACACATTACAATCAAAGAATACAATCTCTGTACAATCAACCAAAGCTATGTAATATAAGGATCTACCCAATCAATTTGTAATCCATCAGGCAAGGCCTTGTACTACATACTTGTTGGTAGATCAGTCAGGAGATTATACAATCAGATTGGAGCATGGGTGGTGAGCTTAAGAGAGTCTTACCTCTGTAGCTGAAAAGGGTGCTGCTGATACCAGCCAGAAGTGACAAGGTGATCAGATCCCCCAGACTAGCAGCAATGGGTGTGGCCACATTGTCTGGATTTATTCCCAATTTCCTGGATGCAATGATGACTCCAACCATCACCAGACCTACCGGACACAAAAATATACAGATGTCATGTTTGGGCTTTTCTTAACACTTGGGTTTTACTTTCACCATCTGCTGGATGAACAGTATTATAATAGGTTGAGGTGTGCAGCACCCTCCTAGGTAGGTGCTAGGAAAGTTACATAAATGTTAGTTGTGTTTTTGATAGGTAAATTTAGTTGCCTCCTGTAGGCAGTGTGGCTATAGTTCTGGGTAAGGTTAAAGAATGGTTTGGCTCACTGTACCCAGTGAGCTGTGATTGTTTAGTTAGGCCTGATCTGCGTGCTCTGCTGCTGCCAATCTGCTGGATAGCTCCCTCTGTATCCAGGTAACTTGAGAGGTTTCTGGATGATAGGTGTGGAGCTTTGCAGATAGCAGCATGAAAATTGATATAGCTCTGGCCTATTCCAGAAAGGCAGGCTCTCAAGGCATGTTGGGAGACTGTATTTATTCTAAGAGCACACAGAGCTCTGGGTCTTGTCCCAGAGTAGAGGGGTACAGCCTGAGGGGGGCACGCTGCCCTCTCAGGCACAAGCAGCAGAGAGGAGGCCTCAGGTGGGTGACATGGGGGAGCAATGCTGAGACCCAGGTGATTAGAAGAAGCTGACTGCCATATATCTGTCTGGTATCACTGGGGGGAGGGGGGCATTGCTTGGAATATAGAAACGTAGCTCCATCTGTCCTTGGGCCTTGTGAGTACAGACATTGCAAGATCTTGGGGACCTTGTGCTTTAGAAAACCCACTGGTGCCTTTTTATAGTCTGCTGTGGGTCTAATAAAGGGGACACTGGCTGGTGTTCTGAAGAGCTCTGTCCAGATATCTTCCTACTTAAGGGGACTTTGCTCTAATGGCTCGACTTCTACTTAAGCTGTCTACTGTTTGTTACAAAGCCCACATTTTGTCATGTTACAATCAAAAAGGTAAATGTATATTATTGGGTATTTTATGTGATAGACAAACAAAGCGGCACATAATTGTGAAGTGGAAGGAAAATGATATATGGTTTTCCAAATTTTTTACTAATAAATATGTGAAAAGTGTGGGGTACATTTGTATTCAGCCCCCCTTTACTCTGATACCCCTAACTAAAATCTAGTGGAACCAATTGCCTTCAGAATTCAACTAATTAGTAAATAGAGTCCACCTGCGTGTAATTTAATCTCAGTATAAATACAGCTGTTCTATGAATCCCTCAGAGGTTTGTTAGAGAACCTTAGTGAACAAACAGCACCATGAAGGCCAAGGAACACGCCAGACAGGCCAGGGATAAAGTTGTGGGGAAGTTTAAAGCAGGGTTAGAGTATAAAAAAAAAAATCCCAACTTTTGAACATCTCACGGAGCACTGTTCAAACCATCATTCGAAAATGGGAAGAGTATGGCACAACTGCAAACCTACCAAGACATGATAAAATACATTTAGCTTTTTGCTTGTAACATGACAAAATGTGGACATTTTCAAGGGGTGTGAATACGTTTTCAAGGCACTGTAGTTCTTATCTTTGGAGTATCTCACCACTTCCCTCAACCCTATACAAGTTCTCCAAAAATGAAAACCACAAAACAACATCCCCTAGACTCAGAGGCGTATCTAGTGAAAATGGCGCCTATGGCAAGCACTGAAACTGCGCCCCTGTCAAAACATTTGAAACCCATCTTTCAGATAACCTTAACAAAAAAAACACCTAACAAGGCAAAATTTCAAAATATAAAACTGTAGTATATTAGTGATGGTGACACCCCCTATTGTAAGTGGAGTTATTTTATTTCTTGAGGGGGTAATACCATCACTTATATATTGCAACTTGTTATCAAAAATCTTTTGAGGGGGTGTCAATGTCACTAATATGCTGCAATTTTGTATTTTGATATTGTTATTTGTTGGAAAGATATCAAGTTGTATATTTGGTTTACAGGACACCACATATACAGTATATGGTATTCAGAGGGAGGGCTCCACCATCACTTAAAATGGAAGTAAACTTCCTTTACTGCCTTTTACATATAGGTAAGTCCATAATAAGGCTTACCTATAGGTACAATAGGTACAGTAAATATCTCCTAAACATGTACAGTTTAGAAGATATTTACATTACATGGAGCCAGTGACATCACTCACGCATGCGCTTCGAAGGAACAGCCACCGGTGCTGTTCCTTTAGAACCCTGTGCCATAAATGGTGACTTCCGTGCACATGCACAGGAGTGACTTCATCATGGCTCAGGCCAGTCACAGAGTCTGCGAACCCGGAAGCAAGATGAGTAAAAATGAGAGCACCTTCTGTGGAAGGGTTTGTTTTAAGGTAAGTTTAACATAATGTGCTAGTATGCGATCCATACTAGCAGATTATACCTTTACTTTGCATGGTAAAAAAAAAAAGTCCAGCAGTATACAACCGGTTTAAATTATGCAATTACCGGTACATTTAAATTGAAACACTAAGGTGAAGAAGGAAGCACAGCATTGTATTTCATTGTAATATTTATAGTGTTTATACTGGTTATGGCAAGAGGGGAAAAAAGGGAGGGGGGAGAGAAGATGGAAATGGGGGGAGAGAGAGAACTAGGGGGGGGGGGAGAGAAGGGGGGCAGGGGGGAGAGAGAAGAAGAATACAGAATACATCAGAAAGTACAGAAGGGGGTAGAATAAAGAGAGGAGCATTGTAGTAAATGTCTCTTCCTGTGCACATTCTCCAAATTACCTTCACCTGAATGCATTCTTCTGCTTCTCTTAGGGTCCTTTCACACTGGGGCGGTTTGCAGGCGATATTGCGCTAATAATAGCGACTGTAAACCGACCCGAAAGTGCCGCTGCTTTGATTCCAGTGTGAAAGTCCCAAGGGCTTTCACACAGGAAGCAGCATCTTCGGAGCCGCGAAGGAGCGGCGTATATACCGCTCCTGCCCATTGAAATCAATGGGACAGCGCGGGTATACCGCCGGCAAAGCACCCCTGAACTTTGCGGTGGTTTTTAACTCTTTCTCAGGCGCTAGCGGGGGGTAAAACCGCCCCGCTAGCAGCCGAATACTGACGGTAAAGCGCCGCTTACAATAGCGGCGCTTTACCGCCGATGCCGCCCCCGCCCCAGTGTGAAAGGGCCCTTACTCATTTCTCCTCCTTCTCTGCCCCCTCCCCAGTCCCCACAGCAGCTCCTCTCTTTCTCAATCTCCAGGCTCCAGCATGGCTCCAGTACTCTGTACTTCTTAATTAAAGGGGGTGGCTTGAGATGCGGGTTACAGCAGCGCCCATTGGCTCAGTAAGCAGCAGGAGGTGGAGCAGCTCCTGCTGTTAACTCTTTCTTGTCCTGTGACAGCCGTTCCTATAATATGAGGCTGCTGGTTCCTTTCTGCTGCTTCTATATAGTCAATGACAGGACAGGAGGGGGGAAGCTGCAGGGCGCTCCTATACATACACAGAGCCACTGGAAGAGAAGAGCTGCAGTGTCAGGACTGTGAAGATGGAGAGGAGGGAGAGCACAGCGCACCTCCCGGCTCCTTCCCCTCTCCTGCACGGCAGCTTATTTTGCAAATAACCTAGGGGGACACCACTGCCTAAACTCCTCTCTCCCTTTGTGCACTGCAGTCAGTGCCTCACATGATTCTTGTGCATGTCGGAGAAGAAGCAGGGAGGAGGTGGGCGGAGCTAAGCAGTGGGCGCTCTGAATGCTGATCTCTGCCTCTCTCCTCCGTGACGTCACTGGTTGTTAGACGCCAGGCGGGCCGTGTCTAGCAACCAGTTTGGGCAGTGAGCCAGGGGCCAGTGGTGAACGACCTAAAGCACTCTCTGCTGGCCAGGATCCCACCCCAGGCTGACAGTGAGTAACAGTGGTGATATCAGGGCCATTTTAAGAAGAGATCTCTGCAAGTGCCTTGCTGCCCAGCCACTCAGGAGCGCCCCCCTTCATATGGCGCTCATGGCACTTGCCATATCTGCCATACCCTGGATACGCCACTGCCTAGACTGGTTCTTGAAAAAAGAGTGAATGAGCCTATATGCCTGGCTGCGGGGCAGAAGTTTGGAAAGACCTGGACAGAAATCCGGCGGCTACTATGGGAGTAGCGCCACACACATTTTTTATTATTCAGAGCTCAGTATCTTTTTAAATTAATAAATGAGCTTTTGCTGGTCAGGGCAGAAAAGGATGGTTCTTACCCAAGGACAGGGCAGCCACAAACGCCGTGGTGACACTGCTAGCACAGAGGACTGCAGCTTGGTCCAGCTCAATGTAACCTTTAGACAAAGCCCCTAAGATGACGGCAGCAACAGCAGCCAAGAGCCCAACCACTGTGGCCTGAACCTGAAATGACAGCGAATTGCATTTTTATTTTCAGTAGAAGAAATAAATAAAATGTTAAACAGTGTTCACCATGATATAATAGTATGAATGTAACCTGAATTTTAGGGTTTAGGTTGATTTTTGGCAAGCAACTTGCTTAGTTTTAATTTTTCATAAGTTATAAAAATAGAGCAAAATTACTCACATTGCATAAGTGTTAGTGCCAAGTATATAATGGCGATAAAATAATAGTAGGATACAAGTGATTGGTACTGGTATGTGTGAGCTATATTATCAGTTTAATAACTTACCTCACATACATTTGAGAAAGAACCCTATTATATCCAATAATATATTCATTAAAAATGCAAAAAATATATTAAAAAAAAGATACAACTAGTATCTCTTTATGGCTTAATTGTAGTTACTGCAATCTACTGAACATCAGGATCCAGGCTAGGGAGGGACACTGTTGTTATAAGTGTATAAAGCTCAACTGCCTTGCTCCATGCTGTCAGTCCAGTACAAGGAGATTGCTCACAGGTTGTGGAAAAGTTAGTGACCAAAACTTTATGGTTTAATTGTGGTGCGGAGAAGTTTGGTCACCAGCCTGGATGTGCTCTCTGGCAGGGGTATCCGATGCTTAACTCACGTTGTGTTGCTAAACCTCCACAAAGCATAGAATGGGAAAAGGGCATGTTTTTATGCAAAGAACCATCATTTTATTAGGAATCTTTGAGAATCCATAACTAACATGTTATAAAAATCCATAAGGAAATAACACACCTAAATATTCTAACCAGAGCAAGATAATGATATGACTAACCTGAATTAAAGCTAAATTGCTGACTGCCAACTTCCACCTTTCACTGGAGTCATCCATCTGACCCGTGTTTGCCTGCAAATATAACAGAGACAGAAGAAAGATTTGTGTTACTAATCAATGCTCAACTTTTATATCTTCAGAATGAGGAGAATAAGTGCAGCAATATAAGTGAAAGACGGTAATGAAGAGGAAGGGTGTATCCAAGCAGGTAAGAGTCGGGTAGTGAGAGGAGTGGAATAAGAAGAAGAAGAAGAAGAAGAAGAGAGGAGAGGGGAGAAGAGGAGAGAGAAAGAGAGGAGAGGGGAGAAGAGGAGAGAAAATGGAGAGGGCAGAAGAGGAGAGAGAAAGAGAGGAGAGGGGAGAAGAGGAGAGAGAAAGAGAGGAGAGGGCGAAGAGGAGAGGAAGAAAGGAGAATAGCAGAGAAAAAGGGCAGAGGAGAGGATAGGAAGAAAAGAAGAGGAGAAAATGAGAGAAAAATAGATTAAGAGAAGAAGGGAGAGAAGATGAGAAAGGAAGAGCAGAACTGAGAAGAGAATATGGAGAGAAGAGGAGGAGCAGAGGAGAACAGAAAAGTGGGGGAGAAGCAGAGAGAAGAGGAGTAAGAGAAGAAAAGAGGTGAGGACAGGAAAGGGAAAGAATAGAAAAAATGAGAAGAAAGGAGTAAAGGTGATAGAGGAGAGGAGCAAAAAAGGAGAAGAGGAGACCAGAGAAGAGGATGATAGGTGGATATAAGAGAGGATAGGAAAAGAGAAAAAGTGAGGGTAGTAGAAGTAGACGAGGAGGGGAGGGAGGAGAGGGGAGAAAAGGAAAGAAGAAGAAAAGAGGGAAGAGAAGAAGAAAGGGAGATGAAACAATAGTGAAGAGGAGCAGAAGGGTAGAGGTGTAAAAGAAGAGCACATAAGAGACAATGTGAAGAGAGGAGGAGGGGTTAGGAGAATAGAAAGAAGATAAGAAAAAGAGAGGAGGAGAGCAGATAAGAGGAGAAGAGCAAAAAGGAGGGCAGCAATGAAGAGGAGGAGAGGAGAACAGAGAGGTGGGGGTGAAGAAGAAAGAAGAGGAGTAAGATAAGAAAAGAGGTGAGGACATAAAGGGAAAGAAAAGAGGATATAAGAAGAAAGAAGTGAGAGTGAGAGAGGAGGAGGAGAGGAGCAAAGACAAAAGGAAAAGGGGAGGAAGGCAGAGAAGAGGGCGATGAGAGGAGAGAAGAAAGAAAAGGAAAATAGAAAAAGTAGGGTAGTAGAAGAAGGTGAGGAGAGGAGAAAGAAGCAGAGAAGAGGAGGAGGAGAGAAGATAAACAAATAGGAGGGCAGAAAGATGAAGATGAGAGGGGAGAAGAGGACAACAGAAGAAAAGAAGGAAAAAGGAGGGAATAGAAGAAGAAATGGGGGGGAGGAAATAAGTGAAGAGGAGAATAGGAGCAGAGAGGTGAAAAGGGGAGAGCAAATAAGAGACAAGGTAAAAAGAGGAGATGAGAAGAAGAGAGAAGAGGTGAAAAAGAGAGGAGAGCAGAAGAGATCACTTACAGCAGTGGAAAGCCGAGAAGCCAGCGTCATCTCCAGGTTCCCCTTAAGGCCAACCAAAGCTGGCACCAGTATGAAAACCTCTGTGATGGTTTTGAAGACATCCCAGTGCTGGAAAGAGTTAAACACACAGTGACTGCTGATTAGAAGAAGAGTGAACTATAAATAGGGCAATCAACAAAGTACATGTGACTTCTACTTATGTCAGCAGACAAGATGGCTCCATCCCAGCCTGCAACTCTTTGGGCAACAACAATCTTTCATACACTCAGATTATAACACCTGGGAATCGGAAGGGTAGCACAGTCCCATGCATAGGTGTGCACCCCAAATCTCAAACACAGAGCAACAGAGGCAGTGGCTAGGGGTATACACATGTCACACCCTCGATGCTATACTACACAGCCATGGCAAAAAATTACAGAGTGCAAAGCACATGTGCTTTTTTTTTACGTTTTTCTTTTTACATTTTTATTTCTTTATTTTAGAAATGTTTTACATGCCCTTTTGGGGGGCTTTGGTGAAATACCAGGGTTCTACACAGACCCCTGGTGTCCTACATTTAAGAATGAGAAAGAGAGTGAGGGCAGAATGGAGGTGCAGATGCTAGAACTGATCCCCCTGCAGCGAAGCCGGAGGGAGCGAGAGGCTGGAGAAGCGTTGCAGGGGGAGGAACAAGAGGATCGGTATCTGCAATAAGGCATTACAGCCAGTCCTCTGGCTCGGCAGGTGCCCAGGCCCCCCTTTTGAACTAATAGGACACGGACCTGGTACAGGTGTACTGGCTGTACAGCTAGAAAGGTTGGCCAAGGTAGAACTGTACCAGTAAATAGCATTCCCTGACTCCATAAATTTCATATAAGCTAAAAGAGGGTACTGTTTCTACAGATAAGGATCTTGCCCAAGTGATTAGGAAGCTTATTATGCACCTACTGTAAAAGAGCCTAAGGGACCCAGATAGGAGGACTGGCTCATGAACTGTACAATAATTCTCAACCTCAGCAATATACAAAACAGATCAACACTAGGTCCAAAATCTCTTCAGCCACTCTTCAATTCAACCCAAGTTCATACCTAAAGGTAACAATACCATCATGAACCAATCATAATAAACATTATTGGCAAACGGTGCTCTTGCAGTTGTTTCAAGGACAACAGATCTGGTGGCTGTCGTTGAATTTACCTATAGTCCAACATACAAACATACAAAGTATGTATAGTCCAACATAGTCCAACATACAAAGTATGTATTGTCCAACATACAAAGGCTGATCTAACAACAACGGTGTGTTGTCAATATCACCAAATCCACCACCATGACTTTCTTCCCATCTTGGCACTATTTTATCACACCAAACACACCTTTGTTTGTGAGTGGGGAGAGGTTTGCTTTTAGGTTTTGCATGTGATAAATACCTCAAATGTTTAAAAGTACTCGTCACCTACAAAAGGTGCCTTTAGGGAGGTCACAAATGGAACAATATCCGCTTTCTGATTGCAAGCTTTAGATTTTTATGATGGCGAAAAGACTGTAAGTAAAGTATTAATAACTTGACGCATTGGTTTTGTGCTGGCTTCTCAGTGATGCTTTATTTGGGTGCAACAAAGAGGTGGTTTTGGCACTTGGTGGACAGCATAATGGCTTAGTGGTTAAAACTTCTGCCTTGCAGCACTGTGGTTTCCCAGTCACTATCTGCATGGAGCTTGTGTGGGTTTCATCTGGGAAATCCAGTTTCCTCCCACACTCCAAAAATGCTGGTAGTTTAAACAGGGTTGTAAACCCTCACGGTTTTTCAACTTAATGCATTCTATGCATTAAGGTGAAAGACCTTTTGTGCCGCAGCACCCCCCCCCCCCCTTTTTCTTACCTAAGCCCGATTGTTCCAGCGACGGTGACGAGCACAGCAGCTCCAGCCGCTGTCTCAGGTCCCGCTGCTGTCAATCAAACCCAGTGACACGGGGGTTGGGCGAGTCCTGCTGTCTGTGTCAATGGACGCAGCAGCAGGACTCGGGAGTGCGCACGAGTGCCCCCATGGAAAGCGGTTCTCCGTAGGGGCACTCGAGAAAAGGAGGAGCAAAGAGTGCCGCCGGGGGGAGCCAAGAAAAGGAGGATTAGGGCCACTCTGTGCAAAATCCTTTCACAGAGGAGGTAAGTATAACATGTTTGTTATTTAAAAAAAACAAAGCTTTGCAATCACTTTAACTGAATCCTGTCTAAAAAAAATTGGCCCTAGTATAATATTGTACTGAGTGTCCCAAGTTGACAGCCCCACCACCAGTTTGATAAGTACTTTGAGGTCCCAGGGAGAAATTAGAAATATGTTAGTTAAATAAATGATATCAGTGAAACAGTACCCAACACATGACAAGGAGAACAATAGTACAAACTAGACAAGGTTTATGGGTCTAGCTATGAGCAGCCATTCTCAACCAGGTATTCATGGAACCCTATGGTTCCTCAAGAGGTTGCTAGGAGTTCCTTGAGTTGTTGCTGATTGACCTCCCTCTCGATGGTGCCTGGATAGTTCTGGGTCCATTACCACTTGGCAGAGCCAGCAGCATAACATTATTTATCTTCTTAGCTGTCTGTAAAGGTGGTATTCTGACCAACACTATAAGGCATTTTTCCCACTGACCCAAAATGACTTAAATATAGCAGGGGTTCCCTGAGACGTAATAGTTATTTTAAGGGTTCCTCTGGGGTAAAAAGGATGAGAAAGACTGTCTTGGAATCAGGGGTTAAGCATAGAACTAAAGAGGTTAAGGTTAACTCAGTCACTGATATCTCATATCATTTTTAACATGTTAATATAGAGCTGCACGATTAATCATTAAAGAATCAAGATCGCGATTCTACCCCCCTCGCAATCTTAACACAGCATTTTTCTGATTCAGTGCAGAGAGTTCTCTGCTAACAGCTGTCAAAAAAAGAAAAAAACAGGGAGCCTGCTCACTGTGCAGAGACGGACCTGTCAGAGCTCCGCTCTCCTCTGGGGGATCAGATGAAAACAGATCCGCCTGTCCGTTTTCATCCGATCGACGGATGGATTTAGCGGATCAGATCGGACATCAGCGGACATGTCACCGCTGACCTCCGTCGCTCCATAGAGGTACATGGAGCGTCCGTTCAGGTCCGCCTGAAAAACTGCCAGACAGACCTGAATGTTAGGCAAAGATAAAGAGAAACATTGTAACACTTATGCCGCATACACATGGGTGGACTTTCGACCGGACCGGTCCGACGGACTTCCGACGGACTTTCGAACGAACGGACTTGCCTACACACGATCACACCAAAGTCCAACGGATTCGTACGTGATGACGTACGACCGGACTAAAATAAAGAAGTTGATAGCCAGTAGCCAATAGCTGCCCTAGCGTCTGTTTTTGTCCGTCGGACTAGCATACAGACAAGCGGATTTTTCGACCGGACTCAAGTCCGTTGGAAAGATTTGAACCATGTTTCATTTCTAGGTCCGTCGGACTTTTGGGAAAAAAAGTCAGCTGGAGCCCACACACGATCGAATTGTCCAACTGAGTCCGGTCCGCCGGACTAAGTCTGCCGGAAAGTCCGCTCGTGTATACGTGGCATCAGTTTTAGATCAAAGGGATGAACTTCGGTCTCTAAATGAGGTCAGTTTAACCACTTAAAGACTAAACTATTTTTTGCTAGAAAATTACTTAGCACCCCAAACATTATATATATATATTTTTTAGCAGAGACCCTAGAGAATAAAATGGCGGTTGTTGCAATATTTTATGTCATGCTGTATTTGCTCAGCGATCTTTCAAACACAATTTTTTGAATATGTGCTCAAAATTGTTAACAGGAAAGGTTTTGGAAAATAATTTTTTTTTTTTTTTAATTGGAAAAACCAACTTTATTGAAAAAAGTATGCATGGTACATAAATCAACATAGACCAACATAGCCTTGACAATAGTACATACATGAATATATTGAAATGTCTGTATAGCCTACAGTAAAACACATCAATAAAAATGGAGTCAATGTACAACATATATAAAAGAAAGAGAGAATACAAAAAGGGGAGGGGGGAATAGGAGACGAGGCTATTATGTGCACCTTTCACCATCTGCTAACAATCTGCTCCAGACCCTTTCATATTTGAGCGAACACCCTCTATGGACGTAAATCAGTTTTTTATATGGAAGAGTGTCATTAACTTCCTTCTTCCAGCATTGAATTGTAGGGGGCAGGGCCCGCATCCACATACGGGCTACCACTTTCCTCGCCAAGAATAGCGTCTCGTGCAAAAAGGTACGGAGGGGTTTGTCTGTGTCTAAACCTGGCAGCAGACCGAGTAGGCACATTTTTGGGTCTAGTGTAGCAGGAGAGCCCATCTGATCATGCAAGAAACGGATCACCTGTATGTTTGGATAGTTGGGCAGGACCATAAAAGGTGGTAGAAGGAGCCTGGGGTGTGGTCGCATCGGCGGCACCCTGGATTGTACATGGGTTTAAAACGCGCTATCTTCTGGGGGGTCAGATACGTCCTATGTATGATATACAACTGCGTAAGGCGGTCTGATAACTTAGGGGACCTAAGGGGTCCTTACCTTTTTCACGTCTTCCAAAATCTCATCCCAATCCTCATCCTCAATCTGTCCGATGTCTGCCTCCCACCTTGTCTTGGCAGCATAGGCCAAGGCCGTGGTACTGGGGAGACGGATAGCGGAGTATAGAGTGGAGATTAATTTGGCAGACTCAGTACCAGTGACTGTGTCTACTATAGAGGGAACTGGCAGGGAAGGGTTAAGACCGGTAAACTGGGATTGTATAGCGTGACGAAGTTGTAAATATCTAAAGAGAAGACAGTTAGGGAGGGAATATTCGTCCTTTAGCGTTTGGAATGTTTTAAGTCCCGT
Organism: Lithobates septentrionalis; assembly: GCA_037952835.1. NCBI lineage: Eukaryota > Metazoa > Chordata > Amphibia > Anura > Ranidae > Lithobates > Lithobates septentrionalis. The sequence continues at coordinate 1,006,382 of JBBDGP010002410.1, forward strand.
AGTGGTCATGACCTGATGTAAGTACAAAATCCCATGGCGTATCCACACCGCAGGGTCTGGGATGGACAACAGTTCAGGTATATGTGTGTTAAACCAGAGAGGTGTATGGGAATGGATCCGCGGGGTTCCGAGTTTTTGTAGTGCCACCCGCCATACCCTCCGGTGGTGTGTCAGCATGTCTGTGTTGTGGTGGGGGGAACGTCTTGTCAAGGGAGCTCTAAGGACTGATTGAAGCGGGGTGTGGGCTAGGTCATCAGGGTGCTCACATAGCAGTGACTGGTATCGAGGTCGCTCACTTTTATCAAAATGAAAGAAATGGGACAGTTGGGAAGCAAGGTAATACTCCTGAAAGTCTGGAAGGGCAGCTCCTCCCAGTGTCACCGGATTTTTTAAAGTTTTCCAAGATAATTTGTGTCTACTGTGCCCCCATATAAATTAATTTAGAATAGATTCGATTGCCTTGAAGAATTTTTGTGGTATGTATAGGGGGTTGGAAAATAATTTTTAATAATTTTTCCAATGTTAAGTCTTTATAGTACCTTCAATGATCAATGATCATATTTGGCAAAATTACCCATTCATGTCCACTCCCATTACCCAATTTTTGGAAGTGATTCTTGTATCATGCTGACACCTTAAAACTATGAATGCAATGTATTATGCAGCGTACACACGAGCTGACCTTTTGACCGGGATGGTCCGACGGACCGAGTCCGGTGTACAATCCGATGGTGTGTGGGCTTCATCGGACCTTCAGCGGACTTTTCCAGTCGAAAATCTGACGGACTTTAGATTTGAAACATGCTTTAAATATTTCCGACGGACTCGAGTCCGGTCGAAAAATCCGCTAGTCCGACGGACGAAAACCCACGCTAGGGCAGCTATTGGCTACTGGCTATCAACTTCCTTATTTTAGTCCGGTCGTACGTCATTATGTACGAATCCGTCGGACTTTGGTGTGATCGTGTGTAGGCAACTTCGTTCGTTCAAAAGTCCGTCGGAAGTCTGTCAAAAGTCTGACGAAAGTCTGCCGGAATTGCCGTCAGACTTTTGTTGCCGAAAAGTCCGCTCGTGTGTACGCGGCCTTATGCCCCGTACACACGGTCGGATTTTTCGACGAAAAATGTGTGATAGGACCTTGTTGTCGGAAATTCCGACCGTGTGTGGGCTCAATCACACATTTTCCATCGGATTTTCCGACACACAAAGTTTGAGAGCAGGCTATAACATTTTCCAACAACAAAATCCGTTGTCGGAATTTCCGATCGTGTGTACGCAAATCTGACGCACAAAGTGCCACGCATGCTCAGAATAAATAAAGAGATGAAAGCTATTGGCTACTGCCCCATTTATAGTCCCAACGTATGTGTTTTACGTCACCGCTTTCAGAATGATCGGATTTTCCGACAACTTTGTGTGACCGTGTGTATGCAAGACAAGTTTGAGCCAACATCCGTCGAAAAAAATCCTAGGATTTTGTTGTCTCAATGTCCGACCGTGTGTATGGGGCATAAGTGTTGCATCGATATTGGTATCAGTGCCGATTTTAAGCAGTTTCAGGAGTACTTGTACTCCTGCAAATGCTCCAATATGAAAACCAATACCTTTGGTTCAGGTGCGATTTCCTAGTCACACAATTCGCACCTGAACCGCTGAACAAAGTCGCATTGGAGGGGGCCGAAATCCCGCTGTCAAAACCGACCGCACATATGTGATGCCGGTCTTATGCCTCGTACACACGGTCGGATTTTCCGACGGAAAATGTGTGATAGGACCTTGATGTCGGAAATTCCGACCGTGTGTAGGCTCCATCACACATTTTCCATCGGATTTTCCGACACACAAAGTTGGAGAGCAGGCTATAAAATTTTCCGACAACAAAATCCGTTGTCGGAAATTCCGATCGTGTGTACACAAATCCGACAAAGTGCCACGCATGCTCAGAATAAATAAAGAGATGAAAGCTATTGGCCACTGCCCCGTTTATAGTCCCGACGTACATGTTTTACGTCACCGCGTTTAGAACGATCGGATTTTCCGACAACTTTGTGTGACCGTGTGTATGCAAGACAAGTTTGAGCCAACATCCGTCGGAAAAAATTTTGTTGTCGGAATGTCCGAACAAAGTCCGACCGTGTGTACGGGGCATTACAGTTCTTCAGAATTATAAAGAATTTGAAAAAAAATTTCATTCGTTTAAAAAACTGTCACATGACACTAAAAATAGGTATCGGTAATTGGTATCGGTGCGTACAGTACTTTCGAAAAAGTATCGGTTCTCGTATTTGGTCTTAAAAAATCTGATATCTGTGCATCTCTACAATGTATAATTCAGTAGCTATGTCTATCTTTGTTTTTGTTTTTTACTCACTTGGAATTTGTCCATCAGAAGTCCAGCTCCCACCATGCCATACCCGGACAACAGGAAGGGGACAAGCACTTGGGCAGCAATGGAAAAAAAAGTCTCACTGAAAAACCAATGTGGGTGCCTTGAGAACTTGCACTTGAACCCTCTCAACTTTCCTCCATAATAGCAAAACTCCAGGTCCAACTGAGTCACCGCCATGTCACGTATTCCATAGTTTCCAGGTCGAAACTGGGTTCAAACCAAGAGCAGAGTCCGCTTTCCCTATTAGTGGACCCATACAAAGTCACGTCTTCTCTGAACCCAGCTGAGCGTCAAAATGAGGATGAGTGAAAAAGAACGGACGATCCCTGAGATGTTTCTTTTATGAAGACTGAAGGAAAAAAAACTAGACTCGTTAGATCTAGGTGAAGGTTGTGCTTCCTGAGGGTATAATACTAGTTTTAACAATGAGTCATGTGCTTTAGGCAGATTATGTAGCTATGAAGTGGGATGTATCTGCAACCCATGTTGCTATCTCTAAACCACAAAGCTCAGAATCCCGTCACATACTAATGTCATGCCTCCTGGACCTTCTATTAGTAGGTTGACAGGGCAAAGTAGCCTTGCAGCTTCTCGGAACACGCTCACGTTTCAGAGAATAAGATACTGATGAAAAGATGAGTAATTTGTATTTACTATTACCCATGTCTAGTGAAAAAGAGAAGTCTAATCAGGAATGTACGCTGGTCACCGGCATCGTCACACCAAGCTCCAAAGTATGGCCAATTAGACTGTAGATGCTTATCAGCTGTCATCACTTCCTATTCACTTTAGTTCATGAAAATGTAGTTAAAAATAGTTTTTTGATGCTGATAGATTCTAAGTGAACACAGTGGGCAAAAATCATGGAAAAATTCAAGGGCACCTTTGTGTAATATTAGTTTTATGGGATCTGTGCCCATGCACGTTCCAATTCCATCATTTAATTGTGCAATATTTTCTTTATTTCTATTCACTCTTATGCCCCGTACACACGGTCGGACATTGATCGGACATTCCGATACACACGGTCACACAAAGTTTTTGGAAAATCCTTTCTGAACGCGGTGACGTAAGACACGTACGTCAAGACTATAAACGGGGCAGTAGCCAATAGCTTTCATCTCTTTATTTATTCTGAGCATGCGTGGCACTTTGTGCGTCGGATTTGTGCACACACGATCGGAATTTCCGACAACGAATTTTGTTGTCAGAAAATTTTATAGCCTGCTCTCAAACTTTGTGTGTCGGAAAATCCGATGGAAAATGTGTGATGGAGCCCACCCACGGTCGGAATTTCCGACAACAAGGTCCTATCACACATTTTCCGTCGGAAAATCCAACCGTGTGTACGGGGCATAAGGCAGCCATTCTCAACCAGGGGGTTCCGTGGAACTCTACGGTTGCTTCTGAAGTTCTCAGGGGTTCCTTGAGATGTGGCTGATTTAGCTTCCATTTGATGGAACCTGACTAGTTCCAGGTCCAATGCCACTTGGCAGAGCCAGCTTCCTGGCACCGATTATCTTTTTTGCCGTGGGTAAGAGTGGCCTTTTAGAGGAACACTGTAAGTGGGGCATTCTGACCAATCTTTACCAATGAACGGGGCATTTCCCCCACTGACCGCAGGATGCAGAATGGTCATTTTCTGGCCTTCAAACTCATTGAGGTAACGCCCTATGTTATAACAAAGCAGGTTAATGCAGGGGTATAAAAAAGTTCATAAGTCAAGACATTTTCTTAGTTTTGGAAAGAGAAGGGAAAGATTTGAACCCCCTATTTTTAATGCTATCCAAAGTTCTGTTAGAGAGATCACTCTTCACTTCCTGTGTTGGTGACAACATTTTCCCCAGAGAGGAAATGAGTGGAAATCTGCAACAGGGACACAAAGAAAAAGAAAAATCTGACAGGGGTACTAGCCTTCCCCTTTTAGTTCTTTTGTGTAACTCATAAGGAATTACAAAATTAGGTGTGTGTAATTTTGTTTTTTTATTTCGTGATATACTTTTAAGGAAAAACTGTGTGTCCAGCATTAGCCCTTTGGCAGTAGGTCAGGAATCATCTCCGCTTATTTACCCTCCGGGCACAGTACAAAGCTTTTACAAAACTTTTTGAGTTGAAAGGCCAAGTTATAGAGGAAAACCAGAAAAACAACTCCAGGCATTTCTGACAACATAAAGAATTACATCAACATCAAGTATCAGAAAGCCCCAACGATCAATTTTAAAGAGGACCTGTCTCTTGCACTGTGCAGAAGACAAAATGGACCAAATTAATGATGGTTTCTTTTTCTACTTTTTGGCACTAAAGATGGCCATACATGGAGCGAATTTCGGACAGCTACTGGTGAACCAGCTGAAATTCAGGCCATGGCCGAATCAGTCAGCACTACTCCACCCAACATCCTTCTCTCCAAAAATAAATGGAGCAAGTGAATAACACTCATCAGAACAGTGCCTAAATCCAACTCTGACAGCTGTGGGTGTCAGGTGAACAAAAAAATAACCCAATACTTGCCAATATGAAGGAAGATGGGACACAAACCTTTGATTTGATAGCACTGTCACCCTCTGTGAACTCCAAGTTGAGATCTGGAGTGTACACAAGTCTAGCTCTCAGTCTTACGATAGAAAAGATATACTGTATTAGGTTCTGCTGTTGAGGCTGGCATTAAAGTGAACCTGTTCCTTTGCCCTAAATGGACAAAGCACAGGTTCACTTTAAAGTAGATGTATTTTTACAATATGTAAAACAATAAAGATATTTTCACCGCTAAAGCAGATGAATTTTTAACAAGAAAATGTTGGAGAAGGCTTTCAAACAATTTCTACACTATATGGCCATATTTTTGTGGACCTCTGACCATCACACCTATATGAGCTTGATAGGCTTCCCATTCCAAGTTTATGGCCATCAATATGGAGTTGAAACCCCTTTGTGACTATAACAGCCTCCACTCTCCTAGGAAGGCTTTCCATGAGGTCTGTGGGAATTTGTGTCCATTTGTGAGGTAAGGTACTGATGTTGGATAAGAAGACCTGTCTCACAATCAACGTTCCAAATCATCCCAATCATGTTCAGTAGGGTTGAGGTCAGCCCTGATCTCAACCCTACTGAACATGATTGGGATGAATTGGAATGCTGATTGTAAGCCAGGTCTTCTCATCCAACATCGGTACCTGACCACAGAAATGGACCACTCGGGTTCCTTCACACTAAACTCATCAAACCATCTCTTTATGGAGCTGGCATTGTACACAGGGGCACAGTCATGGTGGAACAGAAAAGGGTCTTCCCCAAATGGTTAACCCAAGTTTGAAAGCCCATGATTGTCTAAGACCCCCTTTCACACTAGTGTGATTTCTTCTGTGTCTGCTATCGTGCTGCAACGCATAACAAAGGAAATCACATTGTTTGCTATGGTACCTATTCTTATCAGTGCAACATGGTGCTGTGCAATTTATGAAAAGGTGCAGGTGTTTCTTTTGGTGCAGCACAAACCCCACACATTTCAATAGAAGCGCATGAAAAATTCATCAACATTTTTGGGAGGGTTTTGTGCCTGACAACAAGTTTCCTAAAAAAAAAAACCAAAAAAACATGCAGCATGAAAATGTATCAAAAGCTGTTTTATCAAACAGACAAACATAGACTAGTGTGAGGCAAGAGGGAACCCACCCAAGGTCCCCATAAACTAAAAATCGAGTAATCACCTTAGTGTGATCCACCAGGTGCCTGCAGATACTCATAATGACCAGGTAGAATCAGTTCCCTTATCTCTGTAGACCATGTTGAGGTGAATGATCTGCGGGCTACATTTTTACAGTTATTGCAAAAATCTCCAGATCTCTTCATTGAGAACAAGAACAATAAGAGCCTTGATAGGACAAACAAGCTTTCAAGACTGGGACTTTCTCAATATCTCTGCATGCATTGACGTGACAAGGTATCATGCCAGCCAAGATGAAGATGCATAAATGCACCTCCCCTCCCCCCCCCCCCCCCCCCGGGAAGCCAAGATGGATGAAGCTTGCATGTCTGTGTGTATATATGTTGAGCCTCTGCAGAAACAACAGCCCTACAATTACCATGTTTTGGTCCATGGGTGACAGAATAGGATAAGGGAAGTACTGCAACGTGGATTAAATTATTGCAATTGAGTCATAATAAGCACAGGGAAACAAGGCCAAACGTTCATTAACATACAGTGGGGAAAATAAGTATTTGATCCCTTACCATCCAACAATAATTCTGGCTCCCACAGACTGGCTACAGTATTTGCTTTGCTTATGCGGTACACAGATTAGTCCTGTCAATTTAAGAAGGAGCTCCCACTGACAACTTGTTTTGGGTATAAAAGACACCTGTCCACAGAATCTCTTCCATTCAAAAATCACCACCATGGGCAAGACAAAAGAGCTGTCAAAGGACGTCAGGGAAAAGATTGTAGACCTGCACAAGGCTGGAATGGGCTACAAGACCATCAGCAAGAAACTTGGAGAGACAATTGTTGGAGCGATTATTTGCAAATGGAAGAAATACAAAATAACCATCAATTGCCCTCGGGCTGGCGCTCCATGCAAGATTTCACCTCATGGGGTAAGGGTGATCATGAGAAAAGTGAGGGATCAGCCCAGAACTACACGGGAGGAGCTTGTGAATGATCTCAAGGTAGTTGGGACCACAGTCACCAAACAAACCATTAAATAAAAAGAAAAAACCATGAAGGATATCCTGCAGCTAAGCACTATAACCCTTCGCCACTTTAAACCTTCTCTTCTCTATTCTGCTACTGACCACCTATATGACATAATCTCTCCCCTGTCCTGTCCTGACCTGACCACCTCTGTCTACAACAGTTCACTCTCATCATCACTAGATGCACTTGCTCCTCTAACCACATGCAAAATCAGGCCCTGACCGTTACAACCCTGGCAAACTAACAACACTAGAAATCTCAAGAGACATTGCCGTGCTCTTGAACGACTGTGGTGTAAAACCAAATGCCTGGAAAACTTCACCTTATCTAAATCTGCCCTTCTAAAATATAATTCCTGCCTCCATGCTGCCAAACAAGCCTACTTTGTCTCTTTTATTAATTGCTTGTCATCCAGTCTCCGTCGGGTCTTCTCAACCTTTAACTCTCTGCTTCGTCCCTCACCCCCTCTACCCAGTAACTCACTCACTGCCCAAGAGTTTGCCAATCACTTCAAAGACAAGATCGATGCAATTCGCGAGGACACCTCAACTGTGCGTACGTCTTCCCCACCCAACATATCTTGCCTAGCAGCACATTCAACACTCTACTCTTTTGAATTATCTACTACTGAAGAGGTTACAAAACTTTTCTCAGATGCCCACCTAACCAATTGTCCCTTGGATCCTGTTCCCTCACAACTACTACGGTCACCCTCTTCTTCTATCCTATGCTCCTCACTCACATCTTCAATCTCTCCCTCTTTAGTGGCACCTTCCCCTCCCCTCTAAAACATGCGCTGATCTCTCCCATACTTAAAAAGCCCTCACTGGACCCTACCAACCTGAACAACTTAAGACCCATCTCATTGCTCCCATTCACCTCTAAACTTCTAGAATGCTTAGTCTACAACCGTCTTAGCTCCTACCTCAGTGAAAACCCCTTACAGTCTGGCTTTCGCTCGCAGCACTCCACGGAAACTGCCTTACTAAAACTCACTAACGATTTACTAACTGCTAAAACCAACAGCCAGTACTCCATACTCCTACTACTTGACCTCTCTGCGGCCTTTGATACTGTTGACCATCCGCTCCTTCTCAATAAACTACATTCCCTTGGCCTCCGAGATTCTGCTCTATCCTGGTTCCCTGCCTATCTATCACAGCGCTCCTTCAGTGTCACCTATAACTCTGCCTCCTCCTCTCCATTGCCCCTTTCTGTGGGGGTCCGCCAAGGCTCTGTTCTTGGACCCCTTCTGTTCTCTATCTACACCTCCTCCCTTGGTCACCTGATAACTGCCCATGGCTTCCAATACCACTTATACGCCGATGACACCCAAATCTATCTGTCTACTCCTCACCTCACTCCTTCATTCTCCTCTCGCATTACTAACTTACTAACTGACATATCAGCATGGATGTCGCACCACTTTCCTTAAACTAAATCTCTCTAAAACTTAGCTATTAATATTCCCCCCCAGGCCCCCCCCCCCGTGCCCCCTCCATGACTTTTCCATCAAAATCAACAATGCAACCATCAGTCCCTCCCCTCACGCCAGGGTACTAGGTGTAATCCTAGACTCTGACTTGTCATTTCAGCCTCAAATCTAATCGTTGTCAAAAGTTTGTAGAATTCATCTCCGTAACATCTCTAAAATTTGCCGCTTTTTAACAAATGAAACCACCAAGCTCCTCATTCACTCCCTTGTTATCTCTCGCCTTGACTATTGCAACTCCCTTCTCATTGGCTTACCTCTCCATAGGCTATCCCCTCTTCAGTCTATCATAAATGCTGCTGCCAGACTTATCCACCTTACCAACCGCTCAGTGTCTGCCAACCCTCTCCACCAATCCCTACACTGGCTCCCAATCACCCACGAATTAAATTCAAAATACTAACCTCAACATACAAAGCCATTCACAACTCTGCCCCGAGATACATCACCAATCTTGTCTCCAAATATCACCCAAATCGTCCTCTCCGCTCTTCTCCTGCTCTCAAGCTCTCTCATCTCCTCCTCCCATGCTCGTCTCCAGGATTTCTCCAGAGCCTCTGCCATCCTCTGGAACTCACTACCTCAACCTATCCGGCTATCTACTACTCTTGCTACCTTCAGGCGATCCTTGAAAACGAATCTCTTCAGGAAAGCCTATCACGTCCCCAACTAATCTCCTACCACTTCCAACAACTCATTCCCCACAGTTACAACCTTTTGTACCACCTGCCCCACCCTATTAGATTGTAAGCTCTTCTGAGCAGGGCCCTCTTAATCCTCTTGTATTATAACTGTATTGTCTCCCTTTTATATTGTAAAGCGATGCGTAAACTGTTGGCGCTATATAAAAACTGTATAATAATAATAATAATAACCCTGATATAAGGCACAAGAGATATATGTAGAAGTAAGAGTGCAGCGCTGGATATAAACCAATAATACAAATGTTTATGATTACAATGTGTACAATGAATTATATATCATCAATGATCATAAAAAAGTGCACAAAAACATCAAATAGAAAAAAGTCCATATGTGATTGCTGCATTAGTAGAAAATACGTGTATTTGAAACGCAAAAATGTGACAAAAATTCATAAGTGCCACTGTGAATAATCACATTTCCTGTTCCTGTGAAGTCACCACCAACTGCTTTTCGTTTCCTGCTTCCTGGTTCCCAGCCTCCCCTGGATTCCTGTAAGATCACACCAGTGCCCCAGGCTGCAAAAGGTTGTAACTGTGGGGAATGAGTTGTTGGAAGTGGTAGGAGATTAGTTGGGAACGTGATAGGCTTTCCTGAAGAGATTAGTTTTCAAGGATCGCCTGAAGGTAGCAAGAGTAGTAGATAGCCGGATAGGTTGAGGTAGCCAGTTCCAGAGGATGGGAGAGGCTCTGGAGAAATCCTGGAGACGAGCATGGGAGGAGGAGATGAGATAGCTTGAGAGCAGGAGGTCTTGGGAAGAGCGGAGAGGACGATTTGGGTGATATTTGGAGACAAGATTGGTGATGTATCTCGCGGCAGATAGAAAAAAGTCAATATGTGAATGCTGCATTACAAGGAAATACGTGGATTCGAAACACAAAAATGTGACAAAAATTCATAAGTGCCACTGTGAATAATCACATTTCCTGTTCCTGTGAAGTCACCACCAACTGCTTTTTGTTTCCTGCTTCCTGGTTCCCAGCCTCCTCTGGATTCCTGTAAGATCACACCAGTGCCCCAGGCTGCAAAGGGAAAACAGGACGCCAAATAGAACGTTTATGAGACTCCAGGACTGGCGATTTTCACCACATACAGAATACATCTAATTCAACCTTGTTTTTTATCCATGGGTTCTTCTGCGAGCGTGCCGTGGAAGGTGCTCTTCAGCTGACGCCGGCCGGTCACCTGTGAGGAAAATCCGGGAGATCCTTAGCAGTGTTCCTGTTTCTAATAAGCCTGTTTTGGCCCCCCTGAATAAGGGCGGTCGCAGGCTTTCTGGTAAGCCTCCATTGTTTACTGAATAGTGGTGGGCAGCACAAGCGGTGGTAAAAAAAAGACCCAGGGTCTTGCACTGGAAGTTTTTCGTTTGAATATTTTTTTCACTTATGAATTTTTGTCACATTTTTGTGTTTCAAATGCACGTATTTTCCACTAATGCAGCAATCACATATGGACTTTTTTCTATTTGATATTTTTTCTATTTGATTTTTTTTGTACTTTTTTATGATCATTGATGATATATAATTTATTGTACACATTGTAATCATACACATTTGTATTATTGGTTTATATCCAGTGCTGCACTCTTATGCCCCGTACACACGGTCGGATTTTCCGATGGTAAATGTCCGATCGGAGCGTGTTGTCGGAAATTCCGACCGTGTGTGGGCTCCATCGGACATTTTCCATCGGATTTTCCGACACACAAAGTTGGAGAGCAGGAGATAAAATTTTCCGACAACAAAATCCGTTGTCGGAAATTCCGATCGTGTGTACACAAATCCAATGGACAAAGTGCCACGCATGCTCAGAATAAATAAAGAGATGAAAGCTATTGGCCACTGCACCGTTTATAGTCCCGACGTATGTGTTTTACGTCATCGCGTTTAGAATGATCGGATTTTCCGACAACTTTGTGTGACCGTGTGTATGCAAGACAAGTTTGAGCCAACATCCGTCGGAAAAAATCCTAGGATTTTGTTGTCGGAATGTCCGAACAAAGTCCGACCGTGTGTACGCCCTATTACTTCTACATACCAAACAAACCATTGGTAACACAATATGCCGCCATGGATTGAAATCCTGCAACGCTCGCAAGGTCCCCCTCCTCAAGAAGGCACATGTACAGGCCCATCTGAAGTTTGCCAATGAACATCTAAATGATTCAGAGAAGGATTGGGAGAAAGTTCTGTGGTCAGATGAGACCAAAATTTAGCTCTTTGGCATTAACTCCACTCGCCGTGTTTGGAGGAAGAAAAATGCTGAATATGACCCTAAGAACACCATCCCTACAGTCAAGCACGGAGGTGGAAACATTATGCTTTGGGGCTGTTTCTCTGCTAAAGGTTCAGGCCGATTTTGCCACGCTAAGGGGCCAATGGACGGGGCCATGTATTGTAAAATCTTAGATGAGGACCTTCTTCCCTCAGCCAGAACACTGAAGATGGGTTGAGGATGGGTCTTCCAGCATGACCAATGACTTAAAACATACGACCAAGGCAACAAAGGAGTGGCTCAAGAAGAAGCACATTAAAGTGTTTGTCACTATGTGACTTTACATGTATGCCATGCAGATATGCAGCCATTAACAATAGTGTAAGTGTTTGTTAGAAATGAAAAGGTGAAATACTGTTTCTGGTACCGCAGCTGTGCGGTCACGTGACCCCCTGTGCTGACTGGCCTCTATTTATTGGAGAGAAGCAGGAGGGGCAGAGCTTCCCCTGTGTTGGTTGGCTGACATCACAGGAGAATCTCGGCTCCTCCTGCTTCTCTCCATAGATCGAGGCCGGCCAGCAGAGAGGGATCATGTGACCTCAGAGCTGCGGTGTCAGAAACGATATTTCACCTTTTAATTTCTAACAAACACTTACACTATTTTTAATGGCTGCATATCTGCATGGCATACATTGATATGTGATGTATTATGCAGCTGAATAGAGGCGGGGAGGAAAGCAATCTCATGCTGACAGGAAGGGGTGTTGAGAGACTGTCAGAGGAGAGACGAGAGCTTCGGATGACGAGTCATGTAACCTGACCATGGTAATTAGGGCTAAGCAGCCATGATTATCATGGTCAGCAGAGGCAGGGGGACACAGGAACTGGCAGGATCAACAAGGTTTATCACCAGTTAGGAAGCGAAGAATTGCACAGCACAAGCACTGTGCTGTTATTCATGCCTTAAAGGAACGGATTGTTTTTTATTTTTTTGGGTAACAGACACCTAGAGGTCATGGAGTGGCCAGTCTCCAGACCTTAATCCTATAGAAAATGTATGGAGGGAGCTGAAACTTTCAGTTGCCAAGTGACAGCCAAAAAACCTTAAAGTGGAGTTCCACCCACCTTTACAACTCTTCAGCATCCCTCACTAAACTGTGCACTGTAAACAAATTGCATATTTTTAATTTTTTTCCTCAGCACCTACTGTATATCTGCTGTATTCATTTTTCACTTCCTCCTCCCTGGCCGCGGCCCATCGTACCATTTCCTGTTTGCAATGCCTTCTGGGAAGGGGCAGCAACTTCCTCTGAAACTGCCGTTGCTATGGAAACCTGACCTGAAACCTATTACACTGCTTGTGCTGCACTGAGCATGTGCGAGATCTGCAAGGATGAGATCCAGGAAGAGATACAGTCTGGCTTCAGATGTCCACACTTAAGATGGCCACGGCCTGCTGTAAGTTTATAAAATAACAAACTACTGCTATAAACTAACAAAACAGACCTTAGTTTACAGACTAACTTTACTAGAATACATTAAGCTTGTGTATTATAGGGGTATTTTTATTTAAAAAGTATCATTTCAGCCGGAACACCACTTTAAGGATTTAGAGAAGATCTGTAAAGAAGAGTGGACCAAAATCCCTCCTGAGATGTGTGCAAACCTGGTCACCAACTACAAGAAAAGTCTTACCTCTGTGATTGCCAACAAAGGTTTCTCCACCAAGTACTAAGTCATGTTTTGCTTGGGGGATCAAATACTTATTTTGCTCACTGAACTGCAACTCAATTTATACCATTTGTATCATGTGTTTCTTCTGGATTTTTGGTTGATATTCTGTCTCTATCATTTAAAATACACCTATGATAAAAATTCTAAACACTTCATTTCTTTGTAAGTGGGCAAACTTACAGAATCTGCAGGGGATCAAATAATTATTTTACCCACTGTAAGGATAACAAAAATACATTGTTTAATCTGGGAATTTTTTGGGGATATAACTCATCCCCAAAAAATCCTTCTTGATTCTCTGAGAGGCAATTGGATATTCCCTGGATCAACTTTACCTATACATGTTAGTACCCAGTTATATTATGAACATTTAGGAAAGAATCCAGGCTTTTCTTAAAGTAAGCTACTGAGCTGACCAGAACCACCTCTGGAGTCTATTTCACATTTTCACAGCTCTTACTGTGAAGAAACCTTTCTGTATTTGAAAATGAAATCTCTTTTCCTCCAGAGGTAAAGAGTGCCCACTTGTCCTCCTGTGATGTCCTTGAAAGAGAAGCATGGGTTTGGGGTTTTTCCTCCATCATACTTACCTAGGTGGATGCAGCATCTGTGCCCCGGCACCTCTACACTGAGTACCAAGCGATCGAATATCGCCGATGGCTCATTTCGTACAGCTCTCCGAAAGGAGAGCTGCTGACTGTCAATCAGCATTTCTCTGATCTGCTCCTCCAAACTCACTGGACCGCTGAGTTGTGGAGGGGCGGGGAGCGGCCGTCTCAGGCTCTCAGCGGCTCGCTGGGAGCCTGAGACGGGTGTCAGTCCAGGCACCTGGCGGATCCAGACTTCCATTGTCAGGAGGACGCGGTGCCTAGACTTAAATCTGTGACGTCAAAATGGGTCACAGGAGTAGTAAACGAATTGCACTCCTATGACCCATAGGAGAAGCCCAGCCAAACAAGCTTTGGCTATACTTCTCCTTTTAAAGTAAATAACTCAACACTATATGGACCACTTATATATTTGTACATGTTGATCATATATATCCTCCCTTAATCTTCTCTTCTCAAGAGAGAATACATTCAGTTCTTCTAATCTTTCCTCATAGCTGAGCTCCTCCATGCCTCTTTATCAGTTTGGTTGCTCTTCTCTGCACTTTCTCCAGTTCTCTGATATCCTTCTTGTGAATTGGTGCCCAAAACTGAACTGCATATTCCAAATGAGGCCTTACGAATGATTTGTACAGGGGCAAAATTATCTCTTTCTCTCTGGAGTCCATACCTCTCCTAATACAAGAAAGGATTTTACTCCCTTTGGAAACTGCAGCTTGGCATTGCATGCTATTAAAGTGGTTGTAAAGTCAGAAGGTTTTTTTATTCTAATGCATTCTATGCATTAAGGTAAAAAGCCTTCTGTGTGCATCAGCCCCCTAATACTTACCTGAGGTCCCTCTCTGACCAGCGATGTGCATGAGTGACTCAGCCGTCCGAGATTCTCCCTCCTGATTGGCTGAGACACAGCAGCAGTGCCATTGGCTGCCGCTGCTGTCAATCAAAGTCAGCTAGCCAATCAGGGGGGCGGGTCTGGTCTCTGTGTCTGAATAGACACAGGGAGCAGTGACTCAGCTCGGGTACCCCCATAGCAAGCTGTTGCTGTGGGCCACTCAACAGGAGGGAGGGGCCAGGAGCACAGAAGAGGGACACGAAAAGAGGAGGATCTGGGCTGCTCTGTGCAAATCCATTACACAGAGCAGGAAAGTATAACCTGTTTGTTATTTTTATAGGAAAAAAAACGAGACTTTACCATCACTTTAAGCTTATGATCTACCAAAATCCCCAAATCTTTCTCCACCACGGATTCCCCCAGTTGTACTCCCCCTAGTATGTATGATGCATGCATATTCTTAGCCCCAAATGCATAACTTTACATTTCTCAACATTAAACCTCATCTGCCACATAGTTGCCCAATTAAACAGAGCATTGAGGTCGGCTTGCAAGCTGCAGACATCCTGTAAGGACGTTATTCCACTGCATAGCTTTTGCACAACAAATAAGATGAATGCAGCAGAAAAAATACAGCAAACAAAAATAAAGCTAAGGGAAGAAGGTGATAAAAAAAATGGGTGGATAAAATGTAATTAACGTTAACAAGGGGATATAATTATTATTTATTTTTAATAGGTTTACCATTCACACATAACACAAATTTATCAATATTAGTGACAACTTGTAGTTCTCATTTATAAATGAATGAAGAGCAGGATTGAGATGTCCCAGATCGGCTCTCCCAGTGTCATCAATGGAATTCTACTATCTGGGTGATGGCTATCCTCTACATTCTGCTTCTGATAAAGTGCGGGGACAGACATCACAAAGACAGCAGAGCCCCACTGATTACAGGAAGAGTTGATCGCCCCAGGGGCGGATAGCCGGGGGGGAGGGGGGCAAAGGGACGGGGCAATTGCCACACCGCCCCTGAGAATTCGGGTGAGAGAGTGGGCGGCTCCACGGGTGAGAGAGCGGGCGGCTCCACGGGTGAGAGAGCGGGCGGCTCCACGGGCAGGTCGGGCTGTCAGACGGTTCGGTTGGTGAGCGGGTGGGAGGCTCGGCGGGCAGGTGAGAGTGCGGGCGAGCAGCTAGGTGGCTTGGTGGGTGAGCGGACAGCTGGCCAATCAGGGAGCCGGCGGGTGGGGGAGCAGAGAGATGACATCATCTCTCACCACCCTGCAGTGCAGTTCCACCCTCACTGTGCGGGCAGCCGTGGGAAGCAGAGAGATGACATCATCTCTCTGTTGCCTGACTGGCAATGTGCTGCCTGACGCTGGGACACAGCAAGAGACCACCTTAGCAGGAAAGTGACACAGCAACAGACAATCCGCAATGTGTGGCAGGTGACGTGGCAAGTGACAATCCGCAACGTGTGGCAAGTGACAATCCGCATCTGGTGACAGGCGATGTGGCAAGTGACAATCCACATCTGGTGACAGGTGATGTGGCAAGTGACAATCTGTAACGTGTGGCAAGTGACAATCCATAATGTGTGGCAAGTGACAATCCGCAACGTGTGGCAGGTGACGTGGCAAGTGACAATCCACAACGTGTGGCAAGTGACAATCTGCATCTGATGACAGGTGACATGGCAAGTGACAATCTGCATCTGGTGACAGGCGATGTGGCAAGTGACAATCCGCATCTGGTGACAGGCTACGTGGCAAGTGACAATCCACATCTGTTGACAGGTGATGTGGCAAGTGACACGCTCGGGGCTCCCACTGATTCTGCATTATGGTGAGTTTCATTTTATATTCCTAGATTGTAAGCTCTAGCGAGCAGGGCCCTCTGATTCCCCCCCTGTATTGAATTGTATTGTAATTGTACTGTCTGCCCTCATGTTGTAAAGCGCTGCGTAAACTGTCTGCGCTATATAAATCCTGTATAATAATAATAATATAGCAATGTAATAATAGAAATAATGCGCTTCAATCATCCTGACACCATATCAACCATGATGCCGCTAACACCAGCCATTTCCCCGATAAATTGCCCCCAAAAAGACATTCTGGCAGTGCCCCTCCCGATACTAGACTCTGGATCTGCCCCTGGTCATCGCCCATGCTGTATTTTGACTGATTGGTCTTGCTGAGTGCAGGCGGGGGGGGGGCTCCACCCCAGCTGCGCCCTCTCCACCAAAGCGCCCAAGTTGGGTGTCAGTCCGGTCTTGTCTACGTGTCTACAGACAACAGTGATAGAATAGTTTTGTGACTCAGCATTTGTGAGATGAGTTGGCACTTTTCATTCTAACATTCTTTTCTATTCTTAGTAAGTTGGCTGCTGCAACCTTTCTCTCAAATTCCTTTCTCTGAAATAATTTAAAGCCTAAGTTTTCAGCTTTATGAAAAAAATAATAAATGCACAAATTTTGCAGAGCATTGCATCCAGGATCAGTGGATGGTGGGTGCAATGTCAGGCTCCTGCAGACACTGCCTAGACCTCTGTGTCCATACCTCTCTACTGGCTGTCAGTTGCAGAGCTGTATGAAGTGTGAATAGACTAGGAGCTTGCTGGTCAACATACTTGCAGTCTATTGAAATTACAATCCTATCTGCTGTGGTGGGATGGGAGAAGGGACTTGTAGTTTATTTATTCACAGATCACTGGGAATGAATAAAGCCGATGTGCGGGTGGAGCGGAGGGAACCCCAATCTACTGTCACAGGGAGGGGGGCTCTGGTGATGGTGGAAGGCAAGTGATTAGGAGCATGTTACATGTTACACCCTAAATATGGGTTTGACATGTAACATGTTCCTAAAGGTGAACCTATCCTTTACAATGTTAATTTCGCTGATAAATGTGGCTCTATAGATTTGATCTCCTTCCTAATAATTAACAGAATATAGTAGAAGAAGGTTCCTTACTTCCTCTTTCTAATGTATCATCTTTTTTCCTGTGACTTGTTAAAGCGCCTTCCTCCCTTCACTGCCACATTTGACACTTTTTGGGGGGGAGCGGGTACCCGCTTTTGACAGGTACCCGCTCCCACTCCGGGTAAGATCGCTGCACGGCAATCTACGACATATCTGGCCCCTCCTCCTTACCCCCCGCTGCCTTCTGGGGCCTGTACATGTCCCAGAAGATGACAGGACCATTCAGAAAGCGCAGCGCGACTCGCGCATGCACAGCAGGAAACCAGCCGGTTTCCCTTACTTGCAATGTCGGCGCCTTAATCCGAGCCGACAGCTTGGGGTGCCAACATCACAGGATCCCTGGACAGGTAAGTGTCTTTATATCAAAAGTCAGCAGCTAAAGCATTTTTTTTAGAGCCCCCCCCCCCCCCATCATATTAGAGCTCCCCCATCATATTAGAGGTCCCCCCATCACATCAGAGTCCCACTTCCTATTCAGCACCACCCTTCAAGTTAGAGGCCCCCATCACATCAGAATCTCCATTCACTTCACAGCCCCCTTCACATCAGAGACCCCTCCTCACATCAGCGCCCCCATCATATTAGAGGCCCCATTACATCAGAGGTCCCCCCATCACATCAGAGTCTTGCTTTACTTCCGAGCCCCACACCACTATGTCAGACGCACCCCCCCCCCCCTACATCAGAGTCCCCCCATCACATTTGGGTACAGCATTGCATGACCGCGCAATTCTCATTCAAACTGTGACAGCATTGAAAGATAAAAATTGGTGTGGGCAGGAAGGGGGTTTAAGTGCCCAGTAAGCAAGTGGTTAATGAATTTTAATGCACAAAAAAACAATATAATACCCAATTGTTTGGTAAAATGTAAAAGATGATGTTACCCCGAGTAAATAGATACCTAACCTGTCACGCTTTAATATTGCGCACGCTCGTGCAACGCCGACAAACTATGTAATTTTATTATCCATAGGCGATGCTTTAAAAGTCTTTACAGATTACCATTTTAGATTTACACAGGAGGTCTGGGCATCATCCTGGCATAACCACTTAAAGCTGGGCGACGTACCTGTAAGTCACTTAGTGTTAAGTGGTTAAACAAAGATCGCGTTTCAGACCTCGTGTGGCGGGAACTCTCGTTTGCGCTCGCGATTTTTAAAGCACAATAATTATTTTACCCACTGTAAGGATAACAAAAATACATTGTTTAATCTGGGAATTTTTTAGGGATATAACTCATCCCAAAAAAATCCTTCTTGATCCTCTGAGAGGCAATTGGATATTCCCTGGATCAACTTTACCTATACATGTTAGTACCCAGTTATATTATGAACATTTAGGAAAGAATCCAGGCTTTTCTTAAAGTAAGCTACTGAGCTGACCAGAACCACCTCTGGAGTCTATTTCACATTTTCACAGCTCTTACTGTGAAGAAACCTTTCTGTATTTGAAAATGAAATCTCTTTTCCTCCAGAGGTAAAGAGTGCCCACTTGTCCTCTGTGATGTCCTTAAAAGAGAAGCATGGGTTTGGGGTTTTTCCTCCATCATACTTACCTAGGTGGATGCAGCATCTGTGCCCCGGCACCTCTACACTGAGTACCAAGTGATCGAATATCGCCGATGGCTCATTTCTCACAGCTCCCCGAGAGGAGAGCTGCTGACTGTCAATCAGCATTTCTCTGCTCTGCTCCTCCAAACTCACTGGACCGCTGAGTTGTGGAGGGGCGGGGAGCGGCCGTCTCAGGCTCTCAGCGGCTCGCTGAGAGCCTGAGACGGGTGTCAGTCCAGGCACCTGGCGGTTCCAGACTTCCATTGTCAGGAGGACGCGGTGCCTAGACTTAAATCTGTGATGTCAAAATGGGTCACAGGGGTGGTAAACGAATTGCACTCCTATGACCCATAGGAGAAGCCCAGCCAAACAAGCTTTGGCTATACTTCTCCTTTTAAAGTAAATAACTCAACACTATATGGACCACTTATATATTTGTACATGTTGATCATATATATCCCCCCTTAATCTCCTCTTCTCAAGAGAGAATACATTCAGTTCTTCTAATCTTTCCTCATAGCTGAGCTCCTCCATGCCTCTTTATCAGTTTGGTTGCTCTTCTCTGCACTTTCTCCAGTTCTCTGATATCCTTCTTGTGAATTGGTGCCCAAAACTGAACTGCATATTCCAGATGAGGCCTTACGAATGATTTGTACAGGGGCAAAATTATCTCTTTCTCTCTGGAGTCCATACCTCTCCTAATACAAGAAAGGATTTTACTCCCTTTGGAAACTGCAGCTTGGCATTGCATGCTATTAAAGTGGTTGTAAAGTCAGAAGGTTTTTTTATTCTAATGCATTCTATGCATTAAGGTAAAAAGCCTTCTGTGTGCATCAGCCCCCTAATACTTACCTGAAGTCCCTCTCTGACCAGCGATGTGCATGAGTGACTCAGCCGTCCGAGATTCTCCCTCCTGATTGGCTGAGACACAGCAGCAGTGCCATTGGCTGCCGCTGCTGTCAATCACAGTCAGCTAGCCAATCAGGGGGGCGGGTCTGGGCTCTGTGTCTGAATTGACACAGGGAGCAGTGACTCAGCTCGGGTACCCCCATAGCAAGCTGTTGCTGTGGGCCACTTAACAGGAGGGAGGGGCCAGGAGCACAGAAGACGGACACGAGAAGAGGAGGATCTGGGTTGCTCTGTGCAAATCCATTACACAGAGCAGGAAAGTATAACCTGTTTGTTATTTTTATAGGAAAAAAAACGAGACTTTACCATCACTTTAAGCTTATGATCTACCAAAATCCCCAAATCCTTCTCCACCACGGATTCCCCCAGTTGTACTCCCCCTAGTATGTATGATGCATGCATATTCTTAGCCTCAAATGCATAACTTTACATTTCTCAACATTAAACCTCATCTGCCACATAGTTGCCCCTTTAAACAGAGCATTGAGGTCGGCTTGCAAGCTGCAGACATCCTGTAAAGACGTTATTCCACTGCATAGCTTTTGCACAACAAATAAGATGAATGCAGCAGAAAAAATACAGCAAACAAAAATAAAGCTAAGGGAAGAAGGTGATAAAAAAAGGGGTGGATAAAATGTAATTAACGTTAACAAGGGGATATAATTATTATTTATTTTTAATAGGTTTACCATTCACACATAACACAAATTTATCAATATTAGTGACAACTTGTAGTTCTCATTTATAAATGAATGAAGAGCAGGATTGAGATGTCCCAGATCGGCTCTCCCAGTGTCATCAATGGAATTCTACTATCTGGGTGATGGCTATCCTCTGCATTCTGCTTCTGATAAAGTGCAGGGACAGACATCACAAAGACAGCAGAGCCCCACTGATTACAGGAAGAGTCGATCGCCCCAGGGGCGGATCCAGGGGGGGGCAACGGGGCAATTGCCACACCGCCCCCCGAGAATTCGGGTGAGAGAGTGGGCGGCTCCGCGGGTGAGAGAGCGGGCGGCTCCACGGGCAGGTCGGGCTGTCAGACGGTTCGGTTGGTGAGCGGGCGGGAGGCTCGGTGGGCGGGTGAGAGTGCGGGCGAGCAGCTGGGCGGCTTGGTGGGTGAGCGGACAGCTGGCCAACCAGGGAGCCGGCGGGTGGGGGAGCAGAGAGATGATATCATCTCTCACCGCCCTGCATCCCTGCAATGCAGTTCCACCCTCACTGTGCAGGCAGCCGCGGGAAGCAGAGAGATGACATCATCTCTCTGCTGCCTGACTGGTAATCTGCTGCCTGACGCTGGGACACAGCAAGAGACCACCTTAGCAGGAAAGTGACACAGCAAGAGACAATTCGAAATGTGTGGCAGGCGACGTGGCAAGTGACAATCCGCAACATGTGGCAAGTGACAATCCGCATCTGGTGACAGGCGATGCGGCAAGTCACAATCCGCATCTGGTGACAGGCGACGTGGCAAGTGAAAAAATAAAAAAGAAAGAAGGACGGCGCCCTCTAAGTGCAGCATGTATGTTAAAAATATTTATTACAATAGATAAAAACACTCACATTTGAGTTGCTAAAAACCAGCATGTAAAATAGTTTCATCCGCGTGCTCTCGGGGGATGTGGGTGTCACGGGCCAGTGGAGGGGTTCCTGGGATGTGAGTCCTGTAACCTGGGTCCTGGTAGCTGTTCCGGTGGTGCCGAGGGTCCTCAGAGCCTCCAGGCGGCCAGGATATCGGTCATGGATCCTCCGTGGAGCGCCGTGCTGACCTGCGTCTTCACTTCCGGGAGCGGGGTGAGGCGGGCAGTGCTTCGCGTTCGGAGCATGCGTGCTCCTTCATCAGGCTATCTGATGACATCATCTCTCTGCTGCCTGACTGGTAATCTGCTGCCTGACGCTGGGACACAGCAAGAGACCACCTTAGCAGGAAAGTGACACAGCAAGAGACAATTCGAAATGTGTGGCAGGCGACGTGGCAAGTGACAATCCGCAACATGTGGCAAGTGACAATCCGCATCTGGTGACAGGCGACGTGGCAAGTGACAATCCACATCTGGTGACAGGTGATGTGGCAAGTGACAATCCGTAAAGTGTGGCAAGTGACAATCCGTAACGTGTGGCAAGTGACAATCTGCAATGTGTGGCAAGTGACGTGGCAAGTGACAATCCACAACGTGTGGCAAGTGACAATCTGCATCTGGTGACAGGTGACATGGCAAGTGACAATCTGCATCTGGTGACAGGCGATGTGGCAAGTGACAATCCGCATCTGGTGACAGGCTACGTGGCAAGTGACAATCCACATCTGGTGACAGGTGATGTGGCAAGTGACACGCTCGGGGCTCCCACTGATTCTGCATTATGGTGAGTTTCATTTTATATTCCTAGATTGTAAGCTCTAACGAGCAGGGCCCTCTGATTCCCCCCCTGTATTGAATTGTATTGTAATTGTACTGTCTGCCCTCATGTTGTAAAGCGCTGCGTAAACTGTCTGCGCTATATAAATCCTGTATAATAATAATAATAATATAGCAATGTAATAATAGAAATAATGCGCTTCAATCATCCTGACACCATATCAACCATGATGCCGCTAACATCAGCCATTTCCCCGATAAATTGCCCCCAAAAAGACATTCTGGCAGTGCCCCTCCCGATACTAGACTTTGGATCTGCCCCTGGTCATCGCCCATGCTGTATTTTGACTGATTGGTCTTGCTGAGTGCAGGCGGGGGGGGGGCTCCACCCCAGCTGCGCCCTCTCAACCAAAGCGCCCAAGTTGGGTGTCAGTCCGGTCTTGTCTACGTGTCTACAGACAACAGTGATAGAATAGTTTTGTGACTCAGCATTTGTGAGATGAGTTGGCACTTTTCATTCTAACATTCTTTTCTATTCTTAGTAAGTTGGCTGCTGCAACCTTTCTCTCAAATTCCTTTCTCTGAAATAATTTAAAGCCTAAGTTTTCACCTTTATGAAAAAAATAATAAATGCACAAATTTTGCAGAGCATTGCATCCAGGATCAGTGGATGGTGGGTGCAATGTCAGGCTCCTGCAGACACTGCCTAGACCTCTGTGTCCATACCTCTGTACCGGCTGTCAGTTGCAGAGCTGTATGAAGTGTGAATGGACTAGGAGCTTGCTGGTCAACATACTTGCAGTCTATTGAAATGACAATCCTATCTGCCGTGGTGGGAGAAGGGACTTGTAGTTTATTTATTCACAGATCACTGGGAATGAATAAAGCCGATGTGCGGGTGGAGCAGAGGGAACCCCAATCTACTGTCACAGGGAGGGGGGCTCTGGTGATGGTGGAAGGCAAGTGATTAGGAGCATGTTACATGTTACACCCTAAATATGGGTTTGACATGTAACATGTTCCTAAAGGTGAACCTATCCTTTACAATGTTAATTTCGCTGATAAATGTGGCTCTATAGATTTGATCTCCCTCCTAATAATTAACAGTATATAGTAGAAGAAGGTTCCTTACTTCCTCTTTCTAATGTATCATCTTTTTTCCTGTGACTTGTTAAAGCGCCTTCCTCCCTCCACTGCCACATTTGACACTTTTTGGGGGGGAGCGGGTACCCGCTTTTGACAGGTACCCGCTCCCACTCCGGGTAAGATCGCTGCACGGCGATCTACGACATATCTGGCCCCTCCTCCTTACCCCCCGCTGCCTTCTGGGGCCTGTACATGTCCCAGAAGATGACAGGACCATTCAGAAAGCGCAGCGCGACTCGCGCATGCACAGCAGGAAACCAGCCGGTTTCCCTTACTTGCAATGTCGGCGCCTTAATCCGAGCCGACGGTTTGGGGTGCCAACATCACAGGATCCCTGGACAGGTAAGTGTCTTTATATCAAAAGTCAGCAGCTAAAGCATTTTTTAGAGCCCCCCCCCCCCATCATATTAGAGCTCCCCCATCATATTAGAGGTCCCCCCATCACATCAGAGTCCCACTTCCTATTCAGCACTACCCTTCAAGTTAGAGGCCCCCATCACATCCGAATCTCCATTCACTTCACAGCCCCCTTCACATCAGAGCCCCCTCCTCACATCAGCGCCCCCATCATATTAGAGGCCCCATCACATCAGAGGTCCCCCCATCACATCAGAGTCTTGCTTTACTTCCGAGCCCCACACCACTATGTCAGACGCACCCCCCTCCTACATCAGAGTCCCCCCATCACATTAGAGTTTCCTCTAAACATCAGAGCCCCCCTTATACATGAGAGCCCCCTATTATATCATAGTGTCCAGTTATAGAGTGCTCCTATCACATCTCTTTTCACTTCAGAGCCCCCCTCCTTTATGTCAGAGGCTCTCCCATTACATAAGAGCCCCCCCATTTCCTCTAAACATCAGGGTCCCCCCTATACATGAGAGCCCCCTGTTACATCAGTGTCCCATGATAGAGTCCTCCCATCACATCTCCTTTCACTTCAGATCCCCCCCTTCACGTAAGATCCCCCCCCCCCATTACATCAGAGTCCCCCCAGCACATGAGAGCTCCCCATCATATCAGAGCACCCCCATGACAGAGTCTTCCCATTACATCAGTTTCCCCATCATCATCACAATGTCGCCCCAATCACACCAGAGTCCTCTCGTCATATCAGCATTGTGGCAGAGGGCCGAGGTGGTCCTAGAAATATTGCTTCCACTCTAATGTTTGTTACGATACCTCACGCTGTGCTTTTTATATGGGGTGTGTGCAGGGGGAACGGGGTGCTTTAAAAAAAACGTTAATAATTTTTATTTATTTTACACAATTCTTTTATTATATACTTTTTTATTTATTGCCTTCACAAGAGGTCTAACAAGCATGGGTTGGTGACAGGTCATCTTTATCGACATATTTGGGGTTTATTAGCAGTGGCAGCTGGTGCTTAATAGGAGTGCGGCGATCGCACATCCCTCCCCTGGAGACGGACGTGAATGCAGTGGTCAACCCCCCCCCCCCCCCCCCCCGGTTCTCCTTAAGGGCGAACAGGAAGTGCATAATGAGACATGATTGGCCAGGAAGTCCTGAGACTCCCTGGCCAATCGGGTCACAGGAACTGCTTCCTGATTGGTTGGGAGGAGAATCAGGAAGACAATAGTGAATATTGCACCCCGAGCCCACCCTTTCTTGAAGCCAATTAGAGCCTCGGGCTCTAATCATGTGCTTCAAGAAAGAAAGGACCCAGTTGAAGTCCATGCACCCGGCGCCCCGCGTGTACTTTAGGTGGGCTGGACGCATGTATGGGGGGGGGGGTGCATGAGTGTCTGCCACTGTTTATTAGACCCCTAATGTCTCCCCTTCCCTTCGATGCAGCTATTCCAGCACAGGTCATGCTTCCTCCAGCGAAGCAGTTTGCCAAGGTCCCGGGCTCCCTTGTGGAATGAGAGAGCCTGGCAACCTCTTGAGTGCTGCCAGCATCACCAGCAGTGGCGAGCGCCCCTATGAGAGGCCCGTAAAAGTGATCGGGCAGCTCTAGAGCCACCCGATCACTTTTACCAGAAAGCCTTTTACTGGGGCTAAAGCTGGTATCAAGATCAGAGCTGTAGCTGTGAGCTTGATTAAGATAAGAGCTGTAGCTGTGAGCTTGATTTAAGCACTTGTCTACCATGCCATAGACATGCTGGTAGGTTAATTGGCTCCTGTCTACACTGGTATGTGTATATATGCATTTAAGGTAGATTGTAAGCTCCCTGAGGGCAGAAAGTGATGTGAAAGTACTGTATATGTAATGCCTTGTGTACCTTTTTGGTGCAATAAAAATACCTGTAATAAATATTTGCAGATTAAGAATAAAGCATTGATTTATATGAAGAAGTGGGTGTCTTTTTTTTAGGGACAGCTGAGTTTGTAGAAGTAGCAGTTAGGGGTCTGTATATAGAAAATTAGCTGTGCGAATGTCTCCCTTCACAAAGCCAACACAAATATTCCCCCCCAACTTTCTGTGTTTATTTCCTTTGATCGTCAGTTCCATACAGTGGCCATAATGCACAGTTTTCCTGATTGGGCCATTTCTGGAAAATACCGCATTATGACCAGTAGATGGAGATGATGATCACAGGAATTTATTGTATTAGGCAATTATGGGGATCGTTGGGCTGTGCAAATGCTTTAAATGTTTGCAGAGCTATTTATATAAATAGACCCCCTCGGTGGTGCTGGTTCATTTTGTCACAGTAGTCTCTTTTCAATTCCTGGTCGGTATTTCTGGTGCTCTGCCAGTTCCTGGTAGAACGTGTCCCTTTATCGCGTGTCCCATCTCGCTAAGCTTCCAGACTGCTGGCACTGAGCACACACTGTCCACTGTGTGTTTATCTGATGGCAGAGGGCACAGTGACCTGATCACCGCGACACAGCAGAAATTAAAGTGAAACGCCAGAGAAGAAAAAGTCCCCACTTGTAGTATACTATATACATGTTACATGGCCAAAACTTTGTGGACACCTACCACCACACCTACCATAAGTAGTATGTGGACGTCCCATCAAATGATGGAGTTCAGGTGTTCCCAGTAATCAATATTCTTTATACTACATAATCAACTTCAACACCTTACCTTTTTGTAAAAATCTGTATTTTTGCCAGAAAATTGTTCAAAACCCCCAAACATTATATATTCTTTTAAGCAGAGGTCCTAGAGAATAAAATGGTGGGTGTTGCAATTTTTTATGTAACATGATATTATGCAGCGTTTTTTTAATGCAATTTTTTGGGCGAGAATACACTTTAACTTCTTCCCGCCCGCGCTATAGCTGAAAGACAGCTACATCGCGGGCCTTAATTGCCGGGAGGGCGTCCATAGACCCCTTACCACGTGATCAGAGGTCAGCCAATTACAGCTGATCATGTGATGTAAACAGAAGACCTATCAGCTATCAGCGTGAGGAGAAAAAAAAGCCGATCACCGACTTCTGTCAGAGGGACATCGGTCCTTCACACAGAGAGCCGAGGCTGCCTCATCTCTGCCCACCAGTGCCCCCTGCCAGTGCCCACCAATGCCACCTATCAGTACCCACCAGTGCCACCTACCAGTTCCTACGAGTGCCACCTACCTTTGCCCATCAGTGCCACCCATCAATGCCCACCAGTGCTGCCAATCAATGTCCACCAGTGCCTCATTATCAGTGCCACCAATCAGGGCTGCCTATCAGTGTCACCTACCAGTGCCCATCAGTGCCCTTCAGTGCTGCCCATCAGTGCCCTTCAGTGCTGCCCATCAGTGCCCTTCAGTGCTGCCCATCAGTGCCAATCAGTGCCGCCCTTTAGTGCCACCCATCAGTGCCACTTCTCAGTGCCACCTATCAGTGCCCATCAGGGCCGCCTCATCAGTGCCCATTCAGTACACATCAGTGCCGCCTTATCAGTGCCTATCAGTGCCCATCAGTGTCGCCTTACCAGTGCCTATCAGTGCAGCCTATTAGTGCCCATCAGTGCAGCCTATCAGTGCCCATCAGTGCCGCCTCATCAGCGCACATCAATGAAGGAGACAAATTTCCTGTTTTCAAAATTTTATAATGAACTATGAAACTGTTTTTTTGTTTGTTTTTTTTCAACATTTTTGGTATTTTTTCGTTTTATTAACAAAATGTAAAAAACCCAGCACCGATCTTTCAGCACACAGGCAGAACGGCGATCTGTCAGTAGTAAAGGCATGGATCCTGTGTTCCTGCAAAGCACCTCCCCCACAGTTAGCAAGCACTCCCTAGGAACACAGTTAAACCCTTTGATCGCCCCTGATATTAACCCCTTCCCTGCCAGTGTCATTAGTACAGTAATGCCCCGTACACACGGTCGGACTTTCCGACGGAAAATGTGCGATCGGAGCGTGTTGTCGGAAATTCCGACCATGTGCGGGCTCCATCGGACTTTTTCCATCGGAATTTCCGACACACAAAGTTTGAGAGCAGGATATAAAATTTTCCGACAACAAAATCCGATCCTTTAAATTCCGATCGTGTGTAAAGTGCCACGCATGCTCAGAATAAATGAAGAGACGAAAGCTATTGGCTACTGCCCCGTTTATAGTCCCGACGTACGTGTTTTACGTCACCGCGTTCAGAACGATCGGATTTTCCGACAACTACTGTGCGACCGTGTGTATGCAAGACAAGTTTGGCACAAAATCCGTCTCAAAAAATCCGACGGATTTTGTGGTCGGAATGTCCGATCGTGTGTACAGGGCATGACAGTGCATATTTTCCGCTCTGATCGCTGGTTCCCAAAAAGTGTCAAAAGTGTCAGATCGGTGTCCGATTTGTTCCGCCGCAATATCGCAGTCCCGCTATAAGTCGCTGATCGCTGACATTACTAGTAAAAATAAATAAATACAAACTCTATAAATATATCCCATAGTTTGTAGACTCTATCATTTTTGCGCAAACCAATCAATATACGCTTATTGGGATTTTTTTTACCAAAAATATGTAGCAGAATACATATTGGCCTAAACTGATGAAGATGAAGAAATTTTTTTTTTTACATTTTTTTTATCGGATGTGTTTTATAGCAGAAGGTAAAAAATAATGTTTTTTTTTTTTTTCAAAATTATCGGCCTTTTTTTGTTTATAGCGCAAAAAAATAAAAACCCAGAGGTGATCAAATACCACCAAAAGAAATCTCTATTTGTGGGAAAAAAAATGACATAAATTGTATTTGGGTACAGTGTAAAAGTAAAGGAAAACTTTTACACTGTACCCAACATTATTTCACACAAATTCTAACTAGCTAACTAATTAAGTAACTATATCAAATAACTAACTATATTATTGATAATCTATGATTTACTTTGTAAAAGATCTCTTCAAGCATTTTTTCTCAATTCTATGACACGTTGCTCTATGTGTATTTTTATCTGTGAAACCACATACCTACTGACCTTAAAGTGGAGGGCCACCCTAAAAAAAAAAATTGCACCAAAAATCTTAAAAAAAAAAAAAAAACTTGAAAAAAAAAAAAAAATTACTTACCTGAAACCCTTGTTGCTAGGCAGTCTTCCTAATCTGCCTCTTCCTATTCCGCGGCGTGTCCTGCTCCTCGGTGAGCGGCCCCATTGCCTTCTGGGAACTGTGTGTGTTCCCAGAAAACCACGGGGGCCATTCGCAGAGCGCTGCGCTGGTCGCCCGTGCGCAGTAGGAAACTGGTAGTGAAGCCGCACGGTGGCGGGACCCGAGAGCCAAGGGACGGGTGACATCCCGGGCACCCAGGACAGGTAAGTACTTAAGTGACTTTAAAAAATATATATTTTCGCTGGCCGGAATCCCACTTTAAGTCATAAACTCTGGACATGGAGAACAACAGGTACAAAAATGACGTTCACACACCTAACGATTTCAAGATCTGTCTTATGCTGAACTAAGTGAGCTTTTTCAAAGTCAAAGCTTAAAAAGGGAACACAAACGGCATAAATACAGATCTTGGTTATAAAGCCAAATTAATACAATTCTACATTCAGCGTCGTATGTCAAAGTAACGCAGTACCGTATCGCAAAAAGTGGCTTGGCCATGAAGGGGGGGGGGTAAAACTTCCAGAGGACAAGTGGTTAAGGTAAAACCTTTTCATTACATAATTTATATATTATGTCATTGCTGGGTGTCTGTGTTTCTCTATGCAATGCAGGCAGATCATGGTTGGTGGGAGGGGCCGGTAGGGTGCTGTACATAGCGTTGTGAAAACATCACAGCACCCGGCCTCTGTGCTCCTCTCAAAAGCCATGATGTAAGCAGTTAGCTTGCTTTTATGTAAAGATCAAAATGCCTTGATAGGTGGGTGTCAGTCTGTAGTAGCGGGTGTTCCCAGGCAGTATTTGCATACAGACGACCATAGGTAATGCCCACCTGTGATACTAAGATGATTGAAGGAACTGAAATTCAATGATTGAAAGGGGCGGGACAGTCAGGCTGGGGGAGGAAAGAGCTAAATGATGATGGAAGTCCTCTGGGCCAGAAATGAGGTGGGGCTCATTGTGACTTGTTGCAGCTTCTAATGCACAATTGTGAGAAGCTCACAGTGTGCAGTGAAATCAGAGTAAGCAACGCCAGTCCAGAAGAGGAGCCCAGACAACTGTGCAAGACTGGAGGGAAGGTCAGATTTGGACTCCCCCTGATGGCCGCTCTCAGAGTTTGGCCATTGAACGATCATCCTGTGCTATTTCCTGCACCCTTCCAAAACGTTCTTACCTGCACCACGTCCAGCACCATCCCAGCTAGGACCATGCCCAGTCCTGCCAGCAGGTAAGGGAGGAGGACCTGGAGGGCGATGCAAAAGGAGGACTCATCCCCAGGTTTGGGCATAGGAGGCTTCTTCTCTGGGGGGCGCTTCTCAGGAATGACCGCCGGCAGCAGCTCTTCCTCCACCATCTCCCGGCTTGGGGCTCGGCTCTCGTTGTGCCTGGCCTTGTGCTTTGCTCTTTGCTTGGAACGCTCTGCGTTTTTGGCACGACCCTCCTTCCTCCTCTGCCGGGTCTCCTCACCCTTCATGGTGACCTGGCTGAGCTCACCGTCACACTGCAGAGATAAAGATAACCATTGTGTTTACACTGAGTACAACCTGGAAACCTTAAAGAGTAACCCCACTTTTGTTGAGAAAAAAAAAACATTCCCCTCTGGGTAGAGCTGCACGATTCTGGCTAAAATGAGAATCACGATTTTTTTTGCTTAGAATAAAGATCACGATTCTCGCGGCGTAACATCATATTTCACATTATACAAAAAAATTGGGCTAACTTTACTGTTTAGTTTTTTTAATTCATTGAAGTGTATTCTTTCCCAAAAAATTGCGTTTGAAAGACCGCTGCGCAAATACAGTGTGACATAAAATATTGCAACAACCGCCATTTTATTCTCTAGGGTCTCTACTTATATATACATATATATATATATATGTTGGGGGGATTCAAAGTAATTTTCTACCAGAAAATACTGATTTTAACTTGTAAGCAGCAAGTGTCAGAAAAAGGTTTAGGGCCAGTTCACACCACATGCAGTCCAGTGCGTTTTTCTTTTCTGCATCAAAAACGCATAGAAAGTAGGTTATATGGTTTTCGATGGCATAGTTCACACCATTGCTTGCAGTTCCAGTGCATTCCAGTTCCAGAAAAAAAGTAGAACATGCTGCATTTTTCTTGCACTGGACTGTACTGGAACGCTATAAAAAGCATCAAAAACTCACAGAAACGCACCAAAAATGCACTGGAACACCCATGTTCTTATTTAAGGTTAAGAAAAAAAAGGGGGGGGGGTGCGCTGGACTGCATCAAAGACGCATCAAAAACGCACATGCAAAAAAGCATCTGGAGCGCATCCGGACTGCGTTTCTATGGTGTGAACTGGCCCTTAGTCTTTAAAGTGTTACTAAACCCAGGAACCTGCAGTCACTATATCTGGTCTCCCACAGTACACAGAACACGGAAATGCAATTATTTTAGTAAATATAAACTGATAAATACCTTTTCCCATCAGCAGTATATAGCAGTCTTGTGACTTCTATCATTGTCTGGTTAAAGCTTGTAGGAGGAGTTTTCATTCTCCTCTGACTGTCCTATGAGGCTGCAGGACCCTTTACCCTCTGTCTGAACAGTGCTGATTGGCCCTTTGCTGATCACATGCACTCTCCCAAGAAAGAAAAACGCTCTAGCAATACACACCAAACTGAGCATGTGCAGAGTGACTCCTAGGCCTCTGTGCTATCAGCAGATAGATTGGGGACAGTGGAAGAAGGGGAAGATCAGAGAAGACAGGATCAAACAGCCTTTTTTACACAATGCGGAGGAGTAACCCCTTAGGTTCCACAGTGAGTATAACAAGCATGCTTTACTGCATATACAGACTGATTTTACTGTGGTGGGTTTAGTAACACTTTAACCACTTGCTTACCGGGCACTTAAACCCCCCTCCTATCCAGACCAATTTTTAGCTTTCAGCGCTAACGCATTTTGAATGACAATTGCGCGGTCATACAACGCTGTACCCAAATGAATTTTTTATCATTTTTTTCCCACAAATAGAGCTTTCTTTTGGTGGTATTTGATCACCTCTGCGGTTTTTACTTTTTGTTAAAAAAATGTAAAAACCAGAATTTTTTTAAAAAAAAAATTTTTTTTTTTTTATATTTTGTTATAAAAAATTTTTAACGGGTAATTTTTATCCTTCATTGATGTACGTTGATGAGGCGGCAGTGATGGGCACTGATAGGTGGCAGTGATGGGCACTGATGGGTGGCAGTGATGGGCACTGATGGGTGGCAGTGATGGGCAGCACTGACAGGTGGCACTGATTGGCACTACAGGTGGGCATTGATAGGTGGCACTTGTGAGCATTGATAGGTGGCACTTGTTGGCATTGATAGGTGGCACTTGTGGGCACTGCTAGGTGGCACTGTGGGCACTGCTAGGTGGCACTGTTAGGTGGCACTTTTGGGTGGCACTTATGAGGAATTTTTTGTGCTTCCTCTTTGGGACCGATGTCCCTGGCATCTGAGCCGGTGATCGGCTTTTTTCTCTACTCGCGCTGTCAGCGCGAGTAAAAAAAAAACGATTACCGATCTTCCTGTTTACATCATGTGATCAGCTGTCATTGGCTGACAGCTGATCACATGGTAAGGGGCCGGGACCGGCCCCTTACTCAGATCGGTGATCAGCCGAGTCTCAGTGACTCGGTGATCACACCGCGCCCGGCCTCCCGGGAATGTAGGTCCGCGCTGTGGCCGTCATTCGGCCATAGCGCGGATGTCTAGTGGTTAAGGCCTCTTTCACACGGACTGTCCGTTCAGGTTCGCCTGTCTGTTTTTTAGGCGGACCTGAACGGACGCTCCATAGACCTCTATGGAGCGTTGGATGTCAGCAGTGACATGTCCGCTGACATCCGACCCGCTCAGATCGGGTGACGACGGACTCTACGGTCCGTCATCATCCGATCCCCCATAGAGGAGAGCGGCACTCTGACAGGTCCGTCCCTGCACAGTGTGCAGAGATGGACCTGTCATCTTCCTGCTCAGCGGGGATCGGCGGAGCGATCCCCAGCTAAGCAGAGCGGGCTCCGTACACGGACGCGTCCGTGTGAAGGAGCCCTTAGTGGTTAAACTGCCCTCATTTACAGACATTCCTTTGATCTAAAAGAACTAAAAGATACTTTGTTAATCTCCCAGCGCTGACCAATGATAAACTTTTGAATGAATCATGCAAATGGAATGCTGGGTAGAGATCGTGAGGGGGGTTGAATCAAGATCGCAATTTTTTTAATGATTAATCTTGCAGCTCTACTTCTGGGTGATCTATGTACATTGCAGGGATTTTAACAAACTTTGTTGCAGATTCCTACCTTTTGTTATTCTCAAGGAAAAGCTGTTTGTTTGTCTGTGTCCATGTTCTGAGTGAGTCTGTATGGGAGTGATTTTATAGTTATCAATCAGCTGTTATACCTGCAGGGAGTGCCTCACCAAAAATTAAATTTCTGTTGCAGGGGATGTCCAGTACCTTAGTGCAGATTTCTCGGAAAATCAGTGAGCCAATCACACAAG